>CAKAOJ020000174.1:0-357500 GCA_916701645.2 Sebastolobus alascanus
AAAAATCATATATAGTATGTCAATTTTTTGGAAAAAAAAGTCATAATATCGTATGTCAATTTTTTGCAAAAAAAAGTCATACTATAGTATGTCGAAATTTTTGCGAAAAAAAAGTCAGTATAGTATGTCGAAATTTTTTGCAAAAAAATGTCATAGTATAGTTTGTCAATATTTTGCAAAAAAAAGTCATAGAATAGTATGTGGAAATTTTTTGCAAAAAAATAGTCGGTATAGTATCTCAATTTTTTGGAAAAATTAGTCATACTATAGTATGTCGAAATTTTGTACAAAAACATAGTATGTCGAAATTTTTTGCAAAAAAAAAGTCATACTATAGTATGTCAATTTTTTGGAAAAAAAAATCTTAGTATATTATGTCGAATTTTTTGCAAAAAAAAGTCATAGTATAGTATGTCAATTTTTTGCAAAAAAAATGTCATACTATAGTATGTCGACATTTTTTGCAAAAAAAGTCATACTATAGTATGTCAAAATGTTTTGAAAAAAAAAAGTCATAGTATATTATGTCAATTTTTTGGAAAAAAAAGTCATAGTATCGTATATCATTTTTTGCAAAAAAAATGTCATACTATAGTATGTACAAATTTTTTGCAAAAAAAAAGTCATAGTATAGTATGTCAATTTTTTGGAAAAAAAAGTCATAGTATAGTATGTCGAAATTTTTGCGAAAAAAAAGTCATGGTATAGTATGTCAAAATGTTTTGAAAAAAAAAGTCATAGTATAGTATTTCAATTTTTTGGAACAAAAAGTCATAGTATCGTATGTCAATTTTTTGCAAAAAAAAAGTCATACTATAGTATGTCAATTTTTGCGAAAAAAGAGTCAGTATAGTATGTCGAAATTTTTGCGAAAAAAAAGTCATAGTATAGTATGTCGAACTTTTTGCAAAAAAAAGTCATAGTATAGTATGTCAATTTTTTGCCAAAAAAAGTCAAAGTATAGTTTTTCAATTTTTGCGAAAAAAAAGTCATACTATGGTATGTCGAAATTTTTGCGAAAAAAAAGTCATACTATAGTATGTCAATTTTTTGGAAAAAAAAATCTTAGTATATTATGTCGAATTTTTTGCAAAAAAAAGTCTTAGTATAGTATGTCAATTTTTTGCAAAAAAAATTTCATACTATAGTATGTCGACATTTTTTGCAAAAAAAAAGTCATAGTATAGTATGTCGAAATTTTTTGCAAAAAAAAGTCATAGTATAGTATGTCAATTTTTTGAAAAAAAAGTCATAGTATAGTATGTCAATTTTTTGGAAAAAAAAGTCATAGTATAGTATGTTAATTTTTTGCAAAAAAAAGTCATACTATAGTATGTCGAAATTTTGGGGGAAAAAAAGTCATAGTATAGTATGTCGAATTTTTTGCAAAAAAAAGTCATAGTATAGTATGTCAATTTTTTGCAAAAAAAAGTCATAGTATAGTTTGTCAATTAATGCGAAAAAAAAGTCATACTATAGTTTGTAGAAATTTTTTGGAAAAAAAAGTCAGTATATTATGTCGAATTTTTTGCAAAAAAAAGTCATAGTATCGTATGTCAATTTTTTTGAAAAAAAAGTCATAGTATAGTATGTCGAAATTTTTACGAAAAGAAAGTCATAGTATAGTACATCAAAATTTTTTGCAAAAAAAAGTCATACTAGAGTATGTCGAAATTTTTTGCAAAAAAAATTCATAGAATAGTATGTAAATTTTTCTAAAAAAAAGTCATAGTATAGTTTGTCAATTTTTTGGAAAAAAAAGTCTTAGTGTAGTATGTCGAATTTTTTTGCAAAAAGCAGTCATAGTATATTATGTCGAATTGTTTGCAAAAAAAAGTCATAGTATAGTATGTCAATTTTTTGCAAAAAAAAGTCATGGTATAGTATGTCGAAATTTTTACGAAAAAAAAGTCATAGTATAGTTTGTCAATTTTTTGGAAAAAAAAGTCTTAGTGTAGTATGTCGAATTTTTTGGAAAAAGAAGTCATAGTATATTATGTCGAATTTTTTGCAAAAAAAAGTCATAGTATAGTATGTCGAAATTTTTTGCAAAAAAAAAGTCATAGTATAGTATGTCAATTTTTTGGAAAAAAAAGTCATAGTATAGTATGTCGAAATTTTTGCGTAAGAAAAGTCATAGTATAGTATGTCAAAATGTTTTGAAAAAAAAAGTCATATTATAGTATGTCAATTTTTTGGATAAAAAAGTCATAATATCGTATGTCAATTTTTTGCAAAAAAAAGTCATACTATAGTATGTCGAAATTTTTGCGAAAAAAAAGTCAGTATAGTATGTCGAAATTTTTTGCAAAAAAATGTCATAGTATAGTTTGTCAATATTTTGCAAAACGAAGTCATACTATAGTATGTCGAAATTTTTTGCAAAAAAATAGTCATAGTATAGTATCTCAATTTTTTGGAAAAATTAGTCATACTATAGTATGTCGAAATTTTTTACAAAAAAAAGTCATACTATAGTATGTCGAAATTTTTTGCAAAAAAAAAGTCGAACTATAGTATGTCAATTTTTTGGAAAAAAAAGTCATAATATAGTATGTCGAAATTTTTTGCAAAACAAAAGTCATACTATAGTATGTTGCAATTTTTTGCAAAAAAAAAGTCTTAGTATAGTATGTTAATTTTTTGCAAAAAAAAGTCATACTATAGTATGTTGAAATTTTTGGCGAAAAAAAAGTCATAGTATAGTATGTCAATTTTTTGGAAAAAAAAGTCATAGTATAGTATGTCAATTTTTTGCAAAAAAAAGTCATACTATAGTATGTCGAAATTTTTGCGAAACAAAAGTCATACTATAGTATGTTGCAATTTTTTGCAAAAAAAAGTCATAGTATAGTATGTCAATTTTTTGCAAAAAAAAGTCATACTATAGTAAGTCGACATTTTTTGCAAAAAAAAAGTCATAGTATAGTATGTCAATTTTTTGGAAAAAAAAGTCATAGTATAGTATGTCAATTTTTTGCAAAAAAAAGTCATACTATAGTATGTCGAAATTTTTGCGAAAAAAAAGTCAGTATAGTATGTCGAAATTTTTTGCAAAAAAAAAGTCATACTATAGTATGTCAATTTTTTGGAAAAAAAAATCTTAGTATATTATGTCGAATTTTTTGCAAAAAAAAGTCATAGTATAGTATGTCAATTTTTTGCAAAAAAAATGTCATACTATAGTATGTCGACATTTTTTGCAAAAAAAGTCATACTATAGTATGTCAAAATGTTTTGAAAAAAAAAAGTCATAGTATATTATGTCAATTTTTTGGAAAAAAAAGTCATAGTATCGTATATCATTTTTTGCAAAAAAAATGTCATACTATAGTATGTACAAATTTTTTGCAAAAAAAAAGTCATAGTATAGTATGTCAATTTTTTGGAAAAAAAAGTCATAGTATAGTATGTCGAAATTTTTGCGAAAAAAAAGTCATGGTATAGTATGTCAAAATGTTTTGAAAAAAAAAGTCATAGTATAGTATTTCAATTTTTTGGAACAAAAAGTCATAGTATCGTATGTCAATTTTTTGCAAAAAAAAAGTCATACTATAGTATGTCAATTTTTGCGAAAAAAGAGTCAGTATAGTATGTCGAAATTTTTGCGAAAAAAAAGTCATAGTATAGTATGTCGAACTTTTTGCAAAAAAAAGTCATAGTATAGTATGTCATTTTTTTGCCAAAAAAAGTCAAAGTATAGTTTTTCAATTTTTGCGAAAAAAAAGTCATACTATGGTATGTCGAAATTTTTGCGAAAAAAAAGTCATACTATAGTATGTCAATTTTTTGGAAAAAAAAATCTTAGTATATTATGTCGAATTTTTTGCAAAAAAAAGTCATAGTATAGTATGTCAATTTTTTGCAAAAAAAATTTCATACTATAGTATGTCGACATTTTTTGCAAAAAAAAAGTCATAGTATAGTATGTCAATTTTTTGCAAAAAAAAGTCATAGTATAGTATGTCAATTTTTTTGAAAAAAAAGTCATAGTATAGTATGTCAATTTTTTGGAAAAAAAAGTCATAGTATAGTATGTTAATTTTTTGCAAAAAAAAGTCATACTATAGTATGTCGAAATTTTTGGGAAAAAAAAGTCATAGTATAGTATGTCGAATTTTTTGCAAAAAAAAGTCATAGTATAGTATGTCAATTTTTTGCAAAAAAAAGTCATAGTATAGTTTGTCAATTAATGCGAAAAAAAAGTCATACTATAGTTTGTAGAAATTTTTTGGAAAAAAAAGTCGTAGTATATTATGTCGAATTTTTTGCAAAAAAAAGTCATAGTATAGTATGTCAATTTTTTGCAAAAAAAAGTCATAGTATAGTTTGTCGAAATTTTTACGAAAAGAAAGTCATAGTATAGTACATCAAAATTTTTTGCAAAAAAAAGTCATACTAGAGTATGTCGAAATTTTTTGCAAAAAAAATTCATAGAATAGTATGTAAATTTTTCTAAAAAAAAGTCATAGTATAGTTTGTCAATTTTTTGGAAAAAAAAGTCTTAGTGTAGTATGTCGAATTTTTTTGCAAAAAGCAGTCATAGTATATTATGTCGAATTGTTTGCAAAAAAAAGTCATAGTATAGTATGTCAATTTTTTGCAAAAAAAAGTCATGGTATAGTATGTCGAAATTTTTACGAAAAAAAAGTCATAGTATAGTTTGTCAATTTTTTGGAAAAAAAAGTCTTAGTGTAGTATGTCGAATTTTTTTGCAAAAAGAAGTCATAGTATATTATGTCGAATTTTTTGCAAAAAAAAGTCATACTATAGTATGTCGAAATTTTTTGCAAAAAAAAAGTCATAGTATAGTATGTCAATTTTTTGGAAAAAAAAGTCATAGTATAGTATGCCGAAATTTTTGCGTAAGAAAAGTCATAGTATAGTATGTCAAAATGTTTTGAAAAAAAAAGTCATATTATAGTATGTCAATTTTTTGGAAAAAAAAGTCATAATATCGTATGTCAATTTTTTGCAAAAAAAAGTCATAGTATATTATGTCGAAATTTTTTGCAAAAAAATGTCATACTATAGTATGTCGAATTTTTTGCAAAAAAATAGTCATAGTATAGTATCTCAATTTTTTGGAAAAATTAGTCATACTATAGTATGTCGAAATTTTTTACAAAAAAAAGTCATACTATAGTATGTCGAAATTTTTTGCAAAAAAAAAGTCGAACTATAGTATGTCAATTTTTTGGAAAAAAAAGTCATAATATAGTATGTCGAAATTTTTTGCAAAACAAAAGTCATACTATAGTATGTTGCAATTTTTTGCAAAAAAAAAGACTTAGTATAGTATGTCAATTTTTTGCAAAAAAAATGTCATACTATAGTAAGTCGACATTTTTTGCAAAAAAAAAAGTCATAGTATAGTATGTCAATTTTTTGGAAAAAAAAGTCATAGTATAGTATGTCAATTTTTTGGAAAAAAAAGTCATAGTATATTATGTCGAATTTTTTGCAAAAAAAAGTCATAGTATAGTATGTCAATTTTTTGCAAAAAAAAGTCATAGTATAGTATGTCAATTTTTTTGAAAAAAAAGTCATAGTATAGTATGTCAATTTTTTGGAAAAAAAAGTCATAGTATAGTATGTTAATTTTTTGCAAAAAAAAGTCATACTATAGTATGTCGAAATTTTTGGGAAAAAAAAGTCATAGTATAGTATGTCGAATTTTTTGCAAAAAAAAGTCATAGTATAGTATGTCAATTTTTTGCAAAAAAAAGTCATAGTATAGTTTGTCAATTAATGCGAAAAAAAAGTCATACTATAGTTTGTAGAAATTTTTTGGAAAAAAAAGTCATAGTATATTATGTCGAATTTTTTGCAAAAAAAAGTCCTAGTATAGTATGTCAATTTTTTGCAAAAAAAAGTCATAGTATAGTATGTCGAAATTTTTACGAAAAGAAAGTCATGTATAGTACATCGAAATTTTTTGCAAAAAAAAGTCATACTAGAGTATGTCGAAATTTTTTGCAAAAAAAATTCATAGAATAGTATGTCAAATTTTTTGAAAAAAAAGTCATAGTATAGTATGTCGAAATTTTTTGCAAAAAAAAAGTCATAGAATAGTATGTCAAATTTTTTGAAAAAAAAGTCATAGTATAGTATGTCGAAATTTTTGCGAAAAAAAAGTCATAGTATAGTATGTCGAACTTTTTGCAAAAAAAAGTCATAGTATAGTATGTCAATTTTTTGCCAAAAAAAGTCAAAGTATAATTTTTCAATTTTTGCGAAAAAAAAGTCATACTATGGTATGTCGAATTTTTTGCAAAAAAAAGTCATAGTATAGTATGTCAAATTTTTGCAAAAAAAATGTCATACTATAGTATGTCGACATTTTTTGCAAAAAAAGTCATACTATGGTATGTCAAAATGTTTTGAAAAAAAAAAGTCATAGTATATTATGTCAATTTTTTGGAAAAAAAAGTCATAGTATCGTATATCATTTTTTGCAAAAAAAAGTCATACTATAGTATGTCGAAATTTTTTGCAAAAAAAAAGTCATAGTATAGTATGTCAATTTTTTGGAAAAAAAAGTCATAGTATAGTATGTCGAAATTTTTGCGAAAAAAAAGTCATGGTATAGTATGTCAAAATGTTTTGAAAAAAAAAGTCATAGTATAGTATTTCAATTTTTTGGAACAAAAAGTCATAGTATCGTATGTCAATTTTTTGCAAAAAAAAAGTCATACTATAGTATGTCAATTTTTGCGAAAAAAAAGTCAGTATAGTATGTCGAAATTTTTTGCAAAAAAAAGTCATAGTATAGTATGTAAATTTTTCTAAAAAAAAGTCATAGTATAGTTTGTCAATTTTTTGGAAAAAAAAGTCTTAGTGTAGTATATCGAATTTTTTTGCAAAAAGCAGTCATAGTATATTATGTCGAATTGTTTGCAAAAAAAAGTCATAGTATAGTATGTCAATTTTTTGCAAAAAAAAGTCATGGTATAGTATGTCGAAATTTTTACGAAAAAAAAGTCATAGTATAGTTTGTCAATTTTTTGGAAAAAAAAGTCTTAGTGTAGTATGTCGAATTTTTTTGCAAAAAGAAGTCATAGTATATTATGTCGAATTTTTTGCAAAAAAAAGTCATACTATAGTATGTCGAAATTTTTTGCAAAAAAAAAGTCATAGTATAGTATGTCAATTTTTTGGAAAAAAAAGTCATAGTATAGTATGTCGAAATTTTTGCGTAAGAAAAGTCATAGTATAGTATGTCAAAATGTTTTGAAAAAAAAAGTCATATTATAGTATGTCAATTTTTTGGAAAAAAAAGTCATAATATCGTATGTCAATTTTTTGCAAAAAAAAGTCATACTATAGTATGTCGAAATTTTTGCGAAAAAAAAGTCAGTATAGTATGTCGAAATTTTTTGCAAAAAAATGTCATAGTATAGTTTGTCAATATTTTGCAAAACGAAGTCATACTATAGTATGTCGAAATTTTTTGCAAAAAAATAGTCATAGTATAGTATCTCAATTTTTTGGAAAAATTAGTCATACTATAGTATGTCGAAATTTTTTACAAAAAAAAGTCATACTATAGTATGTCGAAATTTTTTGCAAAAAAAAAGTCGAACTATAGTATGTCAATTTTTTGGAAAAAAAAGTCATAATATAGTATGTCGAAATTTTTTGCAAAACAAAAGTCATACTATAGTATGTTGCAATTTTTTGCAAAAAAAAAGACTTAGTATAGTATGTCAATTTTTTGCAAAAAAAATGTCATACTATAGTAAGTCGACATTTTTTGCAAAAAAAATCATAGTATAGTATGTTAATTTTTTGCAAAAAAAAGTCATACTATAGTATGTCGAAATTTTTGGCGAAAAAAAAGTCATAGTATAGTATGTCGAAATTTTTAGGAAAAAAAAGACTTAGTATAGTATGTTGAATTTTTTTGCAAAAAGAAGTCATACTATAGAATGTCGAAAGTTTTTGCAAAAAAGTCATACTATAGTATGTCAAAATTTTTGGCAAAAAAAAAGTCATAGTATAGTATGTCAATTTTTTGGAAAAAAAAGTCATAGTATAGTATGTCGAATTTTTTGCAAAAAAAAGTCATAGTATAGTATGTCGAAATTTTTTGCAAAAAAAAATTCAGAATAGTATGTCAATTTTTTTGAAAAAAAAGTCATAGTATAGTATGTCGAATTTTTTACAAAAAAGTCATACTATAGTATGTCGAAATTTTTTGCAAAAAAAAAGTCATAGTATAGTATGTCAATTTTTTGGAAAAAAAAGTCATAGTATAGTATGTCAATTTTTTGCAAAAAAAAAGTCATAGTATAGTATGTCAATTTTTTGCAAAAAAAAGTCATAGTATAGTATGTCGAATTTTTTTGCAAAAAAAAGTCATAGTATAGTATGTCAATTTTTTGCAAAAAAAAAGTCATAGTATAGTATGTCAATTTTTTGGAAAAAAAGTCATAGTATAGTATGTCGAATTTTTTACAAAAAAGTCATAGTATAGTATGTCAATTTTTTGGAAAAAAAAGTCATAGTATCGTATGTCAATTTTTTGCAAAAAAAAGTCATACTATAGTATGTCAATTTTTGCGAAAAAAAAGTCAGTATAGTATGTCGAAATTTTTTGCAAAAAAAAGTCATAGTATAGTATGTCAATTTTTTGCCAAAAAAAGTCATAGTATAGTTTGTCAATTTTTTGGAAAAAAAAGTCTTAGTGTAGCATGTCGAATTTTTTTGCAAAAAGAAGTCATAGTATATTATGTCGAATTGTTTGCAAAAAAAAGTCATAGTATAGTATGTCAATTTTTTGCAAAAAAAAGTCATAGTATAGTATGTCGAAATTTTTACGAAAAAAAAGTCATAGTATAGTACGTCGAAATTTTTTGGAAAAAAATGTCATACTATAGTATGTCGAATTTTTTGCAAAAAGCAGTCATACTATAGTGTGTCGAAATTTTTACGAAAAAAAAGTCATAGTATAGTACGTCGAAATTTTTTGGAAAAAAAATGTCATAGTATAGTATGTCGAATTTTTGCAAAAAAAGTCATACTATAGTATGTCAAATTTTTTGCAAAAAAAAGTCATAGTATAGTATGTCAAAATTTTTGGCAAAAAAAAGTCATAGTATAGTATGTCAATTTTTTGGAAAAAAAAGTCATAGTATAGTATGTCAATTTTTTGCAAAAAAAAGTCATAGTATAGTATGTCAATTTTTTGCAAAAAAATGTCATAGTATAGTATGTCGAATTTTTTGCAAAAAAGTCATAGTATAGTATGTCGAATTTTTTGCAAAAAAAGTCATACTATAGTATGTCGAAATTTTTTGCAAAAAAAAGTCATAGTATAGTATGTCGAAATTTTTTGAAAAAAAAAGTCATAGTATAGTATGTCAATTTTTTGGAAAAAAAAGTCATAGTATCGTATATCAATTTTTGCAAAAAAAAGTCATAGTATAGTATTTCGAAAATATTATTAAAAAAAAGTCATAGTATAGTATGTCGAATTTTTTGAAAAAAAAATCATCCTGTAGTATGTCGAATTTTTTGCAAAAAAAAGTCATAGTATAGTATGTCAAATTTTTTGAAAAAAAAAGTCATAGTATAGTATGTCAATTTTTTGGAAAAAAAAGTCATAGTATAGTATGTCAATTTTTTACAAAAAAGTCATAGTATAGTATGTCGAAATTTTTGCGAAAAAAAAGTCATAGTATAGTATGTCGAAATTTTTTGCAAAAAAAAGTCATAGTATAGTATGTCAATTTTTTGCAAAAAAAGTCATACTATAGTATGTCGAAATTTTTTGCAAAAAAAAGTCATAGTATAGTATGTCAATTTTTTGGAAAAAAAAGTCATAGTATAGTATGTCGAATTTTTTGCAAAAAAAAGTCATAGTATAGTATGTCGAATTTTTTGCAAAAAAAAGTCATAGTATAGTATGTCAATTTTTTGCAAAAAAAAGTCATAGTATAGTACGTCGAAATTTTTTGCAAAAAAATGTCATACTATAGTATGTCGAATTTTTTGCAAAAAGCAGTCATACTATAGTGTGTCGAAATTTTTTGCAAAAAAAAGTCATAACATAGTATGTCGAAATTTTTGGGAAAAAAAAGGCATACTATAGTATGTTGCAATTTTTTGCAAAAAAAAAGTCTTAGTATAGTATGTCAATTTTTTGCAAAAAAAATGTCATACTATAGTATGTCGACATTTTTTGCAAAAAAAGTCATACTATAGTATGTCAAAATGTTTTAAAAAAAAAAATTCATAGTATATTATGTCAATTTTTTGGAAAAAAAAGTCATAGTATCGTACATCATTTTTTGAAAAAAAAGTCATAGTATAGTATGTCAATTTTTTGGAAGAAAAAGTCATAGTATAGTATGTTGATTTTTTTGCAAAAAGAAGTCATACTATAGTATGTCGAAAGTTTTTGCAAAAAAAGTCATACTATAGTATGTCGAAATTTTTTGCAAAAAAAAAGTCATAGTATAGTATGTCAATTTTTTGGAAAAAAAAGTCATAGTATATTATGTCGAATTTTTTGCAAAAAAATGTCATAGTATAGTTTGTCAATATTTTGCAAAAAAAAGTCATAGAATAGTATGTGGAAATTTTTTGCAAAAAAATAGTCAGTATAGTATCTCAATTTTTTCGAAAAATTAGTCATACTATAGTATGTCGAAATTTTTTACAAAAACATAGTATGTCAATTTTTTGGAAAAAAAAGTCATAATATTGTATGTCGAAATTTTTTGCAAAACAAAAGTCATACTATAGTATGTTGCAATTTTTTGCAAAAAAAAAGTCTTAGTATAGTATGTCAATTTTTTGCAAAAAAAATGTCATAGTATAGTATGTCAATTTTTTGGAAAAAAATTCATAGTATAGTATGTCGAAATTTTTGCGAAAAAAAAGTCATAGTATAGTATGTCAAAATGTTTTGAAAAAAAAAGTCATAGTATAGTATGTCAATTTTTTGGAAAAAAAAGTCATAGTATCGTATGTCAATTTTTTGCAAAAAAAAGTCATACTATAGTATGTCAATTTTTGCGAAAAAAAAGTCAGTATAGTATGTCGAAATTTTTTGCAAAAAAAAGTCATAATATAGTTTGTAAATTTTTTGCCAAAAAAAGTCATAGTATAGTTTGTCAATTTTTTGGAAAAAAAAGTCTTAGTGTAGTATGTCGAATTTTTTTGCAAAAAGAAGTCATAGTATATTATGTCGAATTGTTTGCAAAAAAAAGTCATAGTATAGTATGTCAATTTTTTGCAAAAAAAAGTCATAGTATAGTATGTCGAAATTTTTACGAAAAAAAAGTCATAGTATAGTACGTCGAAATTTTTTGCAAAAAAATGTCATACTATAGTATGTCGAATTTTTTGCAAAAAGCAGTCATACTATAGTGTGTCGAAATTTTTTGCAAAAAAAAGTCATACTATAGTATGTCGAAATTTTTTGCAAAAAAAAAGTCATAGTATAGTATGTCAATTTTTTGGAAAAAAAAGTCATAGTATAGTATGTCAATTTTTTGCAAAAAAAAGTCATACTATAGTATGTCGAAATTTTTGCGAAAAAAAAGTCAGTATAGTATGTCGAAATTTTTTGCAAAAAAATAGTCATAGTATAGTATCTCAATTTTTTGGAAAAATTAGTCATACTATATTATGTCGAAATTTTTTACAAAAAAAGGTCATACTATAGTATGTCGAATTTTTTGCAAAAAGCAGTCATACTATAGTGTGTCGAAATTTTTGCGAAAAAAAAGTCATAGTATAGTATGTCAAAATGTGTTGAAAAAAAAAGTTATATTATTGTATGTCAATTTTTGGGAAAAAAAAGTCATAATATCGTATGTCAATTTTTTGCAAAAAAAAGTCATACTATAGTATGTCGAAATTTTTTGCAAAAAAATAGTCATAGTATAGTATCTCAATTTTTTGGAAAAATTAGTCATACTATAGTATCTCGAAATTTTTTACAAAAAAAAGTCATACTATAGTATGTCGAAATTTTTTGCAAAAAAAAAGTCATACTATAGTATGTCAATTTTTTGGAAAAAAAAGTCATAACATAGTATGTCGAAATTTTTGGAAAAAAAAAGGCATACTATAGTATGTTGCAATTCTTTGCAAAAAAAAAGTCTTAGTATAGTATGTCAATTTTTTGCAAAAAAAATGTCATACTATAGTATGTCGACATTTTTTGCAAAAAAAGTCATACTATAGTATGTCAAAATGTTTTAAAAAAAAAAATTCATAGTATATTATGTCAATTTTTTGGAAAAAAAAGTCAGAGTATCGTACATCATTTTTTGAAAAAAAGTCATAGTATAGTATGTCAATTTTTTGGAAAAAAAAGTCAGAGTATAGTATGTTGAATTTTTTTGCAAAAAGAAGTCATACTATAGAATGTCGAAAGTTTTTGCAAAAAAGTCATACTATAGTATGTCGAAATTTTTTGCAAAAAAAAAGTCATAGTATAGTATGTCAATTTTTTGGAAAAAAAAGTCATAGTATATTATGTCGAATTTTTTGCAAAAAAAAGTCATAGTATATTATGTCAATTTTTTGCAAAAAAAAGTCATAGTATAGTATGTCAATTGTTTTGAAAAAAAAGTCATAGTATAGTATATCAATTTTTTGGGAAAAAAAGTCATAGTATAGTATGTTAATTTTTTGCAAAAAAAAGTCATACTATAGTATGTCAAAATGTTTTAAAAAAAAAAATTCATAGTATATTATGTCAATTTTTTGGAAAAAAAAGTCAGAGTATCGTACATCATTTTTTGAAAAAAAGTCATAGTATAGTATGTCAATTTTTTGGAAAAAAAAGTCATAGTATATTATGTCGAATTTTTTGCAAAAAAAAGTCATAGTATATTATGTCAATTTTTTGCAAAAAAAAGTCATAGTATAGTATGTCAATTGTTTTGAAAAAAAAGTCACAGTATAGTATATCAATTTTTTGGGAAAAAAAGTCATAGTATAGTATGTTAATTTTTTGCAAAAAAAAGTCATACTATAGTATGTCGAAATTTTTGGGAAAAAAAAGTCATAGTATAGTATGTCGAATTTTTTGCAAAAAAAAGTCATAGTATAGTATGTCAATTTTTTGCAAAAAAAAGTCATAGTATAGTTTGTCAATTATTGCGAAAAAAAAGTCATACTATAGTTTGTAGAAATTTTTTGGAAAAAAAAGTCATAGTATATTATGTCGAATTTTTTGCAAAAAAAAGTCATAGTATAGTATGTCAATTTTTTGCAAAAAAAAGTCATAGTATAGTATGTCGATTTTTGCGAAAAAAAAGTCAGTATAGTATGTCGAAATTTTTTGCAAAAAAAAGTCATAGTATAGTTTGTCAATTTTTTGCAAAAAAAAGTCATAGTATAGTATGTCAATTTTTGCGAAAAAAAAGTCAGTATAGTACATCAAAATTTTTTGCAAAAAAAAGTCATACTAGAGTATGTCGAAATTTTTTACAAAAAAGTCATACTATAGTATGTCGAAATTTTTTGCAAAAAAAAAGTCATAGAATAGTATGTCAATTTTTTTGAAAAAAAAGTCATAGTATAGTATGTCGAAATTTTTGCGAAAAAAAAGTCATAGTATAGTATGTCGAAATTTTTGCGAAAAAAAAGTCATACTATAGTATGTCAATTTTTTGGAAAAAAAAGTCTTAGTATATTATGTCGAATTTTTTGCAAAAAAAAGTCATAGTATAGTATGTCAATTTTTTGCAAAAAAAAGTCGTAGTATAGTATGTCAATTTTTTTGAGAAAAAGTCATAGTATAGTATGTCAATTTTTTGGAAAAAAAAAGTCATAGTATAGTATGTTAATTTTTTGCAAAAAAAAGTCATACTATAGTATGTCGAAATTTTTGGGAAAAAAAAGTCATAGTACAGTATGTCGAATTTTTTGCAAAAAAAATCATAGTATAGTATGTCAATTTTTTGCAAAAAAAAGTCATAGTATAGTTTGTATATTATTGCGAAAAAAAAGTCATACTATAGTTTGTAGAAATTTTTTGGAAAAAAAAGTCATAGTATAGTACATCGAAATTTTTTGCAAAAAAAATTAATACTAGAGTATGTCGAAATTTTTTGCAAAAAAAAAGTCATAGAATAGTATGTCAATTTTTTTGAAAAAAAAGTCATAGTATAGTATGTCGAACTTTTTTGCAAAAAAAAGTCATAGTATAGTATGTCAATTTTTTGCCAAAAAAAGTCAAAGTATAGTTTTTCAATTTTTTTGAAAAAAAAGTCATAGTATAGTATATCGAAATTTTTGGGGAAAAAAAGTCATAGTATAGTATGTCGAATTTTTTGCAAAAAAAAGTCATAGTATAGTATGTCAAAATGTTTTGAAAAAAAAAAGTCATAGTATAGTATTTCGAAATTTTTGCGAAAAAAAAGTCAGTATAGTATGTCGAATTTTTTGCAAAAAAATGTCATAGTATAGTTTGTCAATTTTTTGCAAAAAAAATGTCATACTATAGTATGTCGACATTTTTTGCAAAAAAAGTCATAAATTGGTATGTCAAAATGTTTTGAAAAAAAAAAGTCATAGTATAGTATGTCAATTTTTTGCAAAAAAAAGTCATAGTATAGTATGTCAATTTTTTGCAAAAAAAAGTCAAAGTATAGTATGTCGAAATTTTTACGAAAAAAAGTCATAGTATAGTACGTCGAAATTTTTTGCAAAAAAATGTCATACTATAGTTTGTCGAATTTTTTGCAAAAAAAAGTCATACTATAGTGTGTCGAAATTTTTTGCAAAAAAAAGTCATACTATAGTATGTCGAAATTTTTTGCAAAAAAAAAGTCATAGTATAGTATGTCAATTTTTTGGAAAAAAAAGTCATAGTATAGTATGTCAATTTTTTGCAAAAAAAAGTCATACTATAGTATGTCGAAATTTTTGCGAAAAAAAAGTCAGTATAGTATGTCGAAATTTTTTGCAAAAAAATAGTCATAGTATAGTATCTCAATTTTTTGGAAAAATTAGTCATACTATATTATGTCGAAATTTTTTACAAAAAAAAGTCATACTATAGTATGTCGAATTTTTTGCAAAAAGCAGTCATACTATAGTGTGTCGAAATTTTTGCGAAAAAAAAGTCATAGTATAGTATGTCAAAATGTGTTGAAAAAAAAAGTCATATTATAGTATGTCAATTTTTTGGAAAAAAAAGTCATAATATCGTATGTCAATTTTTTGCAAAAAAAAGTCATACTATAGTATGTCGAAATTTTTGCGAAAAAAAAGTCAGTATAGTATGTCGAAATTTTTTGCAAAAAAATGTCATAGTATAGTTTGTCAATATTTTGCAAAAAAAGTCATACTATAGTATGTCGAAATTTTTTGCAAAAAAATAGTCATAGTATAGTATCTCAATTTTTTGGAAAAA
The DNA here is from genome assembly GCA_916701645.2 of Sebastolobus alascanus. Classification (NCBI taxonomy): domain Eukaryota; kingdom Metazoa; phylum Chordata; class Actinopteri; order Perciformes; family Sebastidae; genus Sebastolobus; species Sebastolobus alascanus. The sequence goes on from CAKAOJ020000174.1 coordinate 15,386, forward strand.
TTAGTCATACTATAGTATCTCGAAATTTTTTACAAAAAAAAGTCATACTATAGTATGTCGAAATTTTTTGCAAAAAAAAAGTCATACCATAGTATGTCAATTTTTTGGAAAAAAAAGTCATAACATAGTATGTCGAAATTTTTGGAAAAAAAAAGGCATACTATAGTATGTTGCAATTTTTTGCAAAAAAAAAGTCTTAGTATAGTATGTCAATTTTTTGCAAAAAAAATGTCATACTATAGTATGTCGACATTTTTTGCAAAAAAAGTCATACTATAGTATGTCAAAATGTTTTAAAAAAAAAAATTCATAGTATATTATGTCAATTTTTTGGAAAAAAAAGTCATAGTATCGTACATCATTTTTTGAAAAAAAAGTCATAGTATAGTATGTCAATTTTTTGGAAAAAAAAGTCAGAGTATAGTATGTTGAATTTTTTTGCAAAAAGAAGTCATACTATAGAATGTCGAAAGTTTTTGCAAAAAAGTCATACTATAGTATGTCGAAATTTTTTGCAAAAAAAAAGTCATAGTATAGTATGTCAATTTTTTGGAAAAAAAAGTCATAGTATATTATGTCGAATTTTTTCTGCAAAAAAATGTCATAGTATAGTTTGTCAATATTTTGCAAAAAAAAGTCATAGAATAGTATGTGGAAATTTTTTGCAAAAAAATAGTCAGTATAGTATCTCAATTTTTTGGAAAAATTAGTCATACTATAGTATGTCGAAATTTTTTACAAAAACATAGTATGTCAATTTTTTGGAAAAAAAAGTCATAATATTGTATGTCGAAATTTTTTGCAAAACAAAAGTCATACTATAGTATGTTGCAATTTTTGGCAAAAAAAAAGTCTTAGTATAGTATGTCGAAATTTTTGCGAAAAAAAAGTCATAGTATAGTATGTCGAAATTTTTGCGAAAAAAAAGTCATACTATAGTATGTCAATTTTTTGGAAAAAAAAGTCTTAGTATATAATGTCGAATTTTTTGCAAAAAAAAGTCATAGTATAGTATGTCAATTTTTTGCAAAAAAAAGTCGTAGTATAGTATGTCAATTTTTTTGAGAAAAAGTCATAGTATAGTATGTCAATTTTTTGGAAAAAAAAAGTCATAGTATAGTATGTTAATTTTTTGCAAAAAAAAGTCATACTATAGTATGTCGAAATTTTTGGGAAAAAAAAGTCATAGTACAGTATGTCGAATTTTTTGCAAAAAATATCATAGTATAGTATGTCAATTTTTTGCAAAAAAAAGTCATAGTATAGTTTGTATATTATTGCGAAAAAAAAGTCATACTATAGTTTGTAGAAATTTTTTGGAAAAAAAAGTCATAGTATAGTACATCGAAATTTTTTGCAAAAAAAATTAATACTAGAGTATGTCGAAATTTTTTGCAAAAAAAAAGTCATAGAATAGTATGTCAATTTTTTTGAAAAAAAAGTCATAGTATAGTATGTCGAACTTTTTTGCAAAAAAAAGTCATAGTATAGTATGTCAATTTTTTGCCAAAAAAAGTCAAAGTATAGTTTTTCAATTTTTTTGAAAAAAAAGTCATAGTATAGTATATCGAAATTTTTGGGGAAAAAAAGTCATAGTATAGTATGTCGAATTTTTTGCAAAAAAAAGTCATAGTATAGTATGTCAAAATGTTTTGAAAAAAAAAAGTCATAGTATAGTATTTCGAAATTTTTGCGAAAAAAAAGTCAGTATAGTATGTCGAAATTTTTTGCAAAAAAATGTCATAGTATAGTTTGTCAATTTTTTGCAAAAAAAATGTCATACTATAGTATGTCGACATTTTTTGCAAAAAAAGTCATAAATTGGTATGTCAAAATGTTTTGAAAAAAAAAAGTCATAGTATAGTATGTCAATTTTTTGCAAAAAAAAGTCATAGTATAGTATGTCAATTTTTTGCAAAAAAAAGTCAAAGTATAGTATGTCGAAATTTTTACGAAAAAAAAGTCATAGTATAGTACGTCGAAATTTTTTGCAAAAAAATGTCATACTATAGTATGTCGAATTTTTTGCAAAAAGCAGTCATACTATAGTGTGTCGAAATTTTTTGCAAAAAAAAGTCATACTATAGTATGTCGAAATTTTTTGCAAAAAAAAAGTCATAGTATAGTATGTCAATTTTTTGGAAAAAAAAGTCATAGTATAGTATGTCGAAATTTTTTGCAAAAAAAAGTCATACTATAGTATGTCGAAATTTTTGCGAAAAAAAAGTCAGTATAGTATGTCGAAATTTTTTGCAAAAAAATAGTCATAGTATAGTATCTCAATTTTTTGGAAAAATTAGTCATACTATATTATGTCGAAATTTTTTACAAAAAAAAGTCATACTATAGTATGTCGAATTTTTTGCAAAAAGCAGTCATACTATAGTGTGTCGAAATTTTTGAGAAAAAAAAGTCATAGTATAGTATGTCAAAATGTGTTGAAAAAAAAAGTCATATTATAGTATGTCAATTTTTTGGAAAAAAAAGTCATAATATCGTATGTCAATTTTTTGCAAAAAAAAGTCATACTATAGTATGTCGAAATTTTTGCGAAAAAAAAGTCAGTATAGTATGTCGAAATTTTTTGCAAAAAAATGTCATAGTATAGTTTGTCAATATTTTGCAAAAAAAAGTCATACTATAGTATGTCGAAATTTTTTGCAAAAAAATAGTCATAGTATAGTATCTCAATTTTTTGGAAAAATTAGTCATACTATAGTATCTCGAAATTTTTTACAAAAAAAAGTCATACTATAGTATGTCGAAATTTTTTGCAAAAAAAAAGTCATACTATAGTATGTCAATTTTTTGGAAAAAAAAGTCATAACATAGTATGTCGAAATTTTTGGAAAAAAAAAGGCATACTATAGTATGTTGCAATTTTTTGCAAAAAAAAAGTCTTAGTATAGTATGTCAATTTTTTGCAAAAAAAATGTCATACTATAGTATGTCGACATTTTTTGCAAAAAAAGTCATACTATAGTATGTCAAAATGTTTTAAAAAAAAAAATTCATAGTATATTATGTCAATTTTTTGGAAAAAAAAGTCATAGTATCGTACATCATTTTTTGAAAAAAAAGTCATAGTATAGTATGTCAATTTTTTGGAAAAAAAAGTCAGAGTATAGTATGTTGAATTTTTTTGCAAAAAGAAGTCATACTATAGAATGTCGAAAGTTTTTGCAAAAAAGTCATACTATAGTATGTCGAAATTTTTTGCAAAAAAAAAGTCATAGTATAGTATGTCAATTTTTTGGAAAAAAAAGTCATAGTATATTATGTCGAATTTTTTGCAAAAAAATGTCATAGTATAGTTTGTCAATATTTTGCAAAAAAAAGTCATAGAATAGTATGTGGAAATTTTTTGCAAAAAAATAGTCAGTATAGTATCTCAATTTTTTGGAAAAATTAGTCATACTATAGTATGTCGAAATTTTTTACAAAAACATAGTATGTCAATTTTTTGGAAAAAAAAGTCATAATATTGTATGTCGAAATTTTTTGCAAAACAAAAGTCATACTATAGTATGTTGCAATTTTTGGCAAAAAAAAAGTCTTAGTATAGTATGTCAATTTTTTGCAAAAAAAATGTCATAGTATAGTATGTCAATTTTTTGGAAAAAAATTCATAGTATAGTATGTCGAAATTTTTGCGAAAAAAAAGTCATAGTATAGTATGTCAAAATGTTTTGAAAAAAAAAGTCATAGTATAGTATGTCAATTTTTTGGAAAAAAAAGTCACAGTATCGTATGTCAATTTTTTGCAAAAAAAAGTCATACTATAGTATGTCAATTTTTGCGAAAAAAAAGTCAGTATAGTATGTCGAAATTTTTTGCAAAAAAAAGTCATAGTATAGTTTGTCAATTTTTTGCCAAAAAAAGTCATAGTATAGTTTGTCAATTTTTTGGAAAAAAAAGTCTTAGTGTAGTATGTCGAATTTTTTTGCAAAAAGAAGTCATAGTATATTATGTCGAATTGTTTGCAAAAAAAAGTCATAGTATAGTATGTCAATTTTTTGCAAAAAAAAGTCATAGTATAGTATGTCGAAATTTTTACGAAAAAAAAGTAATAGTATAGTACGTCGAAATTTTTTGCAAAAAAATGTCATACTATAGTATGTCGAATTTTTTGCAAAAAGCAGTCATACTATAGTGTGTCGAAATTTTTTGCAAAAAAAAAAGTCATACTATAGTATGTCGAAATTTTTTGCAAAAAAAAAAGTCATAGTATAGTATGTCAATTTTTTGGAAAAAAAAGTCATAGTATAGTATGTCAATTTTTTGCAAAAAAAAGTCATACTATAGTATGTCGAAATTTTTGCGAAAAAAAAGTCAGTATAGTATGTCGAAATTTTTTGCAAAAAAATAGTCATAGTATAGTATCTCAATTTTTTGGAAAAATTAGTCATACTATATTATGTCGAAATTTTTTACAAAAAAAAGTCATACTATAGTATGTCGAATTTTTTGCAAAAAGCAGTCATACTATAGTGTGTCGAAATTTTTGCGAAAAAAAAGTCATAGTATAGTATGTCAAAATGTGTTGAAAAAAAAAGTTATATTATTGTATGTCAATTTTTGGGAAAAAAAAGTCATAATATCGTATGTCAATTTTTTGCAAAAAAAAGTCATACTATAGTATGTCGAAATTTTTTGCAAAAAAATAGTCATAGTATAGTATCTCAATTTTTTGGAAAAATTAGTCATACTATAGTATCTCGAAATTTTTTACAAAAAAAAGTCATACTATAGTATGTCGAAATTTTTTGCAAAAAAAAAGTCATACTATAGTATGTCAATTTTTTGGAAAAAAAAGTCATAACATAGTATGTCGAAATTTTGAAAAAAAAAGGCATACTATAGTATGTTGCAATTTTTTGCAAAAAAAAAGTCTTAGTATAGTATGTCAATTTTTTGCAAAAAAAATGTCATACTATAGTATGTCGACATTTTTTGCAAAAAAAGTCATACTATAGTATGTCAAAATGTTTTAAAAAAAAAAATTCATAGTATATTATGTCAATTTTTTGGAAAAAAAAGTCAGAGTATCGTACATCATTTTTTGAAAAAAAGTCATAGTATAGTATGTCAATTTTTTGGAAAAAAAAGTCAGAGTATAGTATGTTGAATTTTTTTGCAAAAAGAAGTCATACTATAGAATGTCGAAAGTTTTTGCAAAAAAGTCATACTATAGTATGTCGAAATTTTTTGCAAAAAAAAAGTCATAGTATAGTATGTCAATTTTTTGGAAAAAAAAGTCATAGTATATTATGTCGAATTTTTTGCAAAAAAAAGTCATAGTATATTATGTCAATTTTTTGCAAAAAAAAGTCATAGTATAGTATGTCAATTGTTTTGAAAAAAAAGTCATAGTATAGTATGTCAATTTTTTGGGAAAAAAAGTCATAGTATAGTATGTTAATTTTTTGCAAAAAAAAGTCATACTATAGTATGTCGAAATTTTTGGGAAAAAAAAGTCATAGTATAGTATGTCGAATTTTTTGCAAAAAAAAGTCATAGTATAGTATGTCAATTTTTTGCAAAAAAAAGTCATAGTATAGTTTGTCAATTATTGCGAAAAAAAAGTCATACTATAGTTTGTAGAAATTTTTTGGAAAAAAAAGTCATACTATAGTATGTCGAATTTTTTGCAAAAAAAAGTCATAGTATAGTATGTCAATTTTTTGCAAAAAAAAGTCATACTATAGTATGTCGAAATTGTTAGTGAAAAAAAGTCATACTATAGTATGTCGAAATTTGTTGCAAAAAAATGTCATACTATAGTATGTCGAAGTCTTTTGCAAAAAAAAGTCATAGTACAGTATGTCGAAATTTTTGCGAAAAAAAAGTCATAGTATGGTATGTCGAAGTCTTTTGCAAACAAAAGTCATACTATAGTATGTCGAAATTTTTTGCAAAACAAAAGTCATACTATAGTATGTCGAAATTTTTTGCAAAAAAAGTCATAGTATAGTATGTCAATTTTTTGGAAAAAAATTCATAGTATATTGTCAATTTTTTGCAAAAAAATGTCATACTATAGTATGTCGATATTTTTTGCAAAAAAAGTCATACTATAGTATGTCGAAATTTTTTGAAAAAAAAAAAGGCATAGTATAGTATGTCAATTTTTTGGAAAAAAATTCATGGTATATTATGTCAATTTTTTGCAAAAAAATGTGACACTATAGTATGTCGAATTTTTTTGCAAAAAGAAGTCATACTTTAGCATGTCGAAAGTTTTTGCAAAAAAAAAATCATACTATAGTATGTCGAAATTTTTTGCAAAAAAAAGTCATGGTATAGTATGTCAATTTTTTGCAAAAAAAGTCATACTATAGTATGTCGAAATTTTTAGTGAAAAAAAGTCATACTATAGTATGTCGAAATTTGTTGCAAAAAAAGTCATACTACAGTATGTCAATTTTTTGCAAAAAAAAGTCATACTATAGTATGTCGAAATTTTTAGTGAAAAAAAGTCATACTATAGTATGTCGAAATTTTTTGCAAACAAGTCATACTATAGTATGTCGAAATTTTTGCGAAAAAAAAAGTCATAGTATAGTATGTCGAAATTTTTTGCAAAAAAAGTCATACTATAGTATGTCGAACATGATGTAACAGAAGTGCATATAACAGATTCAGTATGGACACGGTGTGATTTTTGGGCCCCTGACAGCTTCTGGGCCCCGGATATTTACGCCACTGACGGTCCCCCTCGGACATGGTGAAATGTCTCAGTGCAACCTTAGCTCAACTCCAGTCACCTGAAAGCCTGCAGGCTGGGGTAAGGGTGATGGCTGCATCTTCCTTTGCTGGAGCGATCTTCTCCCTCCACGTCTTCTGTGTCGTCCGGATCTCAGCAGTCTGGTCACTGGTTCTCCACAGCAACTCCCGGCAGGCCTCACTGTCTTGGATCCGCACGTTACCGCTACAGTTATTTATGCACTTCACGGATCTAGTCCAATCTAATCTACTCTGGCTCATCTTCAAATTATCAGAAAACTCAAAATAATAGAGACTCCACAAATTCGAATGACACCAGACACAAAGCTACATTCAGGGATGTTTATTACTCGCACAATGGGAGAATAGTATTAAATTAATCTGGCATGTTCCATTTTTCCATTTACACTTCAGACACAAAGCCTCACTTCAAAATGTAACTGACCATTCAAACACCCAAGGGATTCACAAATCTTGGTTACTAACATATGAAGTGCATGAACCAATCTAAGACTTGAATCCCAGGCTAACTTAAAGTGCCTTAAAACTGTTCAGTATATCAGTTCAGTGCATAAACAACTGTAGTGGTAGCTCTTCTGTCAATACAAAACAAAAGAAAACAAATACCACATATAGTTAACTCCAATAGAACATGAAACATTTGGTATATTAATATAAAGTGAAATGGTGCAGTAGTAGATCTCAATATACTCACCACAGTCTGCCTTTGTGCTAACTCAAGTGCACATGTGGCGGCAGCGGCAATCAACCCCATACAGCAATGCACAACGGAAAGAAACAGTATTTTCGGTAACATGTACGCACATTAAATGTTCCCCAACATGAATGATAAAATATATCTCTGCAAGATGAACTTACAATGCTTTCAGAAAGTATCATGAATACTCAATAAACATCTAACCAACTAAATCACCATCGGCAAACATTACATTTCCTGACTTCACAATCATATTAATGTGAGTTAACATGAGATCTTTCGATCGTTTTGTACAGAAACAACATTTAAAACATCTTCAATCACAACGACAACCATAAACGCCCCACAGGACAAAAAGACCTGTTGCTAACTTGACCCGTGCATTTAACATCACAAGTTTTACTGCCCCCCAGTGGTCACAGGTAGGAACTGCATCATAGAATTTTTCAAGCTAGCGCGATTGCAGACTTTAGTAGGTTTTAGTCCATTACCAGAAGTGGAAGTAGCCTATGTTAAAGTGGCAGTAGGCAGTATATTTTTGGCATCATTGGGCAAAAATTCCATAATAATCTTTCAGTATATTGTAAATCAAGTGTTCTGAGAGATAACTAGGCTTCTGCACCTCCTCATGGCTCTGTTTTCAGGCTTCAAAAAAATCTAGCCTGTGAGGGGAGACTTTGGCCAATCACAGATCATTTCAGAGAGACAGCATTCCTTTGACCATTTGATCACAGTTCGCGAGAGATTGACAGCTGCTCAGAGACGGCAGGCTCCAGCTCGGCTCTGATTGGTTGTTTTCCTCCGATCTGTGAAATCTTGCAGATGCCATTAGGAGCACCGGAGGACACAGAGGCACATGATTTTTTTTTCAGATTACCTGTCTCATGCACTACTGTCAGGATGACCGTTTTATAAAAAAATACTTTTTTTAAATCATATTTGCTCCATTTTTACCCAATGCAGCTTTAACTGTACGTTAATGTGCTGAAATCAAGACAGTTGCCCTAGCCCTACAATAATCTTTTCTGAACTATCACAGTATAATGTAAAAATACTGAAAACATGAACATTTCTAAAGCCTCTGTAATAAGATGATTGCAGTATTATTAAAGCTCACTATAACAATGTATATAAATGAGTTCCCCCCAAATTTTCAGCACATTGGACAGCGTTAATAATGCTGCAATTTCATTGGCTGTCAGTGTATTCCACCTGTACGCGACTGGCCTCCCGCTGTATGTAGTGTGTTTCTCTCCTAAACTGGAAGAAGTCATTCTAATTTATATTATTGTGAAATAAAACTACATCATATCATTTTAATTATTACATGTCATTATGTTCAACATTTTGATGCTACCGCTCAGAGTTCCATCATTTAGAGAACTTATGAACTTAATCATTATTCTCAATCAGAAAAACCATCGATTTCATCATCGCGGTAAGCGAGACCAAACACTATAGAAACACAATCCCTACGGACAGTCTCTAAGAGCGTCGTCTCAATAATAACGAGGGTGAAAACAGCATCTGATTCACAGGACAATCGTTCTCACTTATGGATGCATGTTGCCGTCACACATGAGCAAAATGACCAAACAAACGCGGTATAACCGTAACAAAACCACGACATTACAACTTCAGTCTAAACTGCTGCTAAAACTGTTGATCTAATTGATTAAAGTTCAATTCCATAATACCCGCGATGCTTTGCGAATTACGTCACAGGCGTCCGCGAGTTTCCTATATTTATTGATTTATTAAAGAGCTGTGCGGGACAAAACCTTCAAAATGAACCGGGTTGTTTGGAAAGTTAACAATAGGACAACAGAAAAGACGCTTTAAGCATTAAATGAACGTTAAATGTGGGTTTACACCAGGGTTTACGAGACATGCTGAACGTCCTGACAGAAAGCTCTCATTGGCCTGACAACAGCCAATCGGATCGCCAGATTTCACTGGACGACCAATCGGTGGGGCCGGCGTAATTTGAAATTTAGCATAGCGGAACCCAAACCCACCTGACGACCGTACGGAGTTTTTGGTAAGAAATGATTCATTCTTCATAATTCTTTTTACAAAGTTCGCCGTTTAAAATGCACGCTTGTCTTTTTCTACTGCACAGAGGAGTTTTTCTCGTTTGCAGAAGGCCGGACGTCGTGTTAACGTGAACGTGACCGGGTCAGATAAGTAACTTTAGTTGACGATTAGCATCTCTCAGTAAAACCTCTTTTAAATGATAACGTTAGCTTGTATTCCTTACTCCCACTACGTGGATACTGTAGTGTATAAACGAGCATTAGCTTGAAATGTCACTTGTTGATGTGCTACTAACGTTACAGTGTGCGAACCATAATCTAATACATCTCTCTAATACATCTAATAAATCTAATAATAACGTTTGCCTTGACCTAAAATTATATGTTACCAACCATTCCAAATCTTGACCTCCAAATCTATTTGGCCTCCAAAAAGAACTCATCACTCATTAATGAATAGGTAATTAACTCCCATCCAGTGTTTCACAGGTGAGGGAGACTGTAATCATTTTTGCCTGCTGTCAAAATACCATGGTATTCAACATAGGAGAATATAAAAACTTCAATGATTTCTCTCAGATGCATGGGATTCAGTATTGTAGGCCCAGGAGTTATGAGGTATGATATGAGTTATTAGAAGAAGCTGTAATCGGGGTTTAGCAGTTGTCATTATGCTCTTCCTCCTCTTCCTTGCAGTGTGCTAAAAGGGTATCAATGACCTGTTATATATATTAACATTAATTTTATATTAGTGATTAATAAATTATTATAATACATAACAGTCATATTGTTGTTTCTGCTGTTGTTGTAGCATTGCTCTAAGTTTTTCCAGTAGCTAACCAGAGATGGCGATCCCAGTTATCCGGATCATCAACCCAGATGCCCCCAAGGATCGTCAACAGGCTGTGGTGATAGCGACCAAAGAGGCCCGTTGCTATCGGGAGAAGAAGCTGATGTTCCCCAACCCTCCACAGGAGCTGCTCAACCAGGCCACCGCCATGGCTCACGCAGAGAGGCTCCTTCAGGCAGAGGGCATCCCCGCGCCGTCGCGTCAGCAGTGCCTTGGAAAGCAGGTGTTTTCATTTGGCCAGTATGAGAATGCCCCATTTCACTGGCTTGTGGAAATGATGTGGGCTACATGAAGTAGTAAGCATATTATACTGTAGGCTATGCATTTTAAATACCATTTTCATGGCATGTTTTTAAATAAATCACCTGTATATCTGCCTGCGCATTATCATAATTGCTGTGACATTAATGATGACGGTACTAAGTTGATGTATAATGTGATTTCAGCATGCTTGACAAGCACAGAGCAGAGGTGACAAACCCACATAGAAAGGGACAGGTGGGGAACCAGTGGGTGAAAGACTACCTCACTGAATACGCAGAGAGCTTCCCACAAGTCTCCGCTCTCATCGAGGCCAACATCGACAGGTGTATCTACGGTCAGAGAGGATTTGAGCATCACACCTTTCAGGAGATGTGGGAACTCTACAGCCAGTACCACACCCAGAAGGACAGGCCTGAGCAATTCAGTGCTGAGCAGAGGGAGATGATGCAGACGGCCTACAGCTCTGTGAGGAGGTGGCAGAACACACCAGTCACCCACATCTTAAGCGTGCAGATGAAGCGGTTCAAAAAGTACATAAAGGAGAAGGAGCAAGTAAGTGTTGATTTGATTATTTGTTATGAAACAGGAAAAGCAGAATAGCATAGTAAATGAAAATTGTTCAAATTACTGATATTTGAAGAACTTTGGCTAAATGTGTTTGTTTGCTTTTGTTAATTAAAGACTGGTACGTCATAAAATCTAGATAGTTACATTACATTTGTTGTCCAGCAACTGCAGGCAAGCACCTCCCAGTTCGACCCCTCATCGTGGCCAGGCGATGACGCTGAACTGGTAGCCGCAAGCCAGGCAGCTGAAGGTAAGTGAGATACAGAGTTAATATACATCAAACTGTTCCGAAAAAAAAATCGTAATGCAAAACTACTTTGTTTGGTAAATTCTCAGACTTGCTCAAATCCCAAGAGTCACCATCCGGTGTCCGGCTGAAGCAGCCCGAGGCCGCTGTCCGGCCCGCAGAGTCTCCGTCCACCACCGAGGGTCATGATATGGAATCACCTCTGAGTGACTCCTCTGTAAGTGATATTCACATTATATGCAAACAATGTAAATGAGAGCAATTTGTTTTTACAAGTTTTATAAATTGGTTGATGTTTTAACATTACTTTGTACACAATAATAACCAAATGTTTTGTATGCGTTATGTGTGTTGCAGGTGGAGCTAGAGGGGTGGGTGCGTCTGTGGGAAAACCCCAATGGCATCCCACCTGCTGACATTTCCTGGCTCAAAGAGGACCCAGAAAGAGGGCTGTTCACCCCCGTTCAACTCCACAAGGACATTACTGGTCTGTTGAAGAGGTGACGGGTGATGAAATCTGACCACATGTGGTTTTACCCACAAGAACCTCCTGGCTATGTTCGAGGTGCTCTGCCAACTCCACAGCTCTTTTTTTGGAGCCGCGTCTTTGTGTGGCGCCCCGTTGGAGTGTGGAGGTACTCCCTGAAGTGTCCTCGAGGTGATGACTGTGTGGGTAGAGGACGGAATGTGCACCTCTACAAGTCTGGCTACCACACCCGGGTATAACTCACTTCACCTGTCTTATTACATTACAGTTCAATATTTATTTATGCTGCTATTGGCCTTTATTTGATTTGATTTTTTCCCCCATATGTACTTTAGGTACGTCACATCTGCGATGTGTCCAGCTGGTACACAGTGCTCACAGAGGTCCTGTGCTGTCGGCCATGTACAAAGGCAGCCAGGAGCGGAGAAGGTGGAGCGGTGGGTCGGTGGCTTGAGTGGGATCCCGCTGTTTAATCGCAGCTTAGCGAGGCTCATCAAGCTGTGTTCCGTGCCATCCTCACCAGCAAGTGAGTATACTGAACATAATGTGTGCATTTAAAGCTGCAGTATGCGAGATTGGCGCAAAAATGATTTTAAAAAGTTATTTTTAGAAAACGGCCGCTATATCGTGTCAGTACATGAAACAGGTAACCTGAAAAAAATCATGTTCCTCTGTGTCCTACTGTGACCTACTGTGTCCTCCTAACGGCATCTGAAAGATTTCACTTACCGGAGGAAAACAAGGTCCGCTGTCCAGCTGCCGTCTATGAGAGCCGGCTGTCAATCACTCGCGAACTCCGACCAAACGGTCAAACTAGGCAGCGCTGATCAAATATGAATCAATATTCTGTTACTGTAATGACTATTTCTCAAATGTTCTCAGAATCATCTTGTAGTTACTGTTTAGCTGTAAAATGAGAAAGTTTGTGACGCGGCCGCCATTGTAAAATCTGTTGAAGGGAGCCAAGTTCTGGTCACATGACCGGAGCACAGCCAATAGGAACGCTCTCTCTCTCTGAAATGACCTGTTAATGGTCAAAATCTGCCATCACGGGCTAGATTTTTCTAAAGCCTAAAAACAGAGCCATGAGGAGGAGCAGAAGTCTAGTTTTCTCTCAAACCATTTGAATTACAATATGCTGAAAGGTTATTATGGAATTTTTGCCAAATTATGCCAAACAATTGTTGCCTACTGCCACTTTAACAAACCTGAAAGTAATCACAAATTGCAACATATTGATTGTGACTCTACTTACAGGCGTGGTGTGGATAAGAATGTTGTGCGCCTTCTGAGGGACCGGACCGAAGGGAACACTATGGTCAAGGTGTGGCGTCAGATACGGGAGAATCACGTCGAGGAGTACCTTCACCGTAAGGACCTGTACACCACACTCCTCATGACCGAAGCGGAACGCGGAGGGATCGTCTCTGCATTCAGGCACACATTCCCGGCTCCACCTCCTCAAAGAGAGCTTCCCTCCGCACGGCTCTTGCGCCACGCCTTCCTGCTGTCAGAAGCCAACAATGTGCAGGATTACCGGAACCAGATCCTCTCCACCTTTGGCACTGTGCTGAAAATGGATTCCACCAAGAAAGTATCTAAATCAAAACATAATGCTCACCATACTGTATGATGCAAAACATATTTTCATACTGTTGTAAAATGAAAAAGAAAAAAAAAAATCACATATCAATTCAATCTTAAGAGATGTTATCACATTATACAAACCTGACATAGTTGATAGGCAGTAAATACTAAGATGAAGAATCTCCTCTGGTTTCACCATTGTGCCTTCTTTATAAAGAGCAGTGTGATCCATGTGCAATAAATTTGCAAGAAATAAACAGCGAGACCTGTCTATACGATGAATGGCATCATCTGTCTGCCGATATTTAAATTAAACTTTTGTATGTTTTCAGAAGGAGATGTGTGTGATTTGGAAACATTTCCCCATCACTTAGACTGATTTCTAATTTACCTCAGAGGATATTCATCATTTGATTAGGACTTCTTTGACGCCACTGTAGGGCAAATATCTTCAATGTTATTCAACATGGTATTAATTATCAAGTCCTAAACATACAAATGCCCCCTTATGTAGCTGTAAGGCTGTTAAATTCATCTCATACCACACTATCTGACACTATCATATTTACAGTATTTGGCTGCACAGCATTTTACTGACTGGCTCACTAGCAGGAGATCAAGGTTTGACATTAAATGGGACATATCATGAAAAACTCACTTTTGTGATTCAACAAGCCATTCAGATTTGGCTCCCCCTCCTATGTCACATGCGGGCTAATCATTACAATATACCGCCCACGGCTTGAGAACTACCTTTGCAAAGGTGCACCATATTTTCCTCGCCAGCCAATCAGAGCAGACTGGGCTTTTTCAAGAGGGGGTTCTCAGGATTAGAAAAATAATGTGTTTTTTGAACATTAAGCATGTAAACATGTTCTAGTATAAACCCAAAATACAAGCATGAGCCTGAAAATGAACATGATATATCCCCTTTGACAATAGTGAATCAGGCAGTGGTGGAAGGAGCACCCAGATTCTTTACTTAAAGTGGCAGTAGACAGTATATTTTTGGCATCATTGGGCAAAAATTACAATATAATCTTTTAGCATTTGTAATTCAAGTGTTCTGAGAGATAACTAGACTTCTGCCCCTCATCATGGCTCTGTTTTCAGGCTTTAAAAAATCTAGCCCTGTGACGGCAGACTTTGACCAATCACAGGTCATTTCAGAGAGAGAGAGCGTTACTATTGGCTGTGCTCCGGTCATGTGAGCGGAACTTGGCTTCCTTTACCAGATTTTACAATGGCGGCGGCGTCACAAACTTTCTCATTTTACAGCTAAACAGTACACTACAAGATGATTCTGAAAACATTTGAGGCGAGAAATAGGCATTACAGTAACAGAATATTGATTCATATTTGATCAGCGCTGCCTAGTTTGACCGTTTGGTCGGAGTTCGCGAGGGATTGACAGCCGGCTCTCATAACCTGCAGCTGGACAGCGGACCTCAGATCAGTTATTACTGCTTGTTTTCCTCCGGTAAGTGAAATCCTTCAGATGCCGTTAGGAGCACCGGAGGACACAGTAGGACACAGAGGAACATGATTTTTTCAGGTTACCTGTTTCATGTACTACTGTCACGATATAACGAGTTTTATAGTTTTATAAAAATAACTTTTTAAAATCATATTTGCTCCAATCTCACCTACTTCAGCTTTAAGTAAAACCAGAGTGTAAAAAATACTGTCACAAGTGAAAGTCCAACATTGAAAATGTTACTTAAAAGTGCAGGAGTATTATACGGAGCCCTACGGAGCCCTCCTAGACCCCTAGGAGAACATTTTTATTATGTCGTGCCCTCAAGTTAGTAACTCGTTCCCTCGAGTTAGTAACTCGAGGGAACGAGTTACTATGACATAGTATGACAAGAAGAGTTTTTTCCTCAGGTGTCCTCATTAAACTGTGTGTTGCTGATGAGAGCAGCTGCTGTGATTGGCATTAGGCTATTGAAGCTTCCCTTAACTCCACCTGCAGCTATCAGCAATATTTGATCATTAGGCTGCTGATCAAAGTGAACATGATCTGATTATTTGATTACATTTGATTTGACTGTAAGCAAACTTGAACATCAACATAGGCTGCTGTATGTCGAAGCAGCCACAGCATAAACAGTCAACTACACGGAGCTAATGCATGAGAACTGCGAGGAGAGGAAGAGGGAGTGAGGCAGTGAATGGATGACCCATAACCACGTTACTATGGTTCATAATAATGCAGGACAGTGAGGATACATCCATTTCATACAGGAGACGAGTAAGAATCTACCGATGCACATTCATCCCACAGAGGTTCATATGAGACAGCAGAGCAGTCACATCAAATGTCACCTTGACTAGGCTACAGTGTAAATCAACATAACTTTGAGAATAACTGAAAACACATCATTTAATTCTTCCTTTATCTTCTGCTAAATCAACATTTCCCCCCAGCTGGCAATAATGACATAGTATGACAAGAAGAGTTTTCTCCTCAAGTCTTGAGAAGGGTAGCAGTACTACAAGTTATTGGGCGGGGCTTATGTTCCATGTCTGGTGTGACGTCGTGTGTGACGTTTCGGGCATCCCAAACCGAGTTTACATATAGGACCTGTTTCTATCATCTCTAAGCTCCGGTCTCCCATCGAGGAGACCTGGAGAGCTCTGAACATCTCTGTCAGGTGTCCGAGACAAGATTGTGAGTCTATAGGCGGGAGAGGGCGCAACTGGACAAACCGGCCAGAGCGCAACCCGAGCATGGTCTGCGCCTGAGCTGTACCAGCGCCAGAGCGTTAGGAACAGACGAGCAATCACGTCTATAGGCGGGAGAGGGCGCAACAAAAAACATCCGGCCAGAGCGCAACCCGAGCATGGTCTGCGTCTGAGCTGTACACGCGCCAGAGCAGTAGGAACAGACGAGCAATCACGTTGAAGGGAGGCAGGCGATGTTCAGGTGTTCAGATCGCTTTTTTTATTTGTCTCAAATCAAATAAGCTGACATATATCTGAATAGTCTACTATGTGTCACAGCTTCATAACTGGCACCAGTGGTGGAATGTAACTAAGTACGTTTACTCAAGTACTAATCAATTCTGAGATATCAGCAGGATTATTACTTTATACATCATGTAAGCAGGCAGATTACACACAGTATTTAAGCTACAATAGAGGCAGTATTGAGCGCAGCATGGAATGCATGGATTTGACTGTAATTTAGTGCTGACTGTCACTGACGTCAGGATTCTTGTGGGGATTCTTGTCTTCCGTGACGTCATGTACGACGTCACAGAGAAAGGTAGCAGTACTACAAGTTATTGGGCGGGGCTTATGTTCCATGTCACGTGTGACGTCACTGGTCTCCGGAAACCGAGTTTAGTATAGGACCTGTTTCTGTCATCTCTAAGCTCCGGTCTCCCATTGAGGAGACCTGGAGAGCTCTGAACATCTCTGTCCTTTATCAAGTGTATAATCAACATCATGTTTCATGAAAGAAATAATCTATGACAGAGAGGCTCAGGTGCTCATCTACATAGTGTCACTTGTTATGCGCACAAGTGCCCGCGCACTCCCACACATGTTATACATCCACAAAACCAGAGGTTATAAACTCAGGTACACAGCGGGAAAGCTGTTAAATGTTTAACATTAATAAACCTGCAACATTGGGCCACTTTCACTGGTTAAACCACTAATTATAGGATAAACAACATCTTTAAGCTACATCAAGAATTCTTAATGAATATAGGGCAGTACATTAATGTTTGGAATATTTGACTGGACTTCAAGTAATATACAGTACCCTAATTTTATTAAGTAGCATCCCAAATGTGATTTCAAAAATGGATGTTGATTAACACGAGCCATCAGGTCTGCAGATAGAAAGGCGGTCCTCCCCCAAGAAAGTAGAAAAGATTTTTTTACTTAAAACTAGAATTTTACACCATTTTGGACCATCATTATTACTAACGTCTGACCATCTTAGTCTTCTGGCAATGTTTGCCCTGTAAAATCATATTCTGTAAATCAAAAGAGCAGATTCAGAAAAGAGAACATGGTTTTATCAGTGTATTGGAAATCAATTAACAACACAAAACAATGACAAATATTGTCCAGATACCATCACAGGTACTGCATTTATCATAAAAAAGATGCTCAAATCATAACATAACAAACTGCAGCCCAACAGGCAACAACAGCTGTCAGTGTGTCAGTGTGCTGACTTGACTATGACTTGCCTCAAACTGCATGTGATTATCATAAAGTGGGCATGTGTGTAAAGGGGAGACTCGTGGGTACCCATAGAACCCATTTTCATTCACATATCTTGAGGTCAGAGGTCAGGGACCCCTTTAAAAATGTCCATGACAGTTTTTCCTTGCCAAAATTTAGCATAAGTTTGGAGTGTTATTTAGCCTCCTTCACAACAAGCTAGTATGACATGGCTGGTACCAATGGATTCCTTAGGTTTTCTAGTTTTATATGTTACCAGTTTCTTCACTCTAGAACTACACCTAAAAATTGCAAGTTGCGTTAATGCGTTAAAGGAATTAGTGGCGTGAAAACAAATTGGCGTTAACAAGTTATTATTAATTTATAATTATTAATTAGGTTAATTTTGACAGCCCTAATATTTAGACAGAATCTTTTTTTGTTCTTTTCAGTTGTCTTTTTGTCAATTATTTACATTTTTGTTGGTTCAGTTTTCTCCCTTTGTTTTATTTTGCTCTTTCAACAGCAAATTAAGAATTACATAAGACAGACTGAAATAAGAATTTAGGTTATGAAATAATACAGTGAAGACATGGGAATGTTGCATGGAAAGGATTTTTTCCAAGGCATACAATATATATATATATATATATATATATATATATATATATATATATATATATATATATATATATATATATATATATATATATATATATATATATATATATATATATATATGTATATATATATATATATATATATATATATATATATATATATGTATATATATATACATATATATATATATATATATATATGTATATATATATATATACATATATATATACATATTTCACCAAAAGTATAAGCAATAAACAGAGACTTAAGCTGTCTGAGTCACAAACAATGTACCCTGGAATTAACCTTGTGAAAAGACACACCTCTACTATTCTGCCAGCTTTAGTTAGGTAGTTTAATTTACAACAAAACATATTTGATAAACTTTTCATATGTTTTGTGTGCTGTCAGATAAATGTAGTGGATTAGAAGTAGAAAGTGGCATGTAAAATGTATACTTAAGTACAGTACTTGAGTATATGTACTTAGTTACATTCTACTACTGAAAAAAACAAAATACAATACTGTTTCCTTGATTACTTTTAACGATTTTTAATTTAATTTAAGTAATAAATTAATTAAGAAAATTAAAAACGCTTTACAAAAAAGTAATCACGTTGACCCGATCATAAAGTTAATGATTTGTAGTAAATACTAGTGGAAAGTCACATTTAAGTTAAGATCCTGGAACATTTATAAAGAGACTTTACGTTCACAGCGTCTGTAACAACTTTCAAACAATTTATTTCTCATTTATGAAGTTTCAGTGATGCAGCAAAGATGAAAACAGGAGTGAGAATCTAAGACTGAATCCATGTGGCCTCCATCACAAACATCCCTTTAAACCAACAGCACCGACCTCAAATTAAACAAGCAGGATACAAACTGTTTATAACAACAAAAAAAAAATTAAAGAACGTGAAGAAGAAAACAAAAACGGGTGGCAGGCGACTAAAAAACATTTAAGATTTCAGTTCTTTTTTTCCATGTTTAAACCTTTATTGGCAACATCAACGTGCTTGAAATGTTCATGTTTTATTTATCACCATTATTTATATGTAAACACAACACGTTCTCACTGAATTTCATGAAATGAGCCAAAACTCTGAAATGCTAAATTAATGAAATACAATACAAATGATGTTAAGATTACTTATCCTCACCATGAAATACATTATCTGATAATAACACAACCCTGACACCATTTCCACACGTTTAAATTATGAAACTATTACAGCTAAATAAAGTCTTTTAAGGGTTAAAGTTCTATTGAAGTAGCTATTTTTCATGATTTCTAACTATTGAACATGCACCAAAAACTGTAGATGTTATTGTATAACTGTATAAAAATTCAAATATGCAAGTGGTCAAACCAGTAATACATATACTAGCATGCACAGAATAGATTATTTGCATTCGCAAGACATTTCACTCATTTCATTAAATGTTGAGACCAGCTTTGAAAAAAGACCTTTAATAAAGCTTTAAAGAGCTTTTAATAAAATCTGATCTACATGCAAAGAGCAACGGGCAGAAGAAGAAGAGGAGATCAGATCACACGTCATGCAAACACATCACAAGTCTTTCGTTTCAGGTAGAAAAGTCTTTTGCAGAGCGTCAGTAAATATGTCGGCAGTGTACTAAATACTGAGTACAGCTGCTCTTAGCGGTTTAACGGCCATTTTGTTTTTATCCTCCTCAGCTTTGCTTCTTTCCAAAGAAAGTTGGAGTATAAAGATGTGAATGTCCAAAGCGTACACAGATTCAGTTCACTACTACAGAACATTACTGTGTTTGGTTTTTCAAAATCATTTACAGTCTTGTCTCCGCTAATTCTGCCGAACCTCTACCGATGAAGCTTGTTTTTACTAAATCTTACAGGTGTAAAAACACAAGAATATGGACTTTTTGTACAGACTTATTAGAAACTAAAATGAGTCTTTCCTACCTGTAGGAGTCCCGCGTGTTGTTCAATGATCAGTGGCTTCACGGTTTCTAATTCTCATAAAGCAAACATGTAAATACTTAATGAGAAATATCTGAATTTCTGCTTGTTTACCGATTTCATTTTCTTTAAATTTGGAGAAAATATAAAACCGTTGATGAATTTTTCTTGGCTGAATTCAAACAGCAACAACTTTGTTCTTATTCTACAAAGCTGAGAGTTTTATGCGTTAAGTTTTCTGCAGTAAATCTACAAACATGTGTTTGAAGTAATTTTCATAGATAACTCTCCAACACCAACAGTAGGCGCTGTTCAAACATGCAGACTGGTCCCCGACAGTATGCTGCGTTCACGTCATGTCAGGAGTTATCGTAATTACCGGTTTCCGAATTGTTCATAATGTTCACGTCAACATGTAAGTCGTTACTACAACTTGGTGCTTAACAACACAAGAGTGCCTGAAAAAAAGCAAACAAGTATGGACGCTCATGTAAAGCCAAAGTCTGTCGTTTAAATTCATGTAGTGCCCAATCTCTCTCTTTATATCTGACAAAATGTAGCCAAACATGACTGTAAAATGACGCTGTTCTTTAAGTGTAAATAATGCAATACTCCAGTAAGATAAATGCATTCAATAATACAATTACATCTCTAAAATAAAGACACAGATTTTACCTGTAATTCAACTGCATGTCAATATATTCTTGTTGGCACTTCATGCTGTGTTTGTGTTGTTCTGAAATCAAGTAACATCACCGCTAACTACACTCACCCACTAAAGTTTACTTTCTTTAAGATAGACTTCCTTTGATTCTCCAAAAAAAACAAAAAACAATGACACCAAAATAAATATAAAAAACCCACATACCTTGAAAAACCAGTAAAACATACAGAACACATACACACTCAAAGACACACACACTCCAGCTTTCCTCCACCAAACTGAAACCGTCGCTCTGCGTTAAAAAGCCGTCCGTCAGCTTTTAAAGTGCGACGAGTCACAGAGAGTTCCTGTTCGATAATACTTGGTGAAAGTTTGGCTTCAGAAGGCTCGGGGGGGAGGACGGGTAAGGAGGGAGGGAGGGGGGGTGAGGAGGGGATTTTTCACAGAGAAAATACTTTCGTTGAGCATTTTGTTGGACGACGTCTTCAAGCAGATCTTCAGTAAATGGAGGAAGAAAAAAACAAAGTTGTCAGACGTCCACCACCATCTTTTTGTGAATGTCTAATCCACCAACCACCTGGAGGAGACAAAAGAAAGTGAGGTCATGTTCAATTTTTTGTTGTTTAACATTGTTCTCATTGAAGTCTCACTGACTGCGCTTTCACATAGCAAATGGAAGCGCTGCGCCATGTTATTTATCACACGACCTGAAGCCTGGCTGTTCACATCAGAAGCAAAAGTGATTTTGCTCCTCTGCTGTCAACTGTTGAGCTCGCTCTCACTCTCAACATACTATACTATGACTTTTTTTGCGACATACGATACTGTGACTTTTTTTTTATTTTTTTGACGTACTATACTATAATTTTTTTCAACATACTATAATATGATTATTTTTCGAAATACTCTACTATAACTTTTTTATTTTTTTGACAAACTATACTATGACTTTTTTCGACTTACTATGCTGTGACTTTTTTACGTTTTTTTGACAGACTATACTATGACTTTTTTTGTTTTTTTCAACATACTAAACTATAACTTTTTATTTTTTGACTTACTATACTGTGACTTTTTCTTTTTACGTTTTTTTTCGACATACTATACTATGACTTTAAAAAAAAAAAAAAAAAATTGACATGCTATACTATGACTTTTTTTCATGTAATTTTTCGACATACTATACTATGACTTTTTTCAAAACATTTTTCGACATGCTATACTATGACTTTTTTTCATGTAATTTATCGACATACTATACTATGACTTTTTTCATAACATTTTTCGACATGCTATACTATGACTTTTTTTCAGAATTTTTTTTCGACATACTATACTGTGACTTTTTTTCAGAAAAAAATTTCAACATATACTATGACTTTTTTTCATAAAATTTTTCGACATACTATACTATGACTTTGTTTCATAACATTTTTAGAAATACTATATTATGACTTTTTTTTCATAACATTTTGACATACTGCGGCATGACTTTTTTTCATGAAAGTTTTCGACATACTATACTATGAATTTTTTTCAAGAAATTTTTCAACCTGCTATACTATTACTTTTTTCAAGAAATTTTTTCGACAAATTATATTGACTTTTTTTCAGAACATTTTTTCGACATACTATACTATGACTTTTTTTCATGAAATTTTTCGACATATTGTGGTATGATTTTTTTCATAATTTTTTTGACATACTATATTGACTTTTTGTCATACAATTTTTCGACATGCTATACTATTACTTTTTTTCCTAAAATTTTTCAAAATGCTATACTATGACTTTTTTTAGAAATTCTTTTTCGACATACTATACTATGACTTTTTTTCATACAATTTTTAGACATACTATACTATGACTTTTTTTCATGAAATTTTTAGACATACTTTACTATGACTTTTTTTTCATAAAATATCGACATGCTATACTGTGACTTTTTTTCATGAAATTTATCGACATACTATACTATGACTTTTTTCATGAAAGTTTTCGACATACTATACTATGACTTTTTATTCATACAATTTTTAGACATACTATACTATGACTTTTTTCATGAAAGTTTTCGACATACTATACTATGACTTTTTTTCATAACATTTTTTGACATACTGTAGTATGACTTTTTTTCATGAAAGTTTTCAACATACTGTACTATGACTTTTTTTAATAACATTTTTCGACATACTATACTATGACTTTTTTTCATAAAATTTTTCGACATGCTATACTATGACTTTTTTCATGAAATTTATCAACATACTATACTATGACTTTTTTTCATAACATTTTTCGACATACTATATTATGACTTTTTTCATAACATTTTTCGACATACTGTGGCATGACTTTTTTTCATGAAAGTTTTCGACATACTATACTATGAATTTTTTTCAGTAACATTTTTCGACATACTATACTATGACTTTTGTTCATGAAATTCTTCAACATACTATACTATGACTTTTTTCATGAAATTTTTTCGACATACTATACTGACTTTTTTTCGGAACATTTTTTCGACATACTATACTATGACTTTTTTTCATGAAATTTTTCGACATATTGTGGTATGATTTTTTTTCATGAAAGTTTTCGACACACTATACTATGACTTTTTTTCATAATTTTTTTGACATACTATATTGGCTTTTTGTCATAAAATTTTTCGACATGCTATACTGTTATTTTTTTTCCTAAAATTTTTCGACATGCTATACTATGACTTTTTTTAGAAATTCTTTTTCGACATACTATACTATGACTTTTTTTTCATAAAATTTTTAGACATACTATACTATGACTTTTTTTTCATAAAATATCGACATGCTATACTGTGACTTTTTTTCATGAAATTTATCGACATACAATACTATGACTTTTTTCATGAAAGTTTTCGACATACTATACTATGACTTTTTTTCATAACATTTTTTGACATACTGTAGAATGACTTTTTTTCATGAAAATTTTCAACATACTGTACTATGATTTTTTTTAATAACATTTTTCAACATACTATACTATGACTTTTTTTCATAACATTTTTTGACATACTGTAGAATGACTTTTTTTCATGAAAATTTTCAACATACTGTACTATGATTTTTTTTAATAACATTTTTCAACATACTATACTATGACTTTTTTTCATAAAATGTTTCGACATGCTATACTATGACTTTTTTCATGGAATTTATCGACACACTATACTATGACCTTTTCATGAAAATTTTCAACATACTGTACTATGATTTTTTTTAATAACATTTTTCAACATACTCTACTATGACTTTTTTTCATAAAATGTTTCGACATGCTATACTATGAATTTTTTCATGGAATTTATCGACATACTATAATTTGACTTTTTTTCATAACATTTTTCGACACTATATTATGACTTTTTTTTCATAACATTTTTCGACATACTGTGGCATGACTTTTCTTCATGAAATTTTTCAACATACTATACTATGACTTTTTTCATGAAATTTTTCCGACATACTATACTGACTTTTATTCGGAACATTTTTTCGACATACTATACTATGACTTTTTTTCATGAAATTTTTCGACATATTGTGGTATGATTTTTTTTCATGAAAGTTTTCGACACACTATACTATGACTTTTTTTCATAATTTTTTTGACATACTATATTGACTTTTTGTCATACAATTTTTCGACATGCTATACTATTACTTTTTTTCCTAAAATTTTTCGACATACTGTAGAATGACTTTTTTTCATGAAAATTTTCAACATACTGTACTATGATTTTTTTAATAACATTTTTCAACATACTATACTATGACTTTTTTTCATAAAATGTTTCGACATGCTATACCATGACTTTTTTCATGGAATTTATCGACATACTATACTATGACTTTTTTCATGAAAGTTTTCGACATACTATACTATGACTTTTTTTCATAAAATTTTTTGACATACTGTAGAATGACTTTTTTTCATGAAAATTTTCAACATACTGTACTATGATTTTTTTTAATAACATTTTTTCAACATACTATACTATGACTTTTTTTCATAAAATGTTTCGACATGCTATACTATGACTTTTTTCATGGAATTTATCGACATACTATACTATGACTTTTTTTCATGAAAATTTTCAACATACTATACTATGACTTTTTTTTCATGAAATTCTTAAACATACAAAAGTATGACTTTTTTTCATAAAATTTTTCGACATACTATAGTATGACTTTTTCATGAAATTTTTCGACATACTATACTATGACTTTTTTTCAGAAAAAAATGTTGACATACTTTACTATGACTTTTTTTTCATAAAATATCGACATGCTATACTGTGACTTTTTTTCATGAAATTTATCGATATACTATACTATGACTTTTTTCATGAAAGTTTTCGACATACTATACTATGACTTTTTTTTCATACAATTTTTAGACATACTATACTATGACTTTTTTTCATAAAATTTTTCGACATGCTATACTATGACTTTTTTCATGAAATTTATAGACATACTTTACTATGACTTTTTTTTCATAAAATATCGACAAGCTATACTGTGACTTTTTTTCATGAAATTTATCGACATACTATACTATGACTTTTTCATGAAAGTTTTCGACATACTATACTATGACTTTTTTTCATACAATTTTTAGACATACTATACTATGACTTTTTTTTCATAAAATATCGACATGCTATACTGTGACTTTTTTTCATGAAATTTATCGACATACTATACTATGACTTTTTTCATGAAAGTTTTCGACATACTATACTATGACTTTTTTTCATAACATTTTTTGACATACTGTAGTATGACTTTTTTTCATGAAAGTTTTCAACATATTGTACTATGACTTTTTTTAATAACATTTTTCGACATACTATACTATGACTTTTTTTCATAAAATTTTTCGACATGCTATACTATGACTTTTTTCATGAAATTTATCAACATACTTTACTATGACTTTTTTTCATAAAATTTTCGACAAGCTATACTGTGACTTTTTTTCATGAAATTTTTCGACATACTGTGCTATGACTTTTTTCATGAAAGTTTTCGACATACTAAACTATGACTTTTTTTCATACAATTTTTAGACATACTATACTATGACTTTTCTTCATGTAATTTTTCGACATACTATACTATGACTTTTTTCATGAAATTTTTTCGACATACTATACTGACTTTTTTTCGGAACATTTTTTCGACATACTATACTATGACTTTTTTTCATGAAATTTTTCGACATATTGTGGTATGATTTTTTTTCATGAAAGTTTTCGACACACTATACTATGACTTTTTTTCATAATTTTTTTGACATACTATATTGACTTTTTGTCATACAATTTTTCGACATGCTATACTATTACTTTTTTTCTGAAAAAAATGTTGACATACTATACTATGACTTTTTTTCATAAAATTTCTAGATATACTATACTATGACTTTTTTTCATGAAATTTTTAGACATACTATACTATGATTTTTTTTCCAAAAATATCGACATGCTATAATATGACTTTTTTTTCAAAAAATATCGACATGCTATACTATGCCTTTTTTTCAGAAAAAAATTTCGACACATTATACTATGACTTTTTTCATAAAAATGTTCAACATACAATACTATGACTTATTTCATGAAATTCTTAAACATACAAAACTATGACTTTTTTCATGAAATTTTTCGACATATTATACAGTACTATGACTTTTTTTCATCAAATTTTTCGACATACTATACTATGACTTTTTTTCATGACATTTTTCAACATACTATACTACGACTTTTTTTTCATAAAATATCGACATGCAATACTATGACTTTTTCGACATACTATACTATGACTTTTTTTCCTGAAATTTATCGACATACTATACTATGACTTTTTTTCAGAATTTTTTTCGAAATACTATACTATGACTTTTTTCATGAAATTTTTCGACATACTATACTATGACTTTTTTTCGACATTCATGACATACTATACTATGATTTTTTTATGGCATACTTTACTATGATTTCTGTTTATGTTATACTATACTGCTTTCAGGAAGGAAGAGGCCAAAACTCCAGCAACACTTGTAGCATGAAGATCACATTTATTGTGAGACCAACGCATTTGGCTAGTGCCTTTCGAGGTGTTCTTTGTACTGCAAGTGTTGGTGGAGTTTTGGCCTCTTCAGATTATTTCCTTCCTCCAAGCACCTTCAAAGTAGGTGAAGTTTTGCCAGAAATCTCAACCCTATGTCTTTTAGCTGTGTTTTTCAGTCTAAACTTCTCTGGTTAGCACACAGGAGATGAAGAGGAAGGCGATGACGCTGAATCATCATCAATGCTCACCGCACAGAACTCCTCGAAGGATATCCTGCCATCACCGTCTTTGTCTGCGTTGATGATGGTTTTGTCGACGATCTGTTGAAGTTGGGTGTCCTTCAGGTTGTTTCCCACCATCATCTTGAGGACCTGGAATAGCTCCCCATTGGATATGTAGCCATCTTTGTCCATGTCGTAGATCCTGAAGGCAACTGAGGTCAAAGAGGCGACATGGAGGAATGATGGTTTATTTTATGAGGCCATCAGAGAAGACATGCAGCTTTTCAAAAAAGGTGCTTCTGGCCTTGATGTGTGATACAACACATGTTGTAATGTAATTTAAAGCAGCAGTGGGTAGAAATGGAGCAAATATGATTAAAAAAAGGTATTTTTATAAAACGGTCACTATATCCTGACAGTAGTGCATGAGACAGGTAATCTGAAAAAATAATCATGTGCCTCTGTGTCCTCCGGTGTCCATCTGTGTTCCTAATGGCATCTGCAAGATTTCACAGACTAGGAATAGGAACGCTCTCTCTCTGAACGTATAACCTGTGACCACAAACGTTCTCATTTAACAGCTAAACCGTGCACTACAAGATAATTCTGAAAACATTTGAGAGGAGAAATAGGCATTACAGTGACAGAATATTGATTCATATTTGATCAGCGCGGCCTAGCTTAACCGTTTGGTCGGAGTTCGCGAGTGATTGACAGCCCGCTCAGATAGACGGAAGCTGGACGGCAGGCTCCAGCTCGGCTCTAATTGGTTGTTTTCCTCCAGTTTGTGAAATCTTGCAGATGTCATTAGGAGCACCGGAGGACACCGGAGGACACAGAGGCACATGATTTTTTTCAGATTACCTGTCTCATGCACTACTGTCAGGATATAGTGACCGTTTTTTTTAAAATCATATTTAATCCATTTCTACCCACTGCAGCTTTAACAGATGTTCCATTGGGTTACATTATGGTGCGCTCAATCAGTAAAAATTAGCATTAGGTGAAGGTAAATTATAACACTGTCATGATGTGTTCAAATGTAATCTTGTAAAATGTAGTTTTTGGAGATTAACTTGAATAAATCCAATTGTTTGAAGGAGATTTTTTCAAAGCAATATAAAATAGATAATAGAGAGGGAATTATGACCTGTTTAACTTCCTAACACTAGCTCTGAGCAGGTTATAATAAAACATACTTAAAACTACTAATGCCAAGCTTCTGTAGGAAGCAACCAGAGTTGGATTTTGAATTTATTTTCCAGTCCAGAAAAGTGTCAGTGACCCTCGATCATTATTGAACCACAACGGTGCAACTGGGCTCTAAATATTGAGTTAGTCTGTTTTTCTTTGGGCCCTCTGCAGTCTGCTCAGTGGTCAGATTTAAGAGGTTTAAACTGGGATTTGTCATGTGATTCTAATAGTGCTAACCTTAAACTAACCTTCTATTTCTATTGTGAAGTTTGAAAAAGAGCTTTACTAAAGCAACATGTTGCAGCTGTTAATTCCAGCTTGTTCTAGGCAGCATTATTTTGACCTTGACACTGAAACAGGAACCTGTTTCTATTTAAATCTGCACACATTTTGATGCTCAGCTTCCAGTTTCTTTTACCAACGACTGGGGATTTCTTCTATTCTTATTGAACTGTTGCTCAGAGGGATCTTTGTCTCTTTCTTTCCTTTCAGTTGTCAGTCTGGTTGAACCATTGTGCAGCGTTTTGTTCTCCGTGTAAAAAACAAACCCTTCATACAAAATAACTTCTACTTTCTACAACCTAAAAGCACGAAAGACCATTTAAACATATACAGTAGTCCTCTAAGGAATCTGACTAATGGACCCAACCAAGCTTTTTGAATGATGATGAATAATGATAAAGAGGAACCAGAGAAGTGAAGAAGACTTGATGTATGTTGGACACTTACAACGCAACTTCTGCTCCTTGTCACCTTTGACGCTGAACTGGGAGACTCCTTCGATGAACTCTGCCGAAGGACAGAAAAAAAACATCATCAGTTAAAACTGCAGTTAAGATAATAAACCTGTTACTACATAATAAATGTAAATGTCTACGATATGATGGGGAAAACCATTTGTGTTGTTGTTATGCAAATAATTACAAGATGACCCACCGACCAATATAAGAGTTCTACTTTCTCTGATGCATATTTTTTTCTAGGACCAGTAGATCAAAAAATGAAAAAAAGAAACTGATTGTGTCACACAAACTTCCCACGACCACCAAGTCTTGAAAAGGCCTTATACGTAGAAAGTATATTTTTTAAAACAAAAAAAAAAAAACTTTGGAAAAGCATTAAATTGTAGATAATGAAACAAATCTGATCATATGTTGAAAAAAAAAGTCTGAGAGATATTCAGAAAGTAATTGCTAATGCCTAGGCTGGAATTCAGACATTACAAGTACATTTACTCAAGTCAAGTCTACACATTTGAGGTACTTGTACTTGGGTATTTCCAACTTCTCTTCAACACTGAACGAAAATCCAAACACAACGCTTTTGTTTTTGCTTTTCACGAGTCAAAATAAAAGATCTAAGACTTTTTTTTACAGAAAAATCGTATATATGAGACTGCTGAAAACCGTCCGGCTTCAATTGGCTGCTCATTGACAGTGCATCTCTAGCGGTTAGTTTAGGAAGCACTTGATTAATGCAGCAGAGTTTTCTATGAGCGGAGAACGCATTTTAAACGTCAATATCACAGTTGATCATGTTCACTTAATTGTGGGAAGCCAAAATCGTGATCGCGATTAATATTCCATGAATTCTGCAGAACTAGTATACATTTCAGAGAGAAATATTGTACTTTTTTCTCCACTACATTTATCTATCTTCTGGCTGTATTTGATCATTGTGGGCAATGATGCAAATCGATGAGCATGAATGATTTAAGGAAATATTGGATTTTTACATTACATTACATTTATTTAGCTGATGCTTTTGTCCACAATAAGTGCATTCAACCAAGTGGATACAACCCCAAAATTGCAAGAATTATATGATATTTGATGTGATAAAATATCTTGATTTGTCAGGTATTTTATTTACTGTACTTTAATTTATTTTCAACCTTTGACTGAGACAGCTGTGCAAGAATTACGATGTGTTTGTACTCTGTACCTGCGCAAATGCAAAATAAAGTTATTTAAACTTAAAATTTACTAAATTATGTTATATATCGATATCGCGGAAAATTACAAATTCAAAGATAGAGGATTTTGTCCATATCACACATCCCCAAAAGTGACATCACATTTTACAAAAGTGCATTCCTTCCAAACTCATTAATAAGGTAATGCTACTTCTACTTGTTATTACTGCTCCCATTTTGGCACATTATGTCTTGTCGTACCAGATCTTTGTGGATTTGACAGTGCAGTGCATTGTAAATTTTATGTGCTATCAGACCAGCAACAACAGTAAACACACTGATAAATTCCCTCATGTTGCAGTTTACACTAGGGCTGACCCGAATGCTTCGAAGCTTCGACCGTTGTAAAATAAACCCAGACAGGCTTATTTCACAATGACCCGCTCACTGTATTATTATTATTATTATCCCGCTTATTGCACGGCTACTTCCTTAAGAAATCAATAATTTGACACAAAAGCGGTCCGCCAGAGTCCGACATCAGAGCTGTGTCCATAGCAACGGTCTGTTATGCATAGCAACGGTCTGCTATAAAGAAATAACAGACTGTAGAACGCCGTGATTGACCAATCAGAATAGAGTATTCAACAAAGTCGTGTAATAATATTAGTTATTCTTCCCGGGCACTGAACCAGGGGAGATGGAGACAGACAGACAGAAGAACAAGTAGCTGACTTGTTCTTCTGTCTGTCTGTCTCCATCTCCCCTGGTTCCGTGCACCGCGAAGCTTCAAATACCTTTGAATATTTCTCACCTAAGCTCCAAAGCCCAAAAATTGTATTCGGGACAGCCCTAGTTTACACACGATAAATATATCATTCAATTCAATTCACTTGTTATATACAGTATTTAAATAAGAAAACAAATCAAAGGCTTTTCAGGGGCAGCAGACTATCATACCACATCTTTAGGACTGATGTCAGTAGTAAAATCTTTCAGAGGAGGAAGTTCTTTTCAGAGTGAGGAGGGAAAATTATTTATTTACCTTTAAAGTCGACTTCCCCATTTCCGTCGGTGTCGAAGATGTCGATAACTCGCTGCACGAGGGGATTCTGTTGGAGCTCCGGTAAGGACATAAACTCCTCCACACTCAGGGACCCGGAGTTATCTAGGTCGAGTTTCTTAAATCTCTTTCCTAGCCTCTTAATCTCATCAGCATCAACTGAAATGAAACACAGAGAGAGAGAGGGAATAAATAAATTGACTTGACTAGAGAGACTAACTTGCAGCAACTGAAACAAACAGACAAAGTTTCCACGTAACAGGAGGAGATTATTTGGACAAACGTTTTCTGACCAGCGAGTTTGGGCGACACTTTTACCCGGTGAACATCAGCACACACAGGAG
This sequence comes from Sebastolobus alascanus, assembly GCA_916701645.2. Lineage (NCBI taxonomy): Eukaryota > Metazoa > Chordata > Actinopteri > Perciformes > Sebastidae > Sebastolobus > Sebastolobus alascanus. The sequence continues at coordinate 47,154 of CAKAOJ020000174.1, forward strand.
TTAAAACATCTGATGTCCACCTGCATCTTATCTCCTTCCTGTGCTGCCTGTAGAAACCATTTCCCCTGTACAACATGACCAAACTTACCTGGTTTCTTGTTCCTACTGGCCATGGTTGTTTAGAGCTACCGGTCTCTCACTGCACAAGTTAGGTTGAACCTTGTGCTACCGGACCTCCCGGTGTCGCACTCTAAGCCCTAACACCGGGTCATGTGACGCCTCTTTCAACACTAATCACTCTGCTGATAACCATAGAGCTGGGGGCCGTATTGTGTTGGTAACCTGGTAGTTTGTGGAGATAATTTACCCTGTCCTTTAAAATAATCAAAAATCTAAAGAAGTTTGGTCCAAGGAGAAACAAATATTACAAAGGTCATTGCTACAAACCATCAGCAACAAGTGGAGTTAAAAGAAATTAGGACATACACACAACAATATTTAATAATGATATGACACATTTGCCCAAGACTTGAAACCAGTCATCTTAAATTTTAACTAATTTCACCAACACTGACAGTTTGAAGTAATGTTAAAACTAGGAATAAAAACTAGGAATTAGGGCTGTCAATCGATTAAAATATTTAATTGCGATTAATCGCATGATTGTCCATAGTTAATTGCGAAAAATTGCAAATTAATTGCACATTTTTTTAGCTGTTCAAAATGTACCTTAAAGAGAGATTTGTCAAGTGTCTAATACTCTTATCAACATGGGAGTGGGCAAATGTGTGTATATATTTATTATTATAAATCAATTAACAACACAAAACAATGACAAATATATTGCTGCTTCTTGCAGGTAACAAGACTGACAATAACAATAATTTTAGTTTTGAATGTTGTTTCAAGACAAATTTCAATACTGACAACAAATGGTGTTGAATAATCTGTCTACAATGCAGCAATAAAAGGCCTCTATGTAGACCACTCACTGGTGTTATGACACACAACGACCTCTAGATGTATCACAACACAAAGGAATGATGAGCCCAAAGTTACTGTACTGCTGCTACGCTGAGCACCAAACACGGATACATGTGAGTGAACACACAGTCATGTACAGGATAATCATTAATGATGGACAAGAACACAACCAACAACCTCAGATATGTTTTCCTCCAGGAGGAGACACCATCTCCTCCATCTTCACCAGTTTCTAAAGAAAATCAACTTATTTCAAGAATTATCTGTGTCTCATTTTCTTGATTCTTGTCTTGTTTGTTTTTTAACACAGAAGCTTATACGAAACCTGCACTGGTAGAAGTGCAATTTACATTTTGTGGTCCTCTTTTAGGAATTACACTCAGTTTATTAGGTACACCTAAACTAATGCACTCTAATACAACAGTCCTGCAATGAATAAAAGGTATATACTGTAAATGAGGGTGGACAAAATTAGGGCTGCAACTAACGATAATTGTCATTGTCGATTAATCTGTTGATTATTTTCTCGATTAATGGATTAGTTGTTTGTTCTGTAAAATATCAGGAAATGGTGAAAAATGTCGATCAGTGCCTTACAAATGTACATTTATGGACAAAAAATACCTGTACATCAGCATTCAGCTTTACTACAATACAGCAGCAATTTGTCCCACAGTTACATATTACCAGTATCACTATTACTAAGGTAGAAGTAGTATAGTATTAACATATCTAAAACATTCTTATTTTACATTGCATTGTATTGCTTTTATTACCATATACTATATTGTTAATACTGGGACAGAAAAGGTGAAATGAGTAAAAAAAACTTTGTACAACCACAGTAAGAATCTGAACAACAATCTCTCCCTACAGTATATTCTTAATGTTCATTCAACTAAAACACTTTAAATACAGCAAGAGAGCAAACAGGAATTAAACAAGAGTTCCAACTTAATGTCCTGTCGTACAATATTTGTGTCAGATGTTATAAAACAAGCAGAAGAATTAACTTTCTAATAAAGTTAAGTTATGAAACTGATGTGAAAATGTATCATGGATTTACTGTGCGAGGTGGCGGCGAGCATTCCTCAGGCTCATGACGTGATGACATGTCATTAATTCAAGCTTCAACGACAAAAGAAGTCTTAAATCAATGATTGATGCAGCCTGAAAGAATACATCCATCTTCTTTGTTATCAAGATATTTTTAACTCACTAATGTTACATTTTCTAAAAAGGCCTATACTTAATTTGTATGTATATATATCTTTATTTCTTCCTTCTAGATTTGGAGTGATTTTGTTGTTGATGATACTTATTGTATTTATTGTGTGATTTGATGGTAGTATGATGTCTTTACATCAATGACAACGATGGAAATAAGTCGTGAACTTTATTGTGTTATCACTGACATTTTGCAGATGTGTGTGACATCCGGTTAAAGTAAAGCTGAGGCACCTTAAAGTTTCAACACCAATATTTAAGGTAAGAAGGTAAGCATCACCTTTTAACATGCCTTACTCCTCCCACATGTTAGGTAAAGCTCCACCTTTGCTCCATATTAACCAGAGAGTATTTCCCAATAACCGTGTAAATCAGAGAGAGGAAACAAACCAACAGAGCTGCAGTGGGAGGCGGAGCAACACTGGAAAGACGAGAGCTTCAACGTCACTCTCCAGAAATGAAACTCAAGGTTTTGTCAGTGTCACGGTAGAGTTTAGACAGTCGAGACAAGTCTCCGTTTCTCTCTAAAAGAAAATTCAAACTGAGTTCATCAGGTCTTTCTCAACAACACAGCAGAGTCTCTGCCAAACACTGGTGAGTACAGCAGATGATATTTACACTTTCAAAAACCAGGATTAACACAAAACGTCAGCTCTACTCAGGCAGGAAGTTCGACTCTTTTCATTTCACACTGAACTATGGCTGTTTGTCTACAGGTCCTCTATACAGTAGTCCACTTTAACAGCTTTAAACAGTCTCTCTGTGTCAGTTCTCAGGACTTTAGTAACTTGTACCTGAATCTCTGTTGTTTGGAGTTTAGTTTCACTCCTACTTAACTGCTATTATTACTGTTTACTGATCGCTTCCTACATACTGCTTCCTCTATTTCCTCTAGCTGTTTCACATTAAAAGCTTTCCACCAGAGAACAAGTAAGAGGTTTTTAATGTGAAGCAGCTATAGAGGAAATGTGATGTGTTTGTCATCAAGTAAGAAGTTCAAAGTATCTTTATTGTCGAGGGAAATTAGTTTGCAGCCAGGTTACATACAAAACACATAAAACCCTAAAACAAGAAACAACAGGAAATAGTTTACAGAGTGGTTTAGTAGGAGGTTCTCAAGTATAAGTAAACAATCTAAGTAATCCGCCCCCACCGTCATTTTGCTTTTTTTACAGAAATAAAACCCATTTAGTTCATTTTGGCTTATCAGCTGAATGTCATCAATAGATAGTTGGACAATGGACGCTATAAACTGAAAGTGAATGCATCTGCTCCATACGGAGTCTCAGCTCAGAGTAGCGGGTGTTATATTTCACTCACACGGGACGAGAGAGAGTTGACTGACCGAGAGATGGCAGAAGATTTGGTGTCGAAGCGAAAAGCAAACGCGCTTATTTGGCAATATTTCAGATTTAAACCCAATGCTATAAGGGAACCATAACGTTAATGAGGAAATCGCCGCGAGGAGGACGGAGCGGTCACAGCTTGTGTGCGCATCGCAGCGGTGCCAGGTAGCCCCGTGCAGCCCGGCAGCAAAAGCTCTACCGGAGAGGCCAGACAGTATCATATGGAAGTCAGAATTTTGGTATCAACACTACAACGGAGTCCGCCATGTTGCACCGCCATGTTTCTACAGTAGCCCAGAATGTCTTGGGCCGGGGTCGATAACATTACTCGCTCCCAACGCCGCCGCTCTCTCTCTTGTTTCACCACTCACTTCCCACATACACACACACTAGCTCTGCTCCAAATGACCAATGCTACTCTTACAAAAACTGTCTCTATAGTGGGCCATTTGCATTTTCGCGTTGGCCACCGTAGCTTTCCAACACGCTTGGTACACCGGAGAGGATTCAGTTGGTTGCAATCTGCAACCTCACCGCTAGATCCTACACACTGCTCCTGTAAAATAACAGTAATATTCACACTTCTTTCCATTTAAAAGAATAATTAAAATTGTATTTTGAATCAAATGTTTTTCTTTTCTTTCACACTATGTGTGTAGACATGGCTGCTGCAAACTATCAGCAATCTGAAGATCAGTTTCTGTGCTCCATCTGTCTGGATGTGTTCACTGATCCAGTCACTATACCATGTGGACACAACTTCTGCAAAAACTGCATCAATGCACATTGGAATACTAGTGACCAGTACCTGTGTCCGATGTGTAAAAAGGTTTTCAACACAAGACCTGAGCTGCACGTCAACACTTTCATCTCTGAGATGGTTGTTCAGTTCAGACAGTCAGCTCAACAGAAAACCAGCAGCAGCAGCTCACAGAAACGATGTGCCAAACCAGGAGAAGTTCCCTGTGACTTCTGCACTGGAACCAAACTGAAGGCCCTGAAGTCCTGCCTGGTGTGTCTGGCCTCCTACTGTGAGACTCACCTGGAGTCTCATCTGACAATATCAAGCCTGAAAAGACATCAGCTGATCGAACCTGTGGAGAACCTGGAAGGCAGGATGTGTACGAAGCACGATAAACCTCTGGAGCTGTTCTGTAAGACCGACCAGACATGTGTCTGCATGCTCTGTCATGTTTTAGACCACAAGATGCATGATGTTGTTCCTCTGAAAGAAGAATATGAAGAAAAGAAGGCCGAGCTGGGGAAGACAGAGGCTAAAATCCAGCAGACGATCCAGAAGAGACGAATGAAGATTCAGGAGATCAAACATTCAATTGACCTCAGTAAGGAACATGCAGACAGAGAGATAGCAGAAGGTGTTCAGGTCTTCACTGCTCTGAAGGAGTCTGTTGAGAGAGGTCTGAAAGAGCTCATTGAGACAATTGAAGAGAAGCAGAGAACGTCACTGAAACAGGCCAAAGATTTCATCAAAGAGCTGGAACAGGAATTCTCTGAGCTGAAGAAGAGAAGGACTGAAGTGGAGCAGCTCTCACGCTCTGAAGACCAACTCCATCTTCTCCAGAGTGTCCAGTCCCTGGTAGCTGCTCCACCCACCAAGGACTGGACAGAGGTCAGCGTCCATCCATCATATGAGGGGACTGTGGGAAGAGCTGTGGCTCAGCTGGAGAAGACACTCAGTAAAGAGATGAAGAAGCTACTTGAAGATGAGCTGAAGAGGGTCCAGCAGTATGCAGTGGATGTGACTCTTAATCCTGATACAGCACATCCTGCTCTCATCCTGTCTGATGATGGGAAACAAGTCAGTCTTGTTGATGTGAGAAAGAATCTCCCAGACAACCCAGAGAGATTTTCTAATAGTGCTTGTGTTTTAGGAAAGCAGAGTTTCTCTTCTGGAAAATTTTACTTTGAGGTTCAAGTTAAAGGAAAGACTAAATGGAATTTAGGAATGGCCAGAGAGTCGATCAACAGAAAGGGAGTCATCCCACTGAGCCCTCAGAATGGTAACTGGACTATATGGTTGACAAATGGAAATAAGTATGAAGCTCTTGCTGACCGTCCAGTTCTTCTCTCTCTGAAGTCTCGGCCTCAAAAGGTGGGGGTGTTTGTGGATTATGAGGAGGGTCTGGTCTCCTTTTATGATGTAGGTGCTGCAGCTCTTATCTACTCCTTTACTGGCTGCTGCTTCACTGAGAAACTCCTCCCATACTTGTGTCCCTGTCTTAATGATGGTGGTAAAAACTCTGCCCCTCTGATCATCTCTCCTGTCAGAGTAAACTAATCACTTATCATATGTCATGTATTGAGTTATTTCTTTTCAAGGGAATAAATGTACATTTACTGTTGTGATTGATTCACACTTCAATCAGACCCTCCAGGAATTTGCGATGTTTCGATCGCAACAATTCACGATCATGATTTTTGCACGACCCTTTCAATTTTGTCCAATCACCGCAACTTTTCTGCAAATTTGACAGATCATAGCATTCCCCCGCGCCCAAGTCACCAAACTCACTTCCTCCTTCTTTCTGGTTGTAAAGACCGTTCATAATCTGGAACAACTAACTTAATCAGACACTTATTGTAATTCATTCCCATGCATGCTGCTCAGAGTAATCACTGTGACCGGCTCATCTGCCGACAGCACGGAGAATACACTGGGTTACATTATGGTGCGTTCAATACCTGCTCAGTAAAAATGAGCATTGGGCGAAGGTAAATTATAACGCTATCATGATGTGTTCAAATGTAATCTTGTAAAAAGTAGTTTTTAGCGAGAAACTCAAATAAATCTAGTTGTTTGAAGGAGATGTTTTCAGAGCAATATAGAATAGACAATAGAGAGGAAATTATGACCTGTTTAACTTCTCTAAGCAGCTTATAATATATAATTAAAACTACTAATGCCAATAATTATTTTTAATCAAAGGAATATTTAGGAAAATTATTTTTCAGGACGGTTCCAGGGTGGTGGTAAAAAAAAAAAAGATTCTGGAGCCTTGCTGTCAATTATAGTTCTTAGAAATAAAATCGGAATCAGCAAAATCGGAAACGGCAGATCAGACTTTTAAAGAAAACTCAGAATCAGCCCCAAAAAATTGCAATCGGTGCATCTCTACTGTGAGGTACACAGCCTGACAACCTGACTTATAAACGCACAGTCCACAGTTGGGGAAATACTCTGGTTTGCCATTTTACCCAGAGTCAGAGAAGGACAAAAATAATCTTTAATTTTAATCTCTGTGCATTCAGTACAGATGTAGGTATTAGAGAGGTGTGGCACAGGCAGGAGGAGTTAATATAATACCATACCATTGCATTCTTGTAAATAGATACTGATTGATAAATAGTTTTGTATAAATAAATAGATAAATAAATAATAGGCCTAGAAAACCGTACAGAATAATATTTTCTCTGATTCATCTCCTATATGACCATACAATTGTTACAAAAATGTCTGTGTATTAGGGCTGGGACGATACGCCTATCTCCCGATTTGATACTATCACATTAGTTGGGTGCCGATTCAATCTGTATTGCGATTTTTAAATATTACGATTCAATATTTCGATTATTGCGATTTTTGTTAACTTTTTTAACACTAGACCATGAGGATAAAGTTGAATCATAAACTTCGAGGGACATTTACTTTGGAAAATATCTAAATTAATACAGTATAAATGTTTGATTTTGTGTCTGTATGTAGTCAGAGATGTCCTTGAGTCAAATATATCAGTTAGTCAGGAATCAATATTTAAGTTTTTCCAGCAACCCAAAAATCAAAGAATAAAGTAATTTCCCTCACAAATTAGTGGTATTTTCTTTTTAACTTACAAGGGATATGTAACACGTGTTATACTTTCCATATATATATATATATATATATATATATATATATGTATATATATATATATATTGTATATACAGTTCCCTTTGTTAACACCTTATTTTGAAAACCAGAGGCCTGTACTACGAAGCAGGATTTGGCGTTATCGAGGTAACTTCAGGGTTAACCCTGGGTTTTCCGTCCTACGAAGGTGGATCACTTCTTACCGGGGTAGATCACCATGGTAACTTACGCTGAACGGCTAACCTGCCCCCGAGCAGGTTATGTTCCAGATAAGAGATCAACTCGTATAAAAACACCTCCTATTGACCAATCAGAGCTCGGTGCGCGGATCGTATGGTAATATTACACAAATACGAAGAAGTTTAAGTCATAATCCAGGCTGAAAACAACACAGTTTAAACTGACAAATGCAGGAAGGACAGATTGATTTATGCTGCGGGTGTTTACCGCTTTGAATTATATTTTTATATTTATTTTTTTACTTGCTCTTGAATCCGTTTCACACCGCAGGAAACGGGGACGCACCTGACAGAAGGTTTAAATAGTTATACACGCCCCATGTTCAATAATGGGCATAATGAAGTGTAACCCATCCATCCATCCATCCATTTAATTTCTTATTGCTATTTATAACTAGACGACTTTGTCCGACTATTGAATGTTTCGTTAAATTACTAAATCTGTTAATTTACGCGTTCACACATCGGGAGTTTTTTATTTTTCCAGCTGTCCTTCCTGCATTTGGCAGCTTCAACTGTGTTACTTTTAGTGTGGATTAAGTGTTTAACTTCTTCGTATTTGTCTAATATAGTTTACTCTTCCTTTGTATTATGTGCCGCTCTGTCTGTCTGTCTGCTGACAGTAGACTTGTCCATGTTAGTGATTGGTCAGATGCTGCAAACACCGCCCCGTTCACGTGAACGCGCTCATAATCAGATAGAGAAACCCTGGGTTGACTTACTGAGTTGATAACCACCTTCGTAGGACCGTTTAGCGGGATCTCGTTTGTTAGGGTTGGTTAAGCCAGATAACGAGAACATACCCTGGGTATGTTGAACTCGCTTCGTAGTACAGGCCTCTGATGTAGTCACACGTGTATACTTCCGCTAACTTTGCCAAGTCCGTTGCTAGCTCTCCCGTCAGCTCTATTCTCTTTTGACTGTATTTAATATAAATGTCAGTATATGGGTGCTCTACAGTTGTAGCGTCGGCTGATTTGACTACGGAGTTGCGAATGACGACTGGCTTGACCGCAAGTTACTGCAATACGATAACGTTTCCTGTCCGTGACAGAGTTAGCATGCAGGCTTTAGCCACGATGTCTAGCTCTGCATTTCCTGGCAAAGTGTGAAATCCAAAGTGTTTCCATACTTTACTGTATGTGTAGTGTATATCATTCTGGATTTAAAATGTGAGGGTGCAGGTCGTATCCACAAGGACCCTCCGTCGTTTGCTTTCTCGCTAGATAGATAGATATATATTTCTATAGATGTAGATCTTCCACCACCTGTGGCCTGTGGTAGAGCAACAGCCAAAGTCATGGCAGCAGTGCCTTCTCTCTTTAATTTACTGCCTGGGAAACACAACACCTCCGGCATGTTGTTCAGTCACGGTGCTGATCCTTCTGAACAGACTGAGACACACCAGAGCTCTGCAGTCGACTCCACGGGAGGCCGAGATCTACTGTCAACCAAGTGCTTCGTTATTAACATTGAACTATACAAGACCACAATGTCATAGAATGAAATGCAAAGGGTGTTTAGCCAATGTGCTGCATTTGTGAGCTTTGGAAATGTGTACAGAAATCGACCTGGAGGAGAACTGTTGCTCGACAGCCTGAAACCTTTTTTTTCATATTTAAATGGAAGAGTCATTGAAAGCCTCTCATTTTCATTTGTAGTGAAACTCCATTGGGAGGGACACACAGTCATAAATCTACTCATTAAAAATGAAATCTCTTCTGTTCCTTGCTTGGCTGACTGGATAGAGCACAATACTAACACCTGCAAAGGTTTCCATTCCCACGACTTTAAAAATGGTCATTTAAGAAAGTCATATCTCATTTTAGAATGATTCAATCTTTGTTTTTTCATTCTTGGTAAATAATCTTGACAAACACAATTTGCAATAAATACATTATAATTATTTTTAGGGCTGGGACGATACACCCATCTCCCGATTCGATACTATCACGATACTTGGGTGCCGATTCGATTTGTATTGCGATTTTTAAGTATTACGATTTGATATTACGATTTATTGCGATTTTTGTTAATTTTTTTAACTCTAGACCATGGGAAAAAGTTGAATCATACACTTCTATTGACTTGTCTAGCTCTGATTTTCCTGGCAATGTGTGAAACCTAAAGTGTTTCCATTCTTTACTGTATGTGTAGTGTTTACCACTTTGAATTTAAAATGTGAGGGTGCAGGTCGTATCCCCGTGGACCCTCCGCCGTTTTCTACTTTCTCGTTTCGGCTCGCTGCTGCCAGCTGCGATTTGTTTTGGTTGATGGATACGACGTCACGTTACTCCGACTACAACCATAAAAGTAGTAACTTCCTTCTACCTCCACATAGACTCAAATTAAGTAAATATATCGATTCTGGCATTAAAAAATCTATTTGAAAATCCTATTAAAAAAATTTTTTTAAAAATTCGCAATACATAGGTGAATCAATTTTTTCCCGACCCCTACTTATTTTAAGGTAACTGGTTTTCATTTCTTTTAGTAATATTTTCAGTCTATATTTAAGAAAACAAGTATAAAGAAAAGTAAAACGTGAAGAAAAAATGGATAGGTTTTCTTATTTCAAGAATCATACCAATCACAAAAACATCACTGCAAAAACTAAAGCATATATCTACAGTAAGTAAGCAGGACACTTAATATTTGTATATAAAATCTAGCTAATCTTGAGGCAGATAACACAGTACAGACTGTCATGCCAAAACCAAAAATAAATGTGCAAGTTTACAAATTTCTTCTACTGTTTTCTGCACTGCCTCTTCATGTCTGTGAATACGCTGACAATAACAATAACTGCTGTTTTGTGCATGAAAATCATCATGCTTCTGTAAAAGCCCTTTCAAGCCAAATTTAAATAGTTAATAATTGTATTGTCAAAATGGTGCAGGTGTTATCCAATGCAATTTAAACAGGTAAATACCATAAAAACCTTAGTGCTGAGTTCAGAGAACTACAGTAACAGCAGTAATAAGCTTCCATGTACAACACTTTAACTGGTGTTATGGCACACAGCGACCACTGGATGGACCACAACACAAAGGAACAACAAGCATGGAGTCACTGTACTTTTAACCAAACACGGCTATATGTGAAGACACTGTTTGTGATACACATGTACGGGAAGACCGCTCATGTTGACCTAGGACAAATAATGTGTTTGTAAATGGTGATCCATTTAATAGTCCACCAGGGACCATACTATATTTCTTGGTCTTGTCCTGGCCCGTGGAGCTGAAGAAGAGGAGTTGCTGGATAAATATGTCAAAAGATTTCTGTTTCAGGTTAAAACTGAGCCTATCTTTTGCTTGATGTAACAACAATTTATATTTTTGTATCAACCCAAAAATTGTTATAAGTCAATTTTTGGATTGTCTTCTATCAATGTCCCGTTTTATTGTCCAGTAAGTTGTTTGGGCTGCTATTAGAATAAAGTATTCTTACTCTTCCACTTCTCACAGAGTGCCTACACAGCTTAGTGCCTCCTCAAAAACATAAACTCAAAAATACATTACATACAGTACAGAACCACCTTCACCTCATGCTAAGCCAGAAAAACTCTTGTATGTCACTAAAATCATGTCTAAACATGAGGAAGACAAAACTTCACCAACAGAGCTGCAGTGAGAGGCGGAGCAACACTGGAGAGAGGAGAGCTGCAACGTCACACTCCAGAAATGAAAGTAAAGGTTTTGTCAGTGTCGCAGTAGAGTTTAGACAGTCGAGACAAGTCTCTGTTAAAAGAAAATTCAAACTGAGCTCATCAGGTCTTTCTCAACAACACAGCAGAGTCTCTGCCAAACACTGGTGAGTACAGCTGATGATATTTACACTTTCAACAACCAGGATTAACACAAATCTTCAGCTCTACTCAGGCAGGAAGTTCCACTCTGCATGTCATACTTGTTAAATTGTTAACAATATAACTATGGCTTTTTGTCAATAGGGTCCACTATACAGTAGTCCACTTTAACAGCTTTAAACAGTCTCTCTGTGTCAGTTCTCAGGACTTTAGTAACTTGTAACTGAATCTCTGTGGTTTGGAGTTTAGTTTCACTCCTACTTTCCTGCTATTATTACGGTTTACTGATCCTTTCCTACATACTGCTTCCTCCATTTCCTCTAGCTGTTTCACATGAACAATTTTCCACCAGAGAACCAGTGGGAGAGTCTATTAATGTGAAGCAGTTAAAGGAAATGTGATATGTTTGTCATTAAGTAAGCAGTTCAAAGTATCTTTATTGTCCCTTACAGGGAAATTAGTTTGCAGTTCTGTGGATTGGAGTTTAGTTTCACTCCTACTTTCCTGCTATTATTACTGTTTACTGATCCCTTCCTACATGGTAAATGCTGGAATGGATGGTCCGAAAGGACGAATGGTTAAGGTTAGCATAGCCTATTAGTCAAAGAATAGGAAGCGCATGTGCAGAATCAGGCAAGCGTCCCTCCAGACCATCCATTCTAGCATCAACTTTCCTACATACTATTGTATATCCTCTAGCTGTTTCACATTAAAAGCTTTCCAACAGAGAACCAGTTGGAGGCTTTTAATGTGAAGCAGCTAGAAGAAATATAATGTCTTTGTCATCAAGTAAGCAGAGCTTTGTTAGCAGAGCTATTCTTGAATAAAAATTGGTCTACACAACAGAATGTGGACATATTCTGTGCGGTTTTACGAGAGTAGCCAGCTTCAGCTTGTCAACACGACTTGGTGGTCGCGGTTGCTCACGACTCGGTGCAGGTCAAAACACAGCATATATAATTCGAAAACTACTTTACCCAATATCATATGCTGAACTTAAAAGAACAACGATCACACTTTTTTTTAACAAATAAAACTGTAATTTGAATAAAATGTTTTCTTTTCTTTCACACTATGTGTGTAGATATGGCTGCTGCAAACTATCTGCTATCTGAAGATCAGTTTCTTTGCTCCATCTGTCTGGATGTGTTCACTGATCCAGTCACTATACCATGTGGACACAACTTCTGCAAAAACTGCATCAATGAACACTGGAATACTAGTGACCAGTACCTGTGTCCGATGTGTAAAAAGGTTTTCAACACAAGACCTGAGCTGCACGTCAACACTTTGTTCTCTGAGATGGTTGTTCAGTTCAGACAGTCAGCTCAACAGAAAGCCAGCAGCAGCAGCTCAGAGAAACAAGTGTCCAAACCAGGAGAAGTTCCCTGTGACGTCTGCACTGGAACCGAACTGAAGGCCCTGAAGTCCTGCCTGGTGTGTCTGGCCTCCTACTGTGAGACTCACCTGGAGCCTCATCTGACAGCTTCACGCCTGAAAAGACATCAGCTGATCGACCCTGTGGAGAACCTGGAAGACTGGATGTGTACGAAGCACGATAAACCTCTAGAGCTGTTCTGTAAGACCGACCTGACATGTCTCTGTATGCTCTGTCATGTTTTAGACCACAAGATGCATGATGTTGTTCCTCTGAAAGACGAATATGAAGAAAAGAAGGCAGAGCTGGGGAAGACAGAGGCTGAAATCCAGCAGATGATCCAGAAGAGACGACTAAAGATTCAGGAGATCAAACACTCAGTTGACCTCAGTAAGGAAGATGCAGAGAGAGAGATAGCAGAAGGTGTTCAGGTCTTCACTGCCCTGAAGGAGTCTGTTGAGAGAGGCCAGGCCAATCTCATCGACACGATCAAAGACAAGCAGAAAACAACAGAAAAACAGGCCGAAGACTTCATCAAAGAGCTGGAACAAGAAATCTCTGATCTGACGAAGAGAAAGACTGAAGTGGAGCAGCTCTCACACGCTGAGGACCAACTCCATCTTCTCCAGAATGTCCAGTCCCTGAAAGCTGCTCCACCCAACAAGGACTGGACAGAGGTCAGCGTCCATCCATCATATGAGGGGACTGTGAGGAGAGCTGTGGCTCAGCTGGAGGAGACACTCAGTAAAGAGATGAAAAAGCTGCTTGCTGAGGCTGAGCTGAAGAGGGTCCAGCAGTATGCAGTGGATGTGACTCTTGATCCTGATACAGCTCATCCCTTCCTCATCCTGTCTGATGATGGGAAACAAGTGAATCAAGGTGATGTGAGGAAGTATCTCCAAGACAACCCAGAGAGATTTTCTGATTGTGCTTGTGTTTTAGCAAAGCAGAGTTTCTCTTCAGGCAGATTTTACTTTGAGGTTCAAGTTAAAGGAAAGACTAAATGGAACTTTGGAGTGGCCAGAGAGTCGATCAAAAGAAAGGGAACTATCAATATGAGTGCTGAGGATGGTAACTGGACTATAAGTTTGAGAAATGGAAATGAGTACAAAGCTTTTGATGTCCCTCCAGTCAGTCTCTCTCTGAAGTCTCAGCCTCAGATGGTGGGGGTGTTTGTGGATTATGAGGAGGGTCTGATCTCCTTTTATGATGTAGATGCTGCAGCTCTTATCTACTCCTTTACTGGCTGTTGCTTCACTGAGAAACTCCTCCCATACTTCAGTCCTGGTATTAATGAAGGTGGTAAAAACTCTGCACCTCTGATCATCTCTCCTGTTGGAATAAACTATTGATTTATCTAATTTCATGTATGGATTTATTTTTATTAAAGGGAACAAATGTACACATTTAATGGAAACACTGTAGAATTTACATCTCATTTTCTACAGATTTTTTTTATTCTGTGGTGATTGATTTACACTTCATTGTTAAGATGTTATATTATATGCATCTCATTACATAGGCAACACATTAATTTGATGGTTCATCTCATCAACACTGCATCATGACATTATGTGGAGAACAGGGCATTAACGCTTGTCCACCTGCCCTGGGCAAGAAAACTCTGTGTTCGGTGAAGTGCTGAAGTATCTTTATTAGGGATGCCCCAATATTCAGTAAAAAATATGCGATCAGGAGATCAGCATTAATGCTTTCGTTCGAGTACCCAGTGTGCGCATCGCCGCTCCGAGAGAGAGGTGCTCCGAATAACTGAACGGTAATCTTATACTCCAACAGCGCTCCGACTTTACGAATGGCCCAGTTTGTGCCAGAGTGCGCTAATAGCAGAGTGACTATTTATGAACACACCCATAGTGTGAATCTACACAATGAAAAACAAATCCGTATTGAAATCAGCAGAAGTAGAGCGAGTTAACGTTATTAGCTTTTAGCTGTTAGCAGCCGGTGGGCAGCGCAGTCCACACACAGGAGAAGTTTGCCTTCAGGACTTTCTTTCAGAACAGGTTTATTTTAACCCAAACCATGATCTTTTCCTAAACCTCACCAAGTAAGTTTGTTTCCTAAACCTGACAGAAAAGGCTTTCTTTCTTCCCTGAAAGCAAACTTCTCCCATGTAAATAAGGCACCAAACGACTGACGTTAAAGTGGGGGTAGGCAGTATATTTTTGGCATCATTGGGCAAAAATTCCATAATAACCTTTCAGCATATTGTAATTCAAGTGTTCTGAGAGAAAACTAGACCTCTGCACCTCCTCATGGCTCTGTTTTCAGGCTTTAAAAATTCTAGCCCATGACGGGAGACTTTGGCCAATCACAGGTCATTTCAGAGATATAGCGTTCCTATTGGCTCTGCTCCGGCTGGTGGGCGGTGCTTGGTATTTCCTCAACTGATCTCAGCATGTCTGCTGGGTCACAAACTTTCTCATTTTAGAGCGAAACAGTACACTAGAAGATGTTTCTGAAAACATTTGAGGTGAGAAACAGGCATTACAGTAACAGAATATTGATTCATATTTGATCAGCGCGGCCTAGTTTGACTGTTTGATCGGAGCTCATGAGCGATTGACAGCCGGCTTTCATAGACGGCAGCTGGACGGCAGACTCCAGTTCGGCTCTGATTGGTTATTTTCCTCCGGTCTGTGAAATCTTGCAGATGCCATTAGGAGCACACCAGAGGCACATGATTTTTTTTCAGATTACCTGTCTCATGCACTACTGTCAGGATGTAGTGACCGTTTTATAAAAATAACTTTTTTTAATCATATTTAATCCATTTCTACCCACTGCAGCTTTAACGGATGTTCCATTGGGTTACATTATGGTGCATTTAATCAGTAGTTATTTGGCCAATTTCTATTTGTCTTGTGAATTCTGGTAAGATGGCTTATGAGTCAAAGAAATCTGTAAATATGTGTAAACTGTCAAATAAACTAGTTGTTTAACATAATACCTGAGTAAGCAGTGATTTGAGCACCAAACACTGAATAGAGAAGCCTAGTTAACACATTGTATTTCATTACTGTTACAGTTTAATGTTGTAATCCTTAAGATTTCCGTCCTGGTTGATTTGGCGACACCCCTAGTTACTGGTGGAAACAGCAAGTGTGATTTAATACAACAGTGAACATTGGTTGATCAACTGCTTAGTCAGAACTACAACAGAAGAGCAGCTGCAGCAAAAATAGACCAGGAGCATAGAAATAGCAGAGCAGAGAAAAGAGTTTCTGCTCATGCATCCAGTGAACATCAGCCGTTTGGCTGAAATGGCACCAGATTGTTTTCAGCAGCCATAAAGGAAACTAATGTGACACAGCCATGTGTAGTGGATATAAACAAAAATAGGGCCGTCAATCTATTCAAATATCTAATCGCGATTAATCACACATTTTTTATCTGTTCAAAATGTTGTGTCTAATGTTAAATACCTTAAAGGGAGATTAGTCAAGTATTTCATACTCTTATCAACATGGGAGTGGGCCAATATGCTTGCTTTATGCAAATGTATGTATATATTTATTATTGGAAATCAATTAACAACACAAAACAATGACAAATATTGTCCAGAAACCCTCACAGGTACTGCATTTAGCATAAAGAATATGCTCAAATCACACCATGGCAAACTGAAGCCCAACAGGCAACAACAGTTGTCAGTGTGTCAGTGTGCTGACTTGACTATGACTTGCCCGAAACTGCATGTGATTATCATAAAGTGGGCATGTCTGTAAAGGGGAGACTCGTGGGTACCCATAGAACCCATTTTTATTCACATCGTTTGAGGTCAGAGGTCAAGGGACCCCTTTGAAAATGGACATGCCAGTTTTTCCTCGCCAAAATTTTGCGCAAGTTTCCTTCTCAACAAGCTAGTATGACGTGGTTGGTACTAATGGATTCCTAGGTTTTCTAGTTTCATATGATACCAGTATCTTCATTCTAGCTTTAAAACTGAGTCTGCTACAACCTCCGAAAGATCGATTGCGTTAATGTGTTCAGTGGTATTTGTTAATACAAATTGTGTGTATCCTTCAGGTCTGTAGGTCGTGTAGAATTCATTTTTTCTAGGCTAGTCTAGTCTTCTTCTTCATTGCCTGTGCCGCCCACTTCCTCGTGTACTTGCAAGAAACTAACAAAACGTCGACCCACTCGTAGAGACATGCCTCCACAGCGCTTCTAGTGGGCCAAAACTCCACAGGGTACCTTTAATGTAAATTAGTGGTTCTTCTCTGATGGCTGAGTGGGTAACTCAAGCAAGGCAGCTCTGATTCTAACAGGGAAAGCAGCTGCACTGAGCTGTTGGTCCTGAAAGAAAAGAAGGGTGGGGAGTCGAGGCGTGGCAGCATCGGGAACTCCCATAAATATCCCTGAGCAGACGAAGTCCGTCAGTTGACTGGGGAAATACAGCACCGTCAGCCAGACTGAACCCTGCCACTCATGTCTCCCCGTTTCAGGCCGTCAACCCAGACACATCGCCAAATGCATTGGTGAGGTTTGGCGAGAGCTGAGACACCTGAGAGCTGCTGGTGTGACTTTTTGCTACAAGGCAAGACCCCAAAGTCAACTGCAGTAAGCAGAGACACCTGTGCGTACCATTTCCTCGGTCACACAACAGAGCCTCACAGATTAGAAAACCAAAGATTTGGTATCAACTTTCCAGGCCACAAGGTTCAACAAAAGGCTGAGCTGTTTCTGGGACTCAACAGGCAGCAAGAGAGGCAGGTTTCTCAGTTTGGAGGGAAAAGACGGAGCACGTGTCAGAAATCTCAACCGGGTCCCCCCCTCCTGCAGGGTCGCCCCCAGTCTTTGACACCTTTCTTAACAGCTCGTTAGGACGCAGGCCCCCAAACCTCCCACCCACTCAGCAAACGTATCCGATACCAGCAACGGTTGACGTAATTTTGAGGTTTGAGAATTTTGAAGTTCAGCTTACACCACCATCTTCCTGAGGGGGGGTGCTACTCAAAAAGTAGTTCCAGGCATTACAGTCATTATTTTCTAATTAAGCGTCGAGCTTTCCTCTCTGGACTTAAGGGTCAGAGCAAAGCGACCAACTAATTAAAACTTGGATATTGTCGTGACTAAAAATAAACGAGGTTTTCCCAGCAGCCCTGACACTGACCTTTACAGAGGGATGAGGCATTTTTAGCCTCAGAGTGCTGGGAGTCTGGGTCAGACTGCCAGCAGAGGCCTGCAGAGGAAGGTGCAGCATGTGGTGACGTTCACATCCATCATCAGCCATCATCATATCCCAAACTCTGTGCGAACATGTCTGACTTTTCCCCCTGAAGATCACTATCTAATAGTGCAGGGTAATCAAACTTCAACACTTTTTGAGTTCTGTTTATATTGTGTCTGCAGCAACGAGTATCAAAACCTGTCCAGCACAAAAAAATAGGCAGATAATGCTTCATTAGGCCCTAGGAGATGGAGACAGACAGCCAGAAGAAAAAGAGCCTGCCACGCCACACTCCTCCGCGAAGCTTCGAATATTTCTCACCGAACCTTCGAAGCCTTAAAAATGGTATTCGGGACAGCCCTGGTTAATGGTATGGTTTAAATTCATGAAAACAACTTACCCGAAATCTTAAGTACCGGACTATTTTGCCTCCTCCTGTTTTCTGTTCAGATCATGCTAGCTCCGGGTATCCAGCAAAAGGTACCACAATGAGAAAAAACGCTAATGACGCCAGGTGCTTTTGTTGAATTTTTTTATCTCGAGGCGTTCAGGGCGCTCCAATAAAAACGCGAGGTGCACAGAGCGGATAAACGCGAGGCGCTCCTCAACACAAAAGCAGCGTGCAAAATGCTTCAATCTCGTTGAAAACATTTACAAAAAGCCGCCCCAGGCTGCTAAAACGCACTCTGTCTGATCAGGGCCTTAGATTTTTTTTTTCTTCTTTTGATCAGACACATTCCTATTTAAACCTAATTTTGTTAATTCTGCACCGTATTTTATTCTGGCAGAGTTTTTGTACAGCTGTTGATGTTTGACATGGTTATGTTTATTTTGTTAAATGAATAATAAAGTTTGTGGAAAAATGTGTTTCTACTCAAAGTAAGGTATTTAAAAAAACATAATTCTGGTACTGTATCAATAATAAAACTCAGGTATTGCATTCGTTCGGATATTCAAAAAATACCCAGACATATTTTTCATGGACTATTCTGAAAATAGCAATACAAATAGGCATCCTCACCCTGATTTGTTTTATACCAGAATTTCACCAGCCTTTTCATATTCAAAATGAATACACAGTAGATAGCACAGATACTCTACTACATATCTTAAACACAAACAAACTGAAAATAATGAACCCACACAAGGACATCAGTTAGGGAAAGCAACAACTTAGTCACTTACAGTGATTCATCTAATGCCATGAAGTGATTATTAATACTTACAGTGCGAGCACATGTCCAGGGCATAACTGGCTTCATTTCCCTGAAAAAGAGAGAAGATTGACAATGAAACAAAGTGTTCCACATTAAGGCATCTGATTAAAAACAAACAGGAACATCTTTGTCATTTATACCAAAAAGGGGCTAAAAGATTTACATACAAGAGTATATATATATATATATATATATATATATATATATATATATACTGTATATATATAGTTCTCCGTGGACTGAGAGAAATCTTGTGCCCCCTACATTTATAGCAAATCTGTAAAATCAAGTCAAATGTAAAAAAAAGATGAATTGAACTATTCTGTGTCCTGTTCTTAGCTAATTGTTGGTGTTCTTCATTATGCATGAGCGACAGAATGATCTGGACTCTGAAAACTAGGCCAACGTGCCGCCTTGATTTGCCTCGTCTCATCTCTCGAGGACTTGAATCAGGCTGCTCAGCCGAAGCTGCAGCTTTCCTCCTCAACTGGTAACGAGAGCCACACTGACTCTAAATCACATAAACAGTTTTTCAGTTTCATTAGCTAGTTTGCTTCTCTGTTGTAAAATGGGATTTTATTGTTTTTGATGTTGACAAACTGCAGTAGTTCATGCAGGTTTGTAACAGTCAACATTATGGAGGACGACGGAACCTGCCAAAATAAAAAATAAAGGAATCCATATATAAATAATTATTAAATGTAGTAAAAATAAATTTAGCCATTAATTAATTGATAAAATGTGACATAAATTGATATTTCTGTTTTAATTTGATCCTTTATTTATTCATCTTTGTATCAATTAATTTATTTATGTATTTTTTTTTCTAATTTATATAGTTTTTGCATTTATTTTTGTATGTATTTTTTATTTATTTTAGATTTATTTTTAAATGTATGTATTTATTTATGTATTTTTACACTTATTTATTCATTTATTTCTGCACAATTTAGCCCTGTGATAGACTGCCTTCGCCCAATGTCAGCTGGGACCGACTCCAGCCCCCCCACTACCCTGAATAGGATAAGCGGTTACAGATAATGGATGGATGGATTTCTGCACGATTTTCGTTTGGATTTCACCCTGTTGAGTGACAGTACCCTCATTTGCATAATGAGGCAGAAATACATAAAGAAATGTGTTAAGAAATGTATAAAGAAAAGAATACAGAAATAAATAAGTTTGGGAAAATGAATAAGGGGTGAAATGCAACGGGAAAATCGTGCAGAAATGAATAAATGAATACATAAATACACACATTTAAAAATAAATATAAAATAAATAAAAAATAAATGCAAAAATAAATAAACTAATAAAAAATAAATGCAAAAATAGATGAAGAAATTAAAAAAACATATATAAAAAGAAATCCATAAATAACATTTTATCAATTAATTAATGGCTACATTTATTTTTAATATTATTTTTGCTACATTTAATGACATATTTATTTATTTATCGAGTCATTCATTTATTTATTTTTGATTTTGGCAGGTTCCGTCCTCCATACAACAGAAGTCACAACAAATTTAGTAGCCTCGTCATTAAGGCTGCAATCAGTGGTGTAAGAAGCATTCAGATCCTTTAAGTAAAAGTATTAATACCACACTGTGATAATATTCAAAGTTAAAGCCCTGCATGGAGAATATTACTCAAGTAAAAGTATGTAAATATCATCAGGGAAATATACAGTACAGTACAGTATTAACGGTAGTAACACAGTTCCAAAAAGGCCATTTTGTTTTCCTCAATCAGTTTCACTCCAGATTTAATTATTCTGTTTGTGAGTGTGATTGAGGCTGACTGAAGAGTTGATTTGGTTTCTCTGATTGCTGTGCCAGCCACTCAAACATTCCTCCTCCCTCCTCAGGGAACTCCACATGCAGAGGTCTGCTCCAGCTTGTTGTCTGACACTGAGCCCAACACACACTTGGCTCTGATCACAGGCGTCACATGGGCCTAGTACGCTACATGGGGTTTCCTTTTTATCTTGTACTTGTGAGTTCCTCATGCACATTAATATCTGGGTGGATTCTGTTTGGATGCTGTATTGCTTTAAGCTGTTCAGTCTCATTGATTTTCACTGAGTGTTTTTATTCTGCCAAGCATTGAAACTGTGTGTGTGAGAGCTACACTACTAGGGCTGGGACGATACGCCCTTCTCTCGATTCGATACTATCACGACACTTGGGTGCCGATTCGATCTTACAATTTATTGCAATTTGGGAATGCGACCACGGGAATAAGTTGAACCATACACTTCTAGGGACTTTACTTTGGCAAATATCTAAATTGATACAGTAAAAATGTTTGATTTTCAGCATGTATGTAGTCAGAGATGTCCTGAAGTCAAATCAGTCATTGTCAGGCATTATTATTTAATTTTTTTTCCCAGCAACCCAAAAATCAAAGAATAAAGACAGTTCTTCTCACAAATTAGTGGTGTTTTCTTTTTAATTTATAAGGGTGGTGTAATGTTTTATACTTCTGGTGAATATAATCCAATCAATCTTATTTACATAAATGTATTTTGTATATACAGTTCCCTTTTTTAACACCTTATTTTGAAAAACGGACGTAGTCACCCGTGTATACTTCCGCTAACTTCACCAAGTGCGTCGCTAGCTCTCCCATCAGCTCCGTTCTCTTTATACATCCATGGTCAGCTCCATCAGGGCCGTTTGAATGCATTTAACATAAATGTCAGTACATGGGTGCTCTTTAGTTGTAGCGTCGGCTGATTTGACCACGGAGATGAGAGTGACGGCTGCCTTGACCGCACGTTACCGCACGTTACAGCAATACGATAACGTTTCCTGTCCATGACAGAGTTACCATGCAGCGTTAAAGGGGGTGGTGAAAAAAATTATTCCCCTCTGTTTCGCGATTTATTATCGATATTTTAATAATGATCAAGGGTCACTGAGGCTTTTCTGGACTGGAAAACTAATTCAAAATCCAAGTTCCTACAGTATTCGCTCTGTCATGCAACACTGGGGAAGTCGACTAAAAAATGAAATAACTGATTCCTGATAATGATATATTTGACTTCAGGACATCTCCGACTACATACATGCTGAATATCAAACATTTTTTACTGTATCAATTTTGATATTTTCCAAATTAAATGTCCCTAGAAGTGTTTGATTCAACTTTTTCCATGGTCTAGTGTTAAAAAAGTTAACAAAAATTGCAATAAATCTTAATATCGAATCGCATATACATATCGAATCGGGATATAGGTGTATTGTCCCAGCCCTACTAGTCATCTGGATGCAGTACTTGAGTTCAGGGTTGTTGTTTTTTCTGCCTCACTTAACGCACAGCCACTACACCCTCACCCTGTCCTCTCCGCCTCAATTCATGTTGCAATAACAATAAAAATATGATTCTCTAATAAATGACACATCTGTATTAAAGCTATTATATGTTGACATTTCCTCTCGTCATATGAACCTGCAGTTTTCACTGGTTTATTTCATCCAGGCAACAGTGCAAGGCACCATCTGAAGCCCTTTAAGGGTTAATCAGTGTTTAAGGAGTTAGAAACATATCAGGGTTTGCCTATTCGGTGATAAAGTTGTTCCTGTCAATCACGCAGCACGCTCAAATGATGACGACACCTCTGAGACTGTGCAGCTGTTGAAAGAAGTTTCTTCAAATACACTGAAACTAAATACATTTAAATTAAAACATAACCATTATACACTGCAAGTGCTAACAGCTAAGCGGGGAAGCTAATCAGGTCAATCACTCCACCAAGAGGAATTCATTAATGAATCTGACCTACAATGAAACATGTGCCTGTATATTTAGGGACGGTGGACGGTAACCCCACCTCAGCTCAGTTTATCCGCCACATTATTTGAATCTCTGACATAAATCTGAGTGGCATTGCTTCACAGCATACATGACAGTAAAGTTGCTGGTGCTGCAGCAGTGTCTGACAGGAATCTTAAACTGCTGACCACAGCGCTCTGATCGGGACAGGACAAAAACCTTCGCATCAGCTGTCATTAACTACACAAAAATGCACAGTTGGGTTTTTTTTATCCCTCGTGGACATAGAAAGATGACAAAATTTACACCACAAAGCCTTCTGCGGCCAGACTGGAAAGTATAATTTGGCTTTACACTACATTCAGCCGGCTAATAGTGTTGTCACGATACCAAGATTCTGACTTTGAAACGATACCCTGCCTAAATATCTCGATACCGATACTGAAACGATATCACGGCAAAAACCTAAAACATCAGGAAAAGTAATGGAATAATAGATGATAGAACATGGAACTTAAAATTATTTGTTTTATTAATTAAAAAATGAAATGGTATGCAGTAATCTGATATCCCCTCTACTTAAGTTTATGTGATTTACTATGTTTATGTATATTTTTATATAATCTATGTTTATAGATATTTTTATTCTAAAATGGAACAACTGTTATTTGCCCCGGGGATCAATAAAGTATTTCTGATTCTAATATCACTTATTAAACAGCGTTTAATAAGGGTTTCTTTCGTAAAACAGCGCCCCCGCTGGCGCATTAGTAACAGTTAAGACGGAGAGTGGTACTGCAGCACGGAGGACCACGAGAGGCTTCCTAAACAAAAACCTACGAAACCGATAATAAATTCAGATGAAGTTCTGTGAGAAGTTGATGAGAGAAAAGCTGCTAAAATCAGGAGGACACCACAGTAACTGTAGAAAGTGCTGTGTTGTGTCGAAGTGGTGTGAAGAGAGGGAAGAGTTTAAAGCGTGCTCTTTGGTGGATTATGTGTTTGCCGAATTACAGGAGACGCTTGGACGGATTCAGAAAAGATGGTGAATCTAATGTTATGGGTACATTTGGTCGGTAATTAGAGCCGCACTGTTACTTCCTTGTTTTTTTTAAGGGAGTTCCGCTGATAGAGACACCAGCTCAGAGCGAGACTGTGCAGCCGGTGAGCGGTTCATGACCGGTTTTAATCTTATTTTCAACTTCACTTGTTGACTCCATCCTTCTGGTTATCACTACAGTTTATTTTTTGACCGCTTGCTCCCACCAACAACAAAGTTATAGCTGTCTGCTCCCGCGGGATCCCAATCCTAATGGCGTCCTCTAAAGCAGAGCGCTGCACACACCGCGGTCGCACATCGACGCAACTCATAGCTCGTATTAAAACACTGTCATTCTTAAAGTATCGATACTAATAAAACGGGGTATCGTACCATTTTTAACGACAGGATATCGCTATACCTTTCTAGTATCGGTATACTGTGCAACACTACTGGCTAAATCTAAAAAATGAATAGGAAAATGACGCGGCATCCACACTTTTAAGACATTTTCACCATCACCATTCACACTGAAACGCCTAATCAATCAGAAAACGCTTCATCTGTTCTTCCTGTTTCAGTCAGCAAACAACAAAAGCGTTGATCACAACATGGGTTCAATAGTGGGACAGACAGTCTGGTTCGTCTGCTGGATAAACCTCTGCATGCTGTGTTTTAATACAGACACTCACAACTTAGCTGTTGTCATTTAGAGATATCTGATAAATGAACAAGCAGAAAATAATGACTTGGTTGCAGGTCATGGATACTATATGTTGACCAGGCGAACAGTAATTCCTGTCTGAGGCGTCAGTTGAATCAATATTTTATGATCACATATTGTCTGACAAAATACACAGGACTCCCTGAAATCCAGTATCAATACTTGGTGGTACTTATATATAATATAAGTATAATGAAATTAATTGAAAATCATCATTGCTGTATTTAAAAAGAATGATCACAAGGACAATGTTTACATCATTGTTTTCTAAAGTTTAGTTTAATTGATCCACTACAGAGATGATTTTTGAAAATACTGTACTCAGTGTCTAAATATGAAAAACAGCGGTTTAGTGTTCTTGGACTGGAGGGCTTGAACGGAGAGAAAAAGATGTGTTTTCAAATTCAGCTGGCTCAGTGTGGGCGTATTCTTACTCGTGGCAGAACTAGGGTAATCATTTTCCACACATTTTTGGATTCATCAATCCATTTTTAACTCGCATTAAGATTTGAACTCTAAAGGGAAACACTCACCGGCGGCATAGGAGTGTTACAACATATAAAACCGGCCCATTTCCCAGCGTCGACCTAACGCACAACAACTCTCCAAAATGATATCACATTTTCTACCTGGATTGGCACATCCCAGCAACTGTACCTCGACTGCTTCGTCTGTCTGTATGATGTAACATGGCCAGTGTGAGTTGCACTTACAATAATAACTGTTACCTGCCTCCACAAAATGAGGAAGCCTTCACTTCTTGGCCGACTCGCTTAGTCTTTTAAAGTTGACTGCTCTTATTTATTGAATTATCTTGTTCTGTGCAATTAAACAAGATAATAAGAATTTCATAACGAATGGATAAGGTCTGTTAAAGCTGCTAAATACAGGACTGGGAGCATTTCTATTGCCTCTCAACGGCTCTCAACATGGCGACAGCGAGCCGGGCAGCTCGCAGCTAATGGTGCTAACAGCGGTGAAAGTGCTGACAGAGATAACAGTGCTAACTGGGGAAACGGAGGGTGGGTGCTACGCTTCCGTGACAAAAACGTATCAACTGTAACCACTTTACATAGCAAATGGTTGTCTGCTGCTATATTAATGCTCTGGATATCGAATTTAGCACCTTTAAAAGGCGCTGAGGTATAAACTCATATTTCTATATTTTTCTGAGTAATAAAGTGGGTTTTGGTTTATTTTTGCTGCTATTTGCTTTATTATAATTATCAGCTGTTAATCAAGTCAAGTAAAGTCAATTTTATTTATATAGCCCAAAATCACAAATTTGCTTCAAGGGGCTTTCAGAGTTTGCCTTTTATTCTTAGATCAAACATCACACTAACATTACTTCAAAGCATTTGAATTAATAAGAAGATGGTCTGAATGTCAGACAGCTATAACCATGAAAAACAAAGATGTGATTTAAACACCACCAGAGACGTCTGACGGAGCCTCAGTGTACTGACGAATCTGCCATTTCTCACATAAGACATAATACATAACCCTAACACGTCCGGTCAACACTTTCAAAATAAAACAGTAAATTGCACATGGGAATCAGCATAATGAGTAGGCTTCTTTAACATTTGGTACTTGAAGTGTGTTTTGAGGCTAATACTTTTGTACTTTTACTTACGTAAAATATCAAAAGCAGTACTTTCACTTGTAACAAGAGTATTTCTACGTTATGGTATTACTTCTGTGAGATCTGAGCACTTCCTCCACCATAACAATTCAAATTCAGTTCCATTGAAGTTTAAGATGTTGGATAGATAGATAGATAGATAGATAGATAGATAGATAGATAGATAGATAGATAGATAGTAACTTTATTGATCCCGAGGGAAATTCAAGTTTCCAGCATCACAGTTCCATAGTGCAAACATGTTAGTAAAAACGTCACAGGTGAGTAGTACACATATTAGTAAAACGACACAAGTAGTAACAAGACACATGTAAGTAATACAGAGTATAAAACAAAATATGCAATGTGCAGAAGAACTGTTAAAAATGAATATAGTGCAGGGTAAACAACTGAGATACAGGACTATTTAAAGAAAAAGTGAATGTAGTGCAGAAAGTGATATAGTGCTGGGTGATTAAGTATAGGAGATATAAATATTAAGAAATGTCAGATATGGAGTATAATTCAGGATAAGAACTGAGGTAGAAATTTTTTTGTAGTGTGCGGAATTAAAGTGGCTCAGTCTATTAAAGTGCACTGTGTGCATTATTGGTCGGACAAACCAAGACACATGAACATTATTATCTAACTGTTTTTAACGATTTATACACTATTGCTAGACGTAAGAAGTAAGAATAATAGAATAGTTGCAGTGCTAGTTAATTTGTGCCGCCGTTAATGATTTTCTTCTTTGAAGCTTTTATTTTGATTTATTTTTAATGGTACGACACTTCCGTCGTCACTGTGTTGCGCACTTGACGCTCCTCCAGCTAGCTGACTAGCTAGCTAGTCTGCTAGCAAAACCGTATTAGTATTTCTGTATTTCCTCAGCAGCTAACTAGCCTAGTGACCATATTACACCGAGCCGCACATCGACGTTACTTTATACGTGGATGTGTGACAATGTGTCTGTTTAAAGAAGCATAAACAAAACACAATAATTAAACAATACTGTCATAAACACTAAAAACATTACGGTCTTTTTTTAACAGCTCTGTGCTAACGGGAGCTAGGTTAGCATGGGGATGCTAGCTCTGGAGCTAACAGGGCAGTCGAAGGAGGAGAAGCTGTTTTTTACAAAATGACATTATGATTTTAAAAAATGAAGAACTGATTTCTCTTACCATTTTGCCGCAGGGGGGTCTGAAGCTGCTTGCAGTGTGATTTTAAAGGTCCGTTAACGGGATCGACGCGGTCAGATAAAGACGACGCTTCAACGGGGTTTATGACTTTTAACGGTAAGATACCGACCACCGGCTGTCTGACTTTACGGTTTCTGACAGCGGGGGAGAGATTCACTGCAGCGCCAGCAGATAGAGCCGCAGAGGGGGAGAGAGAGAGAGAGAGAGAGAGAGAGAGAGAGAGAGGGGGAGAGTGAAGAGGGAGAGAGGAGGAGGAGGAGGAGGAGTGGAAGGTGCAAACCAAAGCTCGTCTATTGTGAAGAGGAATCACTCTATTTCAAAATAACAAACACTGAATCATAAAAAAGGGGGCTCAATTATTCCCACCTCATTTACTCAAATACTTAACTCTAAATTCGAGGCACTTGTAGTTGTATTTCCACCAGGATCTGAATACCTCAGCCATGGATGGATTACTGAACATAGGTATTTAGACCCAGGGGTTTAAGATAAGATAAAATAAGATAAGATGAACCTTTATTAATCCCCTTGGGGAAATTCAGGTGTCAAAGCAGCAAAGCAGAGCAAAAACAGGTACAGGTGTACAAGAATTATAAAAAAAACAATAAATAGAGGTACAGAATATACAGAATATACATGGTGAGTGAGCATGGTGTTTATCGTCCGTCAATAAAGTGTAGTGTGCAATAAATAGATGTATATGTACAATTACAATTTAAGTTTAAAATAAGGCTTTATATATTGAGTTTATGCTGATACCAAGTCTAGGGTAACCAGGTGTCCCACTTTATGAGGGACTGCGCAGCATTTTTATCCGTTGTCCCACGTCCCACATATTGAGACGATGTCCCACATTTTTATTGGCTCTAGTTTTGAAAAGTCAAACCACTGCAGGACAGATGCTTTTTTAAAAATCTGGCTTTTATCCAATGACTGAGAAGAAAGCAGGGAAGGCTGTCATCACGGTGCTGTGTTTGCTGTCAAACTGCGCGCACGTGGGTCAAGTGCAGGTTGACCTTTCACCGTCTTTGCTACACTATGCCCAACAGAGAAAATTGTGAGTCACCGCAAAGTTACAAGCAATGCAGATTTAGGCAGAATATGATGGAAACGACCACAAAGAAAAGGAAGAGCAGCTACAACAAAGACTGTGAAACTATGTATACGTATTTATAAACCGAAGGAAGGGGATTCTCTGTGTTTTTTGTGAAATTTGCCAGTTATTTTTCAATTTCACACAGCGAGAATACGACATGAAGCGACACAGTTCATGTGAGTCTCGCAAGAAACGTGTGGCTCAAAAAGAGATGTGCCGATCTATGGATGCATTCGGGCAAAGCATAGAGATGTTACAAGATAATGTGCATAATAGAAATGTTTATTATTTAAGTTAGATGGACATTATATCAAAATTGTAGACTACCTCTCAGCCTTGGTAACGTGTCCCACACAAACATACCCTTTGTCCCACATTTATTTGTTGAGATCTGGTCACCCTAACCAAGTCTGAGCTGATATTTACTTTAATTATATTTCTGTTGGTTTTCCCTGAATGTAGCTTGGTCAAACAAGGGTCCCCACGCAAGCTTTTTTTGGGGGGGAACACATAAACAGGGCGAAATCAAGTTGTTCTTTTTTAGGTACAGAGTGATTCATCATCATAAACACACACAATCTTTGGAGAAAAAATGGTATGGCAGCACATCCAGGTTTTCTCTCAATCTCTGAAGCTCGTGTTGCTGAGGGGAAACATAATAGATCAGTGATAAAAACACTCATCAATCATCATGTTTTAATTACAACACTATCCTGTTTTCTACCTAAATAAGTGCTAAGCTAACCTCTATTTTTATTATCATAACAGAAGGCACTTAACCTAAATTTAAGTCATACATCACAGCAACACAACATTTTGGCCATAAAGCACAATAAACGGCTTCTTATATTACACTTATAGTTTCTGCGCTTGATGTTTCGCATGTAAAATGTTTATATGTGAGGTAAATATTGGCCACAGCTACATATAGGAGAGTGATAGGTCCCTCTTACATGTAGTGTTTTAAAGCTATGCAGTCACTAAACTGCAGGTGTCACTTTGGGCTATGGGTCATTATTTCTCAGTATTTTCAATCAATCAAACAATCAATCAGTTAATGGAGAAAATAATCAGCAGATTAATCCATAATGAAAATAGTCATTTGTTAATAATAGTTCAAAATGAGCTCCACCTCAACCAACTACAACAGTAAAATCCTGCTTTTACATTAATGCATAAATAATAATTATCTAATGATAGAATATATAATAGTACAACAGTCACGGGGGACATTTTTATACTTTTAAGTACAGTTTCATGATTATTCTTAAATACTTTTACTGAAGGCAGGACTTTTACTTGTAACAGAGTATTTTTACCGTGTGGTATTAGTACTTTTACTTAAGTAAAGGATCTGAATACTCCCTCCACCACTGATGCATACAAAATATTCAAGTTTATAATAACTGCAACTGTTGCTATACAACAATATTGTTTCAGTATACTGTTTTATTCACAAAGACACTTTATACTCCTTAGTTCAACACATAACAAAACAGCAAGGTTTATGCATTGAGATATCTTAACAAAAACACAAATATACAGATCATATTTGGCAAAATGAATCTAGCCATGCACTTCAGAGAGAGAAAAAAAAGAGTAAGAGTTGTGGCGGCACAAATGTAACACAAAGTGAAGCACTTGCAGCCTGCGATAAGCACCGTGTCTCAAAATAAAAGACATAAGAAATTGTTTGTTTTTAGCAGAGACATGTTTGAAGGCTAAAAGGATCCATCTGGTGATACTTTTCCGACTGACAACAAATCTCACGTTCAGACTCAAACCAACAGTGTAATGTATCTACTAACAAGTATTGTGTGTGTATCAAAGCCTGATATCTCTTCTTCCTCTGTGCCATAGAGCTCCATTGTTGTCTAAAAACTATTAAAAACACATCAGTGAGCCTCACTGTGTCACTGGGCGACATGTTCCTCCATTACCATGAACAAACACACTTTAGTTTATTTTTGACTCAATCCCAGATACACCGTCCTGCTGCCACAAATACTCACTAGAGCACTTAATGTGGATTAGTGAAAATAGTCCCCAACAAATGCACTATTTCCTCCTGTTTGTTTGATAAAAACTACAGTGACCAGCTGTTTTAGGAAATTACTATATATCTGTGTATTTAAAGATGTACGTCTTCAATAGGAACCAATGGGCTTCAGCAGACAGGAAGTCAGAAAGTATTGAGAGATGGACTTTGTAGGTTTTGGTCTTTTTATGGGATTTGTTGAAATTCAGAGTAACACCAGCGTTATCCTTTAAAGGAAGAATCCACCATCATCTACTCACACTGTTAGATCTCATATTGTCTGCTTCGACATCTGTTTTTTCTCCTCTTAGCAGATTTCTACCTGTGTGGTTGTTGAAGGTCAGTTTCAACATGGCAGCTCACACTTTGATTTTGGTGGGTTGACACCAGAACGTTTGCTAATTTGTTTTAGATCGCTTAAATATTTTCAGCCACCAGACTCACATTTTCTGCTGCTGGAAATATCTGAAAATGATGTCACAGCGTCTGAAATTGGCCAGTTATCTACAAGAAGAAGAAGAAGAAACATTCCTGTCCTGCTACCTGTTTGTTTAAAAATTGTTGCTGCACCCGATTCGACTGTTATCAGGCCATTAAATAGGAGTTATCAGTCGCTATAAGCACCATAGATTTGGGTCATTAGGGGCCTACTACGCCTACTACATTGTAAAAGTGAAAGTGAAACTTAAAGGCAACACGTTCTAGCATGTAAAACTGAATGAAACGTCATGTTTTCAATACAACCAAAAATCTTTAGGTTTAGGCAATAAACCTACAGCTTCTTTAGGTTTAGGCAAAAAAACATTTAAGTTCGGGACAAACATTGTGTTTTGGGTTACAATAACTACAAACACAAAGACAACTACACATTGTTGGTTTCACACGGGATGCGAACTCCATCCTTTAAGGAGTTTCACACTGTCTATACTACAGCATCTGAATATCTACTTAGTGAATAGATGATAAAACCTACTAGTGGGTGTAGTAGGCCCCTGTTGACCCACATATATGGGGCTTATATCGACTGATAACGCCTATAGCCTGACAACAGTGTTTTGGGTGGATTTTCCCATTAAATAACACAATACATAACACATAATAAAAGTCAAAACTATTACAACAATGTACACGCTCTCATACGTTGTCTCTTCTCTCACACACATACACACAGTTAATAAATAAGATAAAATACTTCTTCCACCCCCAGGTGTCTTCCATCCTGGTCTTCAGCTGACACCATGCTAGCTGGTGCATTCGGCCCCTCACAACTTGTGCTGCGATACATTTAACTATCAGGAGTTATTGCTCACAATTTGAAGGCTTCTTTTCACTCCACCTTAAAGGAACAGTTTGAACATTTTGAGGGATAACGCTTGTTCATTTTCTCCTCCAGAGTGAGATGAGAATATAAATTTCTGTGCATCCAGTACAGAGATAGGTCCTGTGTTTAGTCTAGCTTAGGACCCTAAGCTAAGGGGAAAAATAAAAATGTCCATTCTTCCTATCTTTTTACATGTATCCTCTGCGGTAGCTATGGCAGGCCGGGGCAGTGGCTGGTACAGTCTGTGGAGATATTGGATTCAAACGCTGGTTTCCCCCACGAGGCAAACATTATATCAGTACAGCCAGATAGTAGACAAGATCACAAATATACCTTTGAAGATTCAACCTGCTACAGGATAAGAGGTCATTAGATTTCCCCCCTAATGCTGTGCTCACACTACAATAACAGGCTACAAGTCATTTGTGATGCTCTACAAATAAAGTTGAGCGTTCCAATCAGGGGCGATTCTAGACTGTTTTTAGGGGTTCTCAAGCACACCTAAATTTCAGATGGGTACCAACCATGTCATGCTAGCTTGTCGAGAAGGAGGATAAATAACGCTCCAAAGTTAGGCTAAAGTTTGGAGAGGGAAAACTGGCACGGCAATTTTCAAAAGGGTCCCTTGACCTCTGATCTCAAAATATGTGAATGAAAATTGGTTCCATGGGTACCCTCGAGTCTCTCCTTTACAGACATGCCAACTTTATGCTAATCATATGCAGTTTTGGGCAAATAAAAAAGACATGCAGTATTTTTAATGCAGTATCAATGTGTTATTTGTCTCTTCTAAAATGGTGTATTTCAATATTTCTACATACTGGGGTCCCTAAAAGGTCTTGGAATTGCATAAATTGGGTATGACTGGAAAGCTGAGACTCTGGTGGATTCATTGAGCCCAAGACATTTCTACTATAACTTGATGCAGAAAAGGCGGATATTGGTGCATAAAAATTCACCAGAATGCAAGGAATGAAGTGAGATGAAATATAAATCTTCTCATGTGACAGTGTGGGTTAAAATGGCAAACAAGCGTATTTCACAAAATGTCCGATTGTTCCTTTAACCCTGAACTCTGCTGCTTTAACGCTACACTGCACAACTTTTCATGTGGAGCTTCTCTTGATATTTGATCACTGAAAGGAAGTCCACCCACACAGTGAGTGACGGACTTAAAACTTAAATACGGATACATGAGCGCTCCCCTCAGAGAAAACAGCACTCTTAAGCTTCAGATCTTTTTCCCACGTTATGTCCCTTTAGTTTCCTTTGATATAAAACATCTTAAACCAGCCGAGTTGGCAAACATGAGCGCGCTGTGTGCAGTTAACTTACGTCACTGTATAGGATTTCTGACTATTAGCTAAACTATTCCCTTTTGCTGGCATGTGAAGCTGCCAAAAAGCACCACTGCAGAGTGCAGCTTTAAAACAAAAAACCTTTAAAGACCAGCATAGCAAACAGCTATTTTCTCTCCTCTTTTTGATAAAACAACACAAATACCCGACCCTCCCTGACGTGACGCACGCCTTTAAGATAAGGCTGTCCTTTTTATTGTGATGCTGATTTTCAAAGGTAGTCCTGGTGCACCTGGTGTCCTCTGCTTGGTATTTGGTGTGTGGACAGTGGAGGGGTGAGCTGACTCAGTTGAACGTCTCCTTGTTGATCCACATGAGGGTCCGCGTCTCGTTGGGCTTGCATTCGTAGTCGATGCTGCTGAATTTGTTGCCGAACTGGCAGTGCTCCCTCTTGTAGTAATTGTAGTATTTCGCCTGCCAGACTGTCTCAAACGTCCCTGCTTTGTTGAACTGGACAGAAAGAGAGATCGTCGTCACCAACACTGCAGCAAAAATCTGCTCTTTAATTTGATGAATCCCAAAAAATGCAGATTCCTGCACTGCTCTTAGCAGCAGCCATTTGATATCTCATAAGAGGTCCCCGTGACACGGTTGTCTTACCTCCATACTGACTTGGACAGGTTGCCGGTCTCCACTCTTGGTGTGCGGGACGCCCTCGGTGTCGTACTGGGCGTGATAAACCACCGACTCTTCGTCCTTGGACTGCTGCTCCAGAGGGAAGACGATGCCTCCGATGTTCATGGTGCTGTGAGGAAGAGAAAGAGGAGGAAGTAGTTTGATACTGTATTTGGGCTGTTGAGTGATAGGAGACCTGCATCAGGTGGAACCATAGACTGTATGTAAAGATGGACGACATGACAGCTCCCCAAAAGAGAAGCCAAAACATCTGGATCGCCCCCTGGTGGCTGGCTGCAGTATAGGTCATACTGTAAGTCCCACCTCCTCCATGTTAGTGGATGGGACATGGGCCAAACTAAAAAGTCAAAGTACACGTCAAATAAATTTTTCCCAAAGATGGTTTCTGTAATTTTAGGTAGTTCTTATCATGCTGATGTTTGTTCAAGTGTTCATTTTTCTGCTAAGTTTGGTATTAATTAGTTATATGATGCTATAAAACGGGGGTGAGGCGTCATGATTGACAGCTGTGATTCTCTCTCGCTGACCAGCTGCGACCGTGCTCGATTTGGTTGGCGGGTGACCTCAATACCGTAGCTCCACTGCCCTATTACTACTGCGCAGACTCTGGCTCCAAACAACGTCAAAATCTCAAGATGGCAGCTCCTGAATCCGGGATATTTTGGCTTCACTTCTGTACAGCGGGAGGAAGTGGAGACACGTCGTCCATCTTTATATACAGTCTATGATTGGAACTGAGTGCTGATATTCTACTCTGTGAGCTACTGTGGCCTGGATTGTGCCTCATTTGTAGGCCTACATCACTTTGGACAAAAGCGTTCAACAATGTTAATAATTGTAATCTATTAGTAATAATCATAGACTGTATAAATTCACCAAAATAGCCATCTTGGCAGTGACGACACATCCTAACTTCCGGCTAATCCAACTACAGTTACCGCCTCGCGCTTGTATGCCTCCACCAACAAGTCAAGTTACAGTTTACATCCATGTCTGTCCAAAATGTCATCACGTCATCATTTGATGCTGTTAGACATTTGTGTAAAATTGTCATAATTAGCATATGAATTCTTGAGTAATGGCCAAAACGTGATTTGTGAGGTCACTGTGAGCTTGACCTTTGACCACTAGAATCTAAACAGGTCATCCTTGATCCAGCGTGACAGTTGATTTTTGGTCATCTGATTATTTGCAAATTAGGGAATTTGCACCATTAAAGTACAATATCAACTAAGATGGTCAAATATTATCAGCCTAATATTGCAGCCTGTTGGGGGCTCTATTATTATTTCATTTTATATATACTCATATTCCATCAGTAAGAGGTCAAATCCTTGCCCTAGGCAAAAAAATAATAATTAAATTATATTAAATAAATAAATGATAATAAATTATTATTAAATAAATCCTGCACCAGCAACTTGGTAAAAAATCTTCAAAATTAGCCAAATTGGTTAAAATGTATATAAACTTGAATTGAATAGATCGGTCCCATTGTCACCGATATCTAGTGATGGCGAGATGAAGCTTCATGAAGCATTGAAGCTTTCCAGCAAATTGGTTCGGAAAAGGGTTCATTACTCGAGGCTTCATGTGCACACGCAACCACCTGGTGGCCAAAAAGTGTAAAACAGGCAGATATGATCTTAACCATGTGATCTGTATTTTGCGCCAGTAAAGGCTGTTGGGAATGACTATAAACAATGAATAAAACAATCTATTACCATGTAATCCATTTATATCTATATAATATATAGTATAATGTCTATTTTCTAGTAAGTAAATAACATTCATGTATAATAAACTGTAATTGTTTTGTGAGTAATGCATCTTATGTGTGTAAACCAATCCTTTGATCAATAATTGTATTGTAGTGTAGTGTAATATAATATATAATGGCAGGAGGGGCAATATTAGTGTTCTGTGTCACAAATTATCCAAACTCTCAAAATACCCAAACTCTCAAATTATTCAAACTCTCAATATACCAAACTCTCAAAATACCAAAACTCTCAAACTCTCAAAACTCTCAAACCATCACAAACGCACATTTTGAAGCGAATCCATAGGGTTTATATTGCTGTCAAAATCTCGCGCCAAGATCCGAACCACTTCTTGAACCAGTCACGTGGTATGGCCGGGCAGCGAGGCTTCGGACGTCATCAATGACGTCATTGGTCTAAAACGATACAAGCCTCGATACACGCATCGCTGAAAACTTCCGGGATTACTCGACACACGCTCCGAAGCCTCGGCACAGCACGTAACATCACTACCGATATCCAATCCAGCTGTATGAGTCAGTGTCGGCATGATATCTGATCCGGTATCAGTGCATCCCTAATATCAGGGACCAATTGTTTATTTATATTATAATAAATACAGTTATTTATGAAAATAAAAATCTTAATTTTTGTCTTAAAACCATTGTGATGTCTGATGTGTGTGGCGGTTTACAGGGTTAGTGTTAGGGTTCTGTAGGATTGAACCAAAACCCTAACCCTAGATAGGGGGCCCCAAATCCGAATTTCGCCTATAGGGCACCAAAAGGTCTAGAGCCGGCCCTGGATCAAGTGGACCCCGCCCTGCTCGACACTGACTTCTTCACTTCATCTAATCCAACATGAGCTGTTTGCACATCAGCAGAGAGACGACGCCTCCTGTCGCCCACCAGCGATGTAAAAAAAACATCACACATGATCCACATGATGATTTATTCAGGCGGATATCGGATGCTGCAGGCCTGCAGGAGGAAGGCCACGGAGCCAGGCACGACTATACTGCTTTATTTTGTATTTAGAAACGATATTTAATTGTAATTATGGAGATGGATCCTATCCTTATAGACGTATGTCCTTTTTTTATTTATTATTTTATTGAAATATGCGAATGCTGTGTTGCCTCCTGCTGCAGATAAACCACAATATCCGACACTATGATGAAGAAAATAATACAAAATATTGGTTTGAATCTAATTTCTTCTTACGTGGCCTCGACGTTTCCAGGCTTCAGCACCACCTCGATCTTGTATTTGGAGCCTGTGAGCAGTTTGATGGTTCTGCTCTGGCCGAACCGGGTCCCGTCCACCTTAAAAAACACGGGTCCTTCATTGGGCTGGATCCGCAGGGAGATGGAGATGTTGACGATCGGAGGGACGTCGTCCATTATCCCGGTTTCTGTGTTCTACGGGGTCAGTTTCAAGTCCCGTGTTGAGGGAGCTAAAGATGATGCTGTGATGCTGAGGAAGGACCAGTCAGTACAAGGCTTCCGGTTACGGCTTTCAAAATAAAAGTGTGAGGGCCGAAGTCGTATCAGAGTAGGGCTGCAACTAACCGATTTTTTTTCACTATGAACTGATTGTGGTGAAAAATGGGCATTTTAATTTCCCATTGCCGATTTCAAATAGTGTCTTTTGTCAATCCAATAGTCCAAAAATTTAAAAATATTAATTTTATCATTTTTATGACAAATAAAAGCTACAAATATTCCCATTTGAGAAGCTGGACCCAGGGTTTGTTTTGGATTTTTGCTTTTAGAAAATGGCAAAAACAACTGATTGATGATCAAAATAGTTGCCAATTAAAGCTGAAGTAGGCGAGATTGGAGCAAATATGATTTAAAAAAAAAAAGAATTATAAAACGGTCACTATATCCTGATAGGAGTGCATGAGACAGGTAACCTGAAAAAAATCATGTCCTCTGGTGTCTTCCGGTGTCCTCCGGTGCTCCTATTGGCATCTGCAGGATTTCACAGACTGGAGGAAAACAACCAATCAGAGCCGAGCTGGAGTCTGTCATCTCTGAGCAGCTGTCAATCACTCGCAAACTCCGATCAAACAGTCAAACTAGGCAACATTAATCAAATATGATCAATATTCTGTTACTGTATTGCCTATTTCTCTCCTCAAATGTTTTCAGAAACATCTTGTAGTGTACTGTTTAGCTGTAAAATGAGAAAGTTTGTGACCCGGCAGCCATGTTGAGATCAGTTGAGGAAATACCAAGCACCGCCCACCAGCCGGAGCAAACTTGTAGGTTGTGAGAATATAAATTGCCTGGGTGGACACAATAAGAGAAACACCTTACAATGTATTGCACATTACTCCACCTCCACTAAATGCAGCATCAAAAATGCTGGGAGATGACTTAACTCCTCTCTGACATTGTGTAAACAAAAACTGCATTACACGCTTCACAACGATGTAATTTATTGCATTTCAGTCGCTTTTACATCAAAGCAAGTGAAATCAATTTCTCCCAATAATGTCAATGCTTCATTTTTCGTTTCTTCATGATCCTTTTTTTCTTTAAAAAAATTACAACAACAAAAAATATGTACAATTGTTTGTGTGTATTTGCAAGTATAAAATATATTAGAGTTAAAAATCAGGCACTAAGTGCCAGAGGTGCTTTGAATAGAATCCTAAATGTGGCAGCATCTGTCGGTCATCTGTCCAGCTCGGCCTGCAGGATCTCTCCCCAGGTCTCAGCGTCCAGCGGCGTCATCTTCCTGCCGCTCAGTTCCTCCGCTGATTTCACGTGGCTGTATCGACCTCTCAGCCAGTCTCTCTTCAAACGGCTTCGAGTGTAGTTCTTCACCAGCGTGACCTGCAGAGAGGAGACAGGACGCAGACAGAGGACGGGAGAATCAAAGTACCTTAAACCTCCTCTCATTCAAGATGACATTTTATTGTGAAATTCTTTTCTTTATATTACATTAATTCAAAATAACGGGACTATGTGCATCAATTAAGGATACAGCCATTTTCTACTTAACATCTCAAGTCTTTTCAAGGCCTAAACTGGGTCTACCCTGAAGCCTCAGTGTCTTTATGCAGGTTGCTGTCCAACACCTGACGGTTGGTGCCTTCAAATGGGGTCGTGTTTACCGTGTTCACGAGATGAGTCCATAAGAACGCCCCCCTCTTGTCGTATTCACGACCTCGTAAGTGGAAAGTTTCTGAAAGCTCAGAGTTCACGACTTGTTACGTGTTTGTTGACGTTGTCAGAAATGGCGGAGGCCATGGAAGTTAATTTATCGGTGCATAATAGGTTAATATATTGTAATTTTAGACATATTGTTTTTCTTCGAAATTGTGTAATAAGTCTGAGGTAAATGTTGATATTCCCAACGGCCTCATCTTTTTCCTCTGTCATTATGCCTTTGCATTTCCTGCATTATGTTACCCACTTGCTAGCTTGCCAAATTGTTAGCCTCTGTGGCTTCTAGACGCCGACAGTAACGTAAATATTGCCGTTGCTAAGCAGCGGTGCTCTCACGACTTAACCACTTGAACGCCAAGCACATCGTGTACACGACTTCCCATGTTGTAAACACGAGCTCACGAGTTTCATTCAACGTAGCAAGTGTAACATCACCTGTAACTGAACGTATTCTGTCTCTCTGTGACATCACATCCACTCAAAGGTCTGCGTTCATAACATGTTAACGCAAAACCGTTTTAACACTAATTTCTTTAACGCAATAACGCAATCAATCTTTCAGAGGTTGTAGCGGGCTTTTTAAAGTCAGAGTGAAGATACTGCCATCGTATGAAACTAAAAAACCTAATGAATCCATTGGTACCAACCATGTAATATTAGCTTATCACGAAGGAGGTTAAATAACGCTCCGAACTTGCGCTAAATGTTTGCGTGGAAAAACTGGCATGGCCATTTTCAAAGGGGCCCTTGACCTCTGACCTCAAGATATGTGAATGAAAATGGGTTCTATGGGTACCCACGAGTCTCCCCTTTACAGACATGCCCACTTTATGATAATCACATGCAGTTTGAGGCAAGTCATAGTCAAGTCAGCACACTGACACACTGACAGCTGTTGTTGCCTGTTGGGCTTGAGTTTGCCATGTTATGATTTGAGCATATTTATTATGCTAAATGCAGTACCTGTGAGGGTTTCTGGACAATATTTGTCATTGTTTTGTGTTGTTAATTGATTTACAATAATAAATATATACATACATTTGCATAAAGCAGCATATTTGCCCACTCCCATGTTGATAAGAGTATTAAATACTTGACAAATCTCCCTTTAAGGTACATTTTGAACAGATAAAAATGTCTGATTAATTTGAAATTAATCGCGATTAACTATTTTAATCGATTAGACAGCCCTAATAATATTTTTTTTAGGAAAAGTGATAATTTTATTTAGCACCTTTCTAAAAGCTCTGTGGATGTATTATTTTTTTTTTTGAATTATTCGTCTACGTAAAGATATTATCAATAAGACTTTTAAATTTGACCCACCTTCCAGGACAGGCCGTCTCTCCTGTCGCTGTCGACTTCCCTCTGACAGACGGCTCTGACCAGCAGACACTGCCTCCTCCACACCTGGTCGCTGTCCTCGATGATGTAATGCCACAACCTGCAGGTCCCTGAGGCGCTGCACAGACTCCCGGCGTCCAGCTCGCCAAAGATCTTCACGCTCATTTCTGTCGGCAGCGTCTCAGCAAAGTTTTGAGGGGTGGGGCTGTCGCAGGTGGATATCAGGGAGGGTCTTCTTTTAGAGAGGAGAAACATGGGCGAGGTCCTCGTGGAGTCATGCTGCATAATAGCTCAACGGTCTGAAACAGCCTGGGGAAAACAGAGAGATTAGAGAGAGATAACTGATGTTACTGATTACATCTGAAGCTTCATCTCTTTGAATCTGATGGGCACTTTGAAGATATAAACAATAGAAAAGAATAGAATAGAAGAATAGAAAATACTTTATTGTCTGCTTTTTGCATACAAAAGGCAGAAATTTGTCTTTGGTTCGCATGCTATGCTAAAACTGCTATTAAAAGAGTACATTAAAACAACATATCACATCCAGACAGGACATTCACATAAAAACACATTCACATAAAAACACAATACACCAACAGAAGCTACATTAAAAAGGAGCACCAGGTACCAGGACAGAGTCAAGGTTAAATAAATAGATATAAAGTGCTGTGTACTGAGGTAGCAGGCTGGCTTCAAAAAGTGGCTGTCCTCACAGATTAAGATACTTTATGGAAACAGGGACAAATATGTTTTTCTTTGCACAGGGAAGGAGGAAAACCCTATAAAATTGTTTGTTTTAGAGATTATTGTATTAGATTTTGTATTTTGTTGAGCAGCCAAGCTCACGTTTTCATGAATATGGAAATATTTTATTTTTATTAAATTTTTCTGCAGTGTGAATATAATATATTTTATTTTTTTTTTTTTAAATCTGCTATAGTAGCAAAATCACTGTCCTATATAGAGTGCAAATAAACAAAATATAAACAATAAAGATTATCAATAAGGTTGCAAAAACCATACAATTGTACACAATGCCAGAAATATCAAAATGTATGCATGCCAAAAGTAAACAGCTAACGGTGAGGATCATTAAAAGGATAATAAAAAAATAAACAGGTTATAACACACAACATTATGTAACTCTGTAGCTACATTCCTAAGGCTGAATGATGGCAAACAACAGCAAAATCCTGCCTGCAAAAACAACTCACATTTACCCATTTCCAGGCCATTATAAAGCACTTTGTTTATAAGCATTATTTGTTTTTTTGTGGATTAAAGTGTGAATCTCGTTGTAAGAAAATCAGATTTCACTGCTGCAGCTCGGAGTCACGTTCAGCCACACGAGCTACATGTAGCAGCTGCACGGCTAACTGACTAGCTAACAGCGACTGAAAAACCAACCATCAGTCACAGATCTCAGGATAAATACCGTCTTTTACAGGCCAACGCTGGTTGAAAATGTCTGCCGGCATATTTAACCACAAAACGAGTATGTTTGGTTTAAATAGGTGTTTCTTACCGGCAGTGTGGTGGCTCCCTGTCTTTCTGACAGCTGACTGTTTAAATGTCTCAACGGTTGTTTACACTCTAGACACACGTCACTGTGTGTTTCTGATCAAGTGCGCATGCGTACAAAGGGTCGCACACAGATATTCTGGCCACACATTCGCCGAATTCAATCCTTACATTGTACAATTTAAAATGTTCTTGTTTTATTTGCGATTTTTTTATGTTTACGTTGCACCCTCAAAATGAACTGCCAAAAAACACGTCCATCTTCGTTTTACAACTATTTATTTACAAAATCCCAGTTCAGAACAAGCACATTTTCCCTCAGCCTGCATACAGCACATCTCCGTGACTTCCCTTCTTAAAGCGACAGCGCTCTCTTTCTAAAGGGTAAGTACAACCATGTTCCTCCCGTCACAGGAAGAAGGCATACAGGTAAGTAATATTTTTAACCATTGTAATAATAAAAATATGAATTAACTTAAAACACTTATTTAAAGCAAATTCTTTTAACCTGACACACTGATATAAAATCATCAGCAAGAAATATTAAATAACTGAAATAATATGCTTCAGCTTCAGGGTGCTACATTTACAAAATAAAACACAAGACAGTTTATGGACGAGTAAATATCACTCTTCAATTCGGCATACACGTTATATACATGCGTTTACATACATTTAGTTTATCAAAATTCCAACTATTTTGGTTCTCGCTACTGTCCCTGTCAAAGAGCCAATGTTCTTTATTGAGGCCGATCCAGATCTAATTCAATAAACCGTCAATTCAGTGTAATATGCAATATGTGTATATCTGCCATTTCCCATTCTTACCTAATTATCTAGCTGTAAAAATCCACAACACGATGATCACAGAGTTACTGTTTTACCAAATGAAAAAGTTGAAGTTTTGATAATTAAAGTCGTGTAATGTATGTTAATTGTATGCCGAATTAAAGAAAGATATATACTCATTCATAAGCCGTCTTGAGATTTATTGTATAGTCAGAAATAATTCGCAAATAAACAAGAACATTTTAAATTGAAAACATTCAGGATGGAATTCGGCGTCCGGAAGTCTAAACACTAGGCGAGCTCTACTGCGCATGCTCCTCTGCATCCCGGAAGTTTTGAATCCTCTAGCTGACAAAGTTGCAAATGCTTTCTGTGCTGTCGGGTTTGTTTTCCAATCCTGGCAGATAAATAATTATCCGGTGTGCGTCCACAACAGGTAGGCAGGAGTACACATGTATTACTGCATGGCTCGTTGTGACCTTAGCTGAATGAAACATAAATTAGAGAAGCTCTCTAAATCCTGATGTAATCCTCCTTATACAGTAGCCTTCAGAATTCATTGAACTTAATGGTAAAGGCTTGTATCGTTATGTGTGTTTTCTACCAGCTCCTCCAGTGAACCGGGGTGAAGCTCCCTCCAGTCCCCGCCCGCTGAGCTCATGTCCGGCTTCGACCTCGTCCCTGTGGACGGTGGAGGCGGCGGGGATCCCATCCACCTTCCGCCGGGGGAGACGCTGCTGGGCAGGGGGCCCTTACTGCGAGTGAGTCCTCCTGCGGCTTTATTTTAGTTTAGTTTACTTTGATACAAGCATTACTCTTAAAGTGGCAGTAGGCAACAATTTTTTGGCATAATTTTGCAAAAATTCCACAATAACCTTTCAGCATATTATAATTCAAGTGGTCTGAGAGAAAACTAGACTTCTGCTCCTCATCATGGCTCTGTTTTCAGGCATTAGAAAAATCTAGCCCGTGACTGCAGATTTTGACTAATCACAGGTCATTTCAGAGAGAGAGCGTTCCTATTGGCTGTGCTCCGGTCATGTGACCAGAACTTGGCTTCCTTCAACAGATTTTACAATGGCGTCACAAACTTTCTCATTTTACAGCTAAACAGTAACTACAAGATGATTCTGAGAACATTTGAGGTGAGAAATAGGCATTACAGTAACAGAATATTGATTCATATTTGATCAGCGCTGCCTAGTTTGACCGTACGGTTGGAGTTCGCGAGTGATTGACAGCCGGCTCTCATATACAGCAGCTGGACAGCGGACCTTGTTTTCCTCCGGTAAGTGAAATCCTTCAGATGCCGTTAGGAGCACCGGAGGACACAGTAGGACACAGAGGAACATGATTTTTTTCAGGTTACCTGTTTTATGTCCTACTGTCATGATATAGCGGCCGTTTTCTAAAAATAACTTTTTAAATCATATTTGCGCCAATCTCGCATACTGCAGCTTTAACAGTGCACTTTGATAAACACTGCTCTAATTGCAGTGGTGAGATGTAACCTCGTACATTTACTCAAGTACTCTATGGCTAAGTACAATTTTGAGGTACTTGTACTTCACTTGAGTCTTTTCTTTTCATGCCACTTTCTACCTTTACTTCACTACATCTTAGAGGCAAATTGTACTTTTTACTCCACTACATTTATCTGACAGCTTTAGTTACTTTACAAATGAAGATTTTGTTGCAGACAAACATATAAAGAATTTATAAAATCTGATCTTTTGTTATAAATTAAACTACCCAACAGTTTATACAAGTACAGCTGAAACGTTTAGTCATTAATCAATTAGTCGATTGACAGAAAAATTAATTGGCAACTAGTTTTATAATCTTTTAAATCATTTGTCATGTAGAAACATTTCATGGTTCCGGTTTCACAAATGTGAAGATTTGCTGCTTTGCCTTTTAATAATGTTAATAATTGTAATGTATTAGTAATAATGTTAATAATGTTAATGCATTAGTAATAATGTTGAGGTTTGCACTGTTGGTTGGACTAAACAAACATAGTGAAGGTGTCACTTTGGGCTCTGGGTCACGGCATTTCTCACTATTTTCACACATTTTTATAAACCAAACAATTAATCGATTAATGGAGAAAATAATCAGGAGATTAATCCATCATGAAAATAATCATTAATTAATAGTTCAAAATGAGCTCCACTTCAACCAACTACAACAGTAAAATCCTGCTTTTACATTAATGCTTCAGTCATGATAATCTAATGATAGAATATATAAT
This sequence comes from Sebastolobus alascanus, assembly GCA_916701645.2. Taxonomy (NCBI): domain Eukaryota; kingdom Metazoa; phylum Chordata; class Actinopteri; order Perciformes; family Sebastidae; genus Sebastolobus; species Sebastolobus alascanus. The sequence continues at coordinate 92,031 of CAKAOJ020000174.1, forward strand.
AATAGAACAGTCACAGGGGACATTTTTATACTTTAAATACTTAAAGTACATTTTCCTGATCATATTTCTGATCTGAATACTTCGGCTTCCACCACTGCTAGCCAACAGAGGACAATAATATATCTGTCTGTCTGTCTGTCTTTTCTCCATTTACTGAACTGCTGAAAATCTTGTGAAATCCAAAACATGCTTTTGAAAATATTTTCAATTAATTTTTTGGGATGTTTATCCATTCACACTCACACTGTCCAGAAATTGTCATATTTAAAGATATAGATTATCCTAATTATTAGATTAGATCAATATGTAATTTAGTGCACTGATTTACTGTATATCATTTTGACACTATTTCTATTACTAACTATTTTGCTTGATCCAGACAAACAATCAATATATCTGTTTTGTGTATTCCACATACACACCCAGAAAAGTATTAGTATAAGACTATTAAAGAGTAAAACTAAGGATAATGTGAGTGTTACAGCTGAGCTGCAGGTCTTCCTCTGAACCACTGGAGGACTCTGTCATACTGATAACATGGAGGCAGCTGGTACAGGATGTGTAATATCTGATGGGGTACACTGTTGTCTTTGTAGTACTTGTGTTATCAGAGCTATCACAAAAATATTTCTCACTTAAAATGTTTTCAGAAGTAGATTTTGGTGGATTGTTTAGACAGAATAACAGAAAGTTAATGAGCAGGCCGCCACGTTGCTCCCTGTTTGAAACGTCAAGCAGAAAACCAGGGACCAATCAGGTGCATTCAATGATGGGGTCCGTCACCGCTTGAACGGCCAGTTGAGTTGAGCAGCGCGTCCCCTAGTGTCCTCGCATACCTGGTGGACATGCACCGTTGGATTTAACATTATAGACATGACCACTGACTATTTCTGTAACAATTTTTACCACAAATTCACAGACTGACCAAACACGGTCCAGATATATACTCGGTTTTGACCGAGTCTTGTTTGTATAAACTTAAAGGAACTCTAGTGTGTAAAAAGCACCTTGTGTGCGTTCCTCATTGTGATTCATCCTCTGAGGACCATGAATTTCCGCAGCAAACATCATGCAGGTTTTTAAACACTTTATCCTGTGATGGAACAAATTGTTGGTCAGTTGGAATTATTGTGCTGATGGTGGCAGAGGAGGAAAAGTCAGGGAGTTGGCCAGATAGCGATCTGTATTTATCTGGGTTTAAACATATCTGAATCATTTTGTACTGAAGCTCTTCTCCTGTTTTGTTTTTCCTCACGTTGTCTCAGGTCAATGATAAGAGAGTGTCCAGACTTCATGGTCTGCTGGAGAACCTGAACGGACAGCTGCGTCTCAAACCGGTACGTCCTCCCACTGAAGATTTAAAACTTCCACTCCAGTGGTTTGCCATGTTTGACCATTAGCTTACTGGTGAGCCTATTTCAAAGCATACCATGACCTTTTAAAGCTCAAATCTGCAACTTTTTTGTGGTTAAAATTAGGGCTGTCAATTGATTAGAATATTTAATCGCAATTAATCGCATGATTGTCCATAGTTGTTCCTCCGAAAGTAGGATCGTGTTAATACGTTAAAGAAATTAATGGCGTAACTTTGACAGCCCTAGTTAAAATATAATTATTTATTGTTGTCTGCATGGCTGCCTGTCTGTGAGCTGTAGCGTGCTACTTTTGTGGCTGATTGTGTGCTATGAAGTCTGTCCAAACCAGAGAGTGTTCACTCAGAAATGTTATTGTGAACTTTAATGTTGCAGAAATGGAAGTCATCTCATGTCCCTTTAGTGTGTTTATTGTATCTGTAGTTGTAGTTTGAACATTATCATCCAAAAGGATGAGCGGGTATGACTAACGGATGGATGGCAGCAAGAGAAACCTTGTGTTTTAGGAGTAATGGCAGTCAATGACAGCTGAAAGGTCTCCATTTAGTTGCTGTAATGACAACAATTTTTCCAACAGATATATTCAATACTCAGATCTTTATTAGTCCTGAGGGAGTCCTGAGGGGGAATGGAGTTATTGCAGCAGCAGAAATCAGATGGAGGTCTGTTTAGAAAAGAGTAGACAGCGTTAAAGACATAAATCACACCGACATCATGTAGTTATCATTTGTTTAATTAACTTGAAATTGATGCATCAGCACGTCTCAAATCATCATCTCAGACAAATAATTAACACTTCACAGTCACAACACTTCATCCATTTTTTAATCGTGAGGTGGAATCAATCACATCAATAACTGTGGTCTCTTCATCTCATGCTAGAAAACACACAGATAATCCTCACAGAGCAGCCCGAGCCTCTGAGGAAGCGACATCAATGCTTTGATCTTCATACATTTTGCAACCAGAGTAGTCGCCCCATGCTGGCTATTAGAAACAATACAAGTTTAAGGCACTTCCTCGTTGGCTTTACTTTTCAGACCTGATTATTGAAAATACATGAGGAAAAATAAGGTTATTATGTAGAGTGCTCCAGGGATGATGTATTTTCAGCAGAAGTAAAAAGCTAACGTTAGGCTATAAACAAACTACACCACGGTATAAACAACGAGGCTGTAAAGGTGGACAAGTCGGCGTGATGGCGTTTAGTAGTCTCATTTAGCCACTTGTTAGCAACTGCTTTTTTTTTTAAGACAAATAAAAAATAAAAAATTCACAAGTGGGATATTTACTGGTGAGAGTGAACCGGAACAGTAAAATTGTGGGCCGGACAAATAAACAATGAGCTGAAACTCACTATAAAGCTCCATCCAGCCGAGGGGAGCTGCAGATTCAGCTGATAATTCACTACCAGAGACACCTTTCACGTTGGCTTTTCATTCTTATTATAAAAATATTGATTATAGCCGCTTTAAAGATTCAATTTAAATCCTAAAACATCATTACAGACTTAAGTTTTTCCCACATTCCAATAATAGTTACAGTTTAGTCTAAAAACTGACACCCTGCTGGAGTTTATTGGTTCATCCTCTTGTTGTTTTGATCTCTAGACCCACCTGAACCCGTGCTTTGTTCAGTCGTCCCTGAGCGACGACCCTCGACCTCTGCAGAGAGATTCCTGGTACCCTCTTCATCATGGAGACTTGTTCTCTCTGCTGCCGGGGCAGTTCATCTACGAGGTGGTGGCCGTGGGCGGAGAAGACCGCACTCCCAGGTACTTACACGTTAAAAAAAAAAAAAGCTCCTTTCCATTAAGATCAAGAGATGAATCTCATTTACTGCAATTTCCCCCCCCCCCCCCTGACAACTTCGTGAGTAATTAAATCAGATGGAAGAGGCTGTTTAATTAAATTCTTATCTTTTATCTTTTGCAGAGCAGACTGCGTGGGGTTGGGGTCCGGCTCAAGTGTTGACTCAATTAAAAGCCAACATTAGGGAGATGGTTGTTTCTTTTATTTATGAATTAGCTCCATTGTGCTACCTGTCCTGTCTCTGTTTGAAATGAAGATCAAACACACAGGAAAAGGACACTCAAGCAAATGTTCCCACTGTTCAAACCAGCTGAAGCTCATGTTAAATTCAGACAGAAATTCCAGCTTTTATCAGAAAAACAAAAGTGGACTTCAACCTCAATTGTTCAGGCTTAAACTAATTTTTTTCCTTATTTTGTCAAATATAACTTCCCGTAGAAACAGTCAGATGTATGAAGAAGAAGAAGAACTTCCGGTTTCTCCCGAGCCAGATATGGCGCCACTACCTCCTCCTGTTGGACAGACTCCAACTCACGAGGAGCCGACACCAGCAGCTCTGTCCAGCCAGGAGGAAGCCGTCAACAGAAGTTTAAACAAGGTTTGTTTAACATCAAAACCTTTATAAGCAGTAGTGTTGTCACGATACTGGAATTTCTATATAAGATATACTGAATAATTTTATTACTATAGCATATAATTTTATTATATAAAATGTAATTTATGGTGCCGTTAGATTGCTGCTAGACTGCCCCGTTAACACAGGTGGGTGCCTCCCTTTGTGTGCGGCGAGCGGGAGCGTAAACAGTTTTTGACCTCAGTGAAAATGTTGTTTTAAAGGCTAAACGCCAACAAATATGGATTGAAGCAGAAGATAAAAACATGTTGTGAAATTTGGAAACGATTACAGCTATCTTTTTTCAATACCTGTTGACTTTTGGACTTAACAACGCTCTGGAGTTATTGGACATGTTTGGATCACACGGGTCAGAAACAATCCTACTGTACGCAGCCACAACTGGAATCTACCACTCTACAAATCGTATAATATTAATAATATTAGTGTAACCTGATCTTTATCTGCAACTGTGCAGAAATACCGGCTTTAAATAGAACGAGTAGACATGCAAAAACAAAGAAAAAAAAGCTCCTGATCATCATTTAAGATGATCAGCGTTATAGTTTTCAGTCTCAGTGTTTCCAGCAGCAGCAGCAGCTCTGATGATAAACCCAATGTGCACTACTGAGAACTGTTTTCATTCATGTAGGGAGACTCTACACAACCAAAAAAAGAAGAGGAAGATGACCAAAGTGACGTCACTCCGTCTGTCACCAAGAGAAGAGTGTTACCTGCGTGGATGATGGCGGCTGTAGCAGCGACACACAGTGCTTCCTCCTCGTCCTCCAGCCCAAAAGGTAGCTCGTTCATGTCTCATGGATTCCCTTTTTATTGTGGGTCTTAAAATGTCCATTTTTTTAGGAGGCATTCATTTAAAATTGTGTAAGACTGATTACGGATTTTTGAGACAGAAACTCAGATAGTGAAATATATCGGCCAATAAGTACTTTTTTTTTTTTTTAAACATAAACACATAACATAAACAGACAATCTTGATATGCATCTGTTAGATGTGTTTTTTAAAATTGTGATCAAGATGCATACTGAGCGGAATATTTCAGCCCGTTCTCATTCCCAGGGTGTCACATACCAACGCTTTGTCACGGCCGTCGGCGTTACCGATACCGCCGCACAAGGCACCCTTTAGCGCCGGTATGAGACGATTTCCATTAACTACAATGTAAACCCATCTGTGGCAACAGTAAACGCACAGGGAAAGTGCTGTGCTGACGTAGTTCAAAGAGCAAAAGAGACACACAGGGCGGGCGGGAGGGGAGGGGGACGGGTCCAACAAACACAGGGCTTTCATCCAGGAGACCGCTGTACGTGTCCCATGCGTTAAGTTTCACTTTCACTTTAAAATCAGCTGTTTGTAAGTGTCCCGTGTTCACAACATTTCACTGTAAAAACATAGTAATTTTAAGCCCAACCATGATGTTTTTTCCTAAACCTAACTAAGTGGTTTTGTTGCCTAAAACTAAGCAAGTGCTTTTGTTTTATTCACAACATTGAGTTTGTGTTTACTGCGACCGAAAAGTGACGCTGAGGGGTCTGACAAAGCGTCAGTATGTGACGAGTGGGGGCGGCTGTGGCTCAGAGGGTCGGTGGTTCGATCCCCAGCTCCTCCGGTCACGTCGAAGTGTCCTTGAGCAAGATACTTAACCCGAAATTGCTCCCGGTGGCCTAGCCATCGGTGTGTGAATGAGTATTTAGATTAGATCCTGATGGCAAAGTTTGAACCTTGCATGGCAGCCTCTGCCATCAGTGTATGAATGTGTGTGTGATGGGTGAATGTCTACATGTAGTGTAAAGCGCTTTGAGTGGTTGGAAGACTAGAAAAGCGCTATATAAATGCAAGTCCATTTACCATTTAGTTGGGATGAGAACATGTTGGACATTTTACAGTGTTAAGAGACTAACAGTATAATGGAGGCACTGTTTCTACATCACCTAAAAGCTATTTTTTTTTCTCTACTACAATTTCTTTTAAACGATAAGCCGACATATAGACCAATATATCTGCAGTAAGCTAATAAAATAGCCTAAGTAAAATGGAAGGAGTCTCTGTCTGTCTGTCTGTCCATCGATTTTCTCGACAATCGTTTATCCGATCAACTTCACACTACTTCAGGACCGGCAGTGTCGAGTGTGAGCTTGTGAGATCTACGGGACTTAGCAGTGCGTTATGTACACACTGTGTATTGTATTGAGAGGGGATTAATTAACTATTAACTGTTACACGGCCGAATGGCAAGCTGGGTACAGCTTGCTCTCAGTTGCTCACTACAGTACATTCAAGAACAGATAAAGAAAGAGAGACCGGAGATCTATGGAACATATTTATTAGTGATTTTCTCGACAACCGTTACGTAACCAAAAAAATATAATTTTCCATAATGGGCTTGTTTTTAAGACACGGGGGCTGTGGTACATTTACAGCTTTAATGCACGAAGTGTCTGGTGAAGGAATGAGAGTCTGTTTGCAGGTGATGTTGCCTAGGTGCTGCTGGGACGTCGGGACGCCACCTGAACGCTGCAGACGTTTGTTGACCTTAAATAGCAGCTGACACACTTCAATGGAAATGTAAAACACAGCGGTTAGCCTTTCACTGTTGATAACTACAGCAGTCAATAGAAGACGATGGAGATCCTCTCTTTCCCCCCTGAGTGCTGCTGTTTAAGTGTCTGCTGCTGTAAAATTGACTCTGAAGGAAAGCAGACAGCTCTGCTCTGCTGGATGGACCCGCAGTGACTTCATCATAGCCTCCATTACTGCGTCCATCCGCTCTGCGCTGCACTTCAAGAGCTGAGTTTAACTGGGCAGAGTGGGCCGATGGAAAAGTTCCAGTTTCCTAAAGAGAAACTCGTGACGCTCTCTGTGGCGTCTGCTTTCATTCACCGAGTCTTTTTCTCAAAACGTGTCCACAGTCACATCATGAGTTTGACTTCACACAAAACTGTTAGCAGTGGTGGAAAGTAAGGCCATCCTCACCATAACAACACTACTTTAGGAGCAACGGAAGTCAGACGGCAGCTGGCGGTACCGCGGTTTTGCACGCAGCTCGTTAGTTTCACAGTTTCACAAGCGTGTCGGAGAACTACGGTGGCCTTCAAGTAACGTAAAAACGTGAAAAGTTGAGCCAGAGTTTGGTTTGTCCGTTCTGGGCTACTGTAGAAACATGGCGCAGCAGCATGGCGGACTCCGTGAAGAGGACCAGCTCCCTATGTAGATATGAAAGGCTCATTCTAAGTTAACGAAAACACAACTCTTCTTAGTTTCAGGTGATTTTACACTAATGAAAACATAGTTATGAATATTATATTCCATTTCTGCTAATAGATCCCCTGAAATGTTACACATATTCCGACTCATACAGTGCATACTAGCATTGATTTTTAACAGATTTTGTATGATGAAATGTTATATTATTATTAAATATTAAATTTTTTTAGTATCCGTTGGGCTCTAGTTGCTGTATAATTCTCTGAAATTGACATGTGTCTCTTCGTTCAATCAGCTGTGAAGAGAAGTAAAGGAGCTTCAACCAGCACTAAAGGAGCCACAGCCAAACGGGACGCGCCCACCAAGAACTGCTCACCTGAAAAGGCGCAGCTCAGCGAGGAAAAGGCGGAGCTCAGCGAGGAGGAGAGGCCGAAGAAGAGGAGAAGGAAGAAAACAAGTGATGAAGAAGAGGAAGCAGCTCAGTCTAAAACAGTTGAGTATTGTTAGTGACGAGTCGGTGGCTGTTATCACGTGTTTTCACTGTTTTTTGGTCCAAATAAGGCCTCCTGTCAGTCTTACCTGTAAATGACTGGACTGTAAAATGACTACCTTTTCAATGAGTGTCCAAAATATGTCTCCATGCTGTCTTTACAGACTAATGAACCCCTTATTGTTTGTCTGTTTCTGTTGTTGACTCTCAGGATGTCCCTCATAAGCCCTCAGTCAGGCTTCAGACTGAATCCAAGAGGTCTGAGGTGAGCGACGAGTCCGACGGCTTCACCATGGAGGTGGACGAGGAGGACAGAGGAGGAGAGACATCTACAGCGGACATAAACACCACGACACGGACGAATGAAGTCAGCCAGTCTGAGAACGAGGACAAGAAGTCGAAAAATGGACAACACACTAAACGAGGAGCAGCGTCTGTCGGGTCGAACGGCGGCTCTGCGTCCGGACCTCGACTCAGAGAGCCGTGTCCGTACGGGAAGAGTTGCTACAGGTAACGTTTACCTGTGCACAAACACTGAGGCTGAGCTTTTTCAGAGCAAAAAGAAAAAAAATTAAAGTCCTGCCAGAGGGCTTTTTCTTTGATGTGGCTCATTTCCCAACAAAGATGAGATGAAGTGCACTTGAGCTGATAAACATGAAACGAGCCAAAAACTGAATCAGGTCCAAAAGCTTCTCAAAGCAGCCGCCTCGTGTCTCTCTGCTTTGAGCCTCAAGAGATATTCCTTCTTGAATATAACATTAAAGATTATTTCAAAAACATTAAAGCTAAACATGATTTTGAAGGTTTTCTTACACAATCCTAACTCACTAAGTGGGGCTGCAGTGGAGAAGAGCATCACAGCCACATTCATTTACCTCTGAAGCCCCAAAAACTGACATAAATCACAGAAAGTGACCAGTGAAAACTTTAGAGCGTCGTTTACAGTGTGATCGATGTCAAACACATGAAACCAGATCAGCCAATATCATCCAGCTGCAGAGCTTAAAGGGATAATTTGGGTGTTCATTTAGTAAATTATGGTCCCATTTAGAGTCAAATAGACCATAAAGCAGAGTATGCTTCTGGGCGTAGCTACCTTGTGATTCACAGGTCGCTACTAATTAATTTTCTTCACCAACATCTAATAATGTTCAAATGTAATCAGCAGGCTGCAATTCTTATTTTGTTAGTCAACCTGTTTGACTTGACATCCTCACAAAAAGTTGTCCTGCTGTTGCTAAAAGTTAATGCTTTTCATTTCAGTGGTAATGTAACTCTGAAAGAACATTTGGCCCCAGTCTGACCCCAGTCTGACCTCAGTCTGACCTCAGTCTGACCCCAGTCTGACCCCAGTCTGTGGTTTAAATGGTCCAGAACTTCCACTGTTTGGTCCTTTTTAAATTAAATGTACATAACGAAGGAGCAGCAGCAGGGCAACATCCTGCAGACATGTTTTGTGTGCAGAGTCTCCGACACCTTTCATCACCTCCCTGTTTGTTTTTCCAGGAAGAACCCGGCCCATTTCCAGGAGAGCAGTCACCCCGGTGACACCGACTACGAGGAGGAAGAAGAGGAGACGCAGGAGGCGGACCTGCCTGAGTGCCCCTACGGCACCGACTGCTACAGGTCAGACATCACAGCACGGTCAGATGAAAGGGAGGGATTGAGAGGTATGATGGGAACCCTGGTGACCTGATGAAGCTAACATTAATGGCAGAGCTGGCGTAACGTTACAAGATGCTCCTCATCCTCCTGAAGAAGAGACATGTTTTGTAGTAGTAGACGATATGTTTTACCCGTCGGGAGAAAAGACACATTACAGGTGGTTTAATAAGACTTTGCATTAAAGCAGTAAGTAGTGGGAGCCTCTGTTGCTAAGCGATTAAAGCACCAACCATGAACTGCAACATCCCCTTTCATGTCTCCCTCTCCGTCATTTCCTGTCATCTCTGCTGTCTGTCTCCAGCTGCGTGACTACTTCACTCAGAGCAGCTGTCAATCACAGCTGTCCATCATGATGTCTCACCCCGTTTTTATAGCATCAAATTACTAATTAAAACCAAACTTATCAGAAAAATTTGCACTTGAACAAACATCAGCATGATAAGAATTACCTAAAATGACAGAAACGATCTTTGGGAAAAATTTGTTTAACGTATACTTTGACTTTTTAGTTTGGCTCATATGTCATCCGCTAACATGGAGGGGGCAGGATTTATGACCTATACTGCAGTAGGGCTGGGACGATACACCTATCTCTTGATTCAAACTATCACAATACTTGGGTGCCGATTCCATATGTATTACAAGTTTACAAGTATTGCTATTTATTGCTTTTTTTTTTTTTTTTTTTAAAACACTGGACCCGGGAAAAAGTTAAATCATACACTTCTAGTGACTTTTACTTTGGAAAATATCTAAATGAATACAGTAAAAATGTTTTATTTTCAGCATGTATGTAGTCAATTATATCAGTCATTGTCTGGAATTATCTATTGCAGTTTTTCCAGCAACCCAAAAAATCAAAGAATAAAAACATTTCCCTCACAAATTAGTGGTGCGTCGCTGTGTTGGTCTGAAAGTGACATTAATCTAGTTATACCCCCGCGACAACGTAGTCGGGGGTATATAGCGCTCAGCTTGTCCGTCCGTCCGTCCATCCGTCCGTCCGTCCTTCTGTTCGCATGTCATACTTTTGTTTCCGGAGCAGAACTCGAAAACATTTAACTTAGGAACTTCGAATTTGGTATGATGGTTGACAGTGTGGTCTAGTTGTGCCTTTTGGGGGTTAGAAGTCCAGGGTGCCCAAAATGTTTGAAATTTTTCCAAAACGGCAAAACCTTTGCCCTACTTTAGTCGGGGTCAAGCAGTGGTATGTGAGCCATGCTCAATTTTGCCTTGTTTATTGATGTAATTTATTACTGAAAACAACAAACTCGACTGTGACTTTTTGTTCCCTGACAGGAAAAATCCTCTTCACAGGAAAGAATACAAACACACAAAGAACCCAGGTAGGATGTTTCACCTTTTTGTTTTCTGTTTGACAATATCTTGATTCAAATTAACAATGAGATCAGTAAAATTCAGTATACAGCATCAACACTAAAGACACAGAAAACGTAATCGACATTAAATGTCTTTATTCTTTTAATCAAAGAAATGGCTCTGCTCTCGACAAATATAATACATTTTAATATCAAATATATTTCTTGATGTCAGGTGATCAAAGCTTCTTTAAGATGCAAGAAAAAGACATTAACTCAGGGCCAATATACAAATTTATAAAGCCTTTTAAAATGGCTTACTTATTCAACATATATATTTTTTATAATTTAATGACAAATTTTTCTTGTTTTCAACATGCAGTGTGTCAACATTAGCTGTGCTAAGTTTGGAAATAACTGAAAGGGTTACTTAGGATTTTTTGAAGTGGGGTTGTATGTACACTCCGGTGGTAAAATGACTGTTTTTGTGAATGGAGTCTTGTGGCTTTGAACAGAGCGATATAACGGCTTCAGGTCCCCGTCGGAAAGGGCTGTCTGACGGCGAGGTAAAGCGGCCGTGGCAGGAGCAGCAGAAAAGCGCATTTTAGCCACCTAAAAAAAAATCAATATCAGTTCTATATTTAGAATATTTTCACGGCTTTACCTCGCCATCAGACAGCCCATTCCAGCGGGGAACTGAAGCCGTTATATCGCTGTCCTCAAAGCCACCAGACTACATTCACAAAAACAGTCAGTTACCTCACAGAACACAGGAGTTGCTGGTCTACCGCTGCATCACTTGCTTGGTTTGTTTGCGTTATTTTGTGACTTTAGGATCCCTCAAACATACACACACACACACACACACACACACACACACACACACACACACACACACACAAACACACTCGACTTGTCACCAGAGCTGCTCAGGATCCATAAACCCACTGGGGCCTATTGATTTTTTTTGTTAGCAGGTTATAATGTAATCTCAGGACCCTTCAAGACATCTGTCCCTCCCGCTGGAATGGAAATTACCTTCTTACCCATCCACACACACACACGCACACACGCACACACGCACACACGCACACACGCACACACGCACACAAACCAAACATTTAATAGGAAACCTCTCTACACTGATGAGAAACATGTTTTTTCTCAGCAGTATTTGCATTCTGATGCCCCGGTTGACATTTAGTTTTATAACGCTCCATTTACGTTCGGTCGCTCGACGTCCTCGACAGTTATCTCCTGATTTAAGACGCTGCGTCGCGTCTCCACCTTGACTACACTGACAGGAAGAAGAAAGACGGATAAATGATGGCTCTGCTGTCCTTTTACCCTTCGGAGGAGCGAAGAAAAGAAACAAGATGCAGCAGTGAAACGAGCTGCGAGGACAAGTGAGCAGCGTCAATGTAACGTTACGTCCTCTAAAAGTGCTTGTTTTTGCCACTGACAGGCTCAGGTTGTTATTATAAGTGTCTGACAACATTATGGAAAGGACCCTACAGAGAAATATAACGTTTATCTTACCTTTGTCTTGATCCAGTCTGTTTGTCATTGTGTCCAAGTCCCGCTCAAGGAGAAGTCTCGTTGTGAAATCTGAATATCTGTATACTCTGGCTCAAATAAATACGACCGCCAGCGAATTCAAAGACCTCATCCACATTGTGGAAATCATCTAAATATTCAGCCATGACATTCAAAATCGTTTAGATAACACTAAGCTACGCTTTCTGTACTCCAACACAACAAACTATGCGTTTCCACCATGGATGTATTCCACTATTCCACCGTTGTCTTCCGGCAACACGTCACCTCGCCAGATTTCACAACGAGACTTCTCCTTTAGCGAGACTCTTTCCATAATGTCAGACACTTATAATAACAATCAGAGCCTGTCATGGCAAAAACAAACACTTTAGTGGACGTAAATGACGGTGTCAGCTTGCCCCAATAGCACCATATTGCAGCTCATTTAGCAGCTGCCTTCTACAGCGCTCTCCCTCAATATCAAAATTGAGGGACACCTGATTTTTGAAATGCACTCATAAAACAGGGGAACATGAAACAAAACTCTCCACGGTGCTCATGTAGCACTTTAATAGATAGATAGATAGATAGATAGATAGATAGATAGATAGATAGTAACTTTATTGATCCCGAGGGGAATTCAAGAGCCTTTGAACCTTTTGTATTGTCTCACTCTGGATTATATCTCCATGTTCACACTGTTGATGCTTTTACAGCTCGCGCTACACGTACCGTCCCCAAAAAGATTGATGATGATGGAGACGACGAGGACTTTGGGGATGACGACAGCTTCATAAATGACGACAGCGAGGACGCGGGCGATGACTCAGACTATGCGCCTCCCGTCTCAGATGACAGCGGTAAGGAGGACATCCTAGGACTTCAGAAGGAAGCAAAGGCCTTTACAAAGAGGAGGAAGTAGATACAGACCTCAGTTTTCTTTTTGTTGTTGGTTTTAAAGCTGAACAAGGCAGAGACACACTGCTGCAGCAGCTGAGGCTTCAACAGATTCATGTACAGGTGGGAAACACTCCAAAACACACTGGAGATGTTTGGATCGAAGTTGATTGAATCCTGAGGGGCTGGTTATCAAACTGCAATAGTATTTAGTTTTAGTCTTTAACTGACCCAAAGCTGTCCTTGAAACCAATTCTTCTTCCTAAAATCTTTCAGCTTTCAGCGCCTTTAATTATAGTATATTCTGTGCTGAACATCATAACTTAAAGGGATAAAGGGTTCGGGTGTTTTGAAGTGGGGTTGTATGAGGTATCCATGGTCAGTGTATTACCTACAGTAGATGACAGTCGGCACGCCCCAAGTTTGAAGAAACAGACAGGAGTACCAGCATGGGAGCAAAGCAATGTACTGCTGTTGACAGGGGCAGCAGCAAAATGTATTTTAGCCAACTAAAAAAAGCAATCTCAGTTTAAGTGTACGCTATATTTATAATATTTTCACTGCTTTACCTTGCCGTCAGACAGCCCTTTCTGACGGCAAGAAAGTTGCTGGTCTACCGCTGCCTCGATCGATTAATTTTGTTGTATTATTGTATGACTTTGGTGTTTTAAAGGTTTAGTTCAGTGTCACCAAAGTCACACAATAACACAAACAAACTAGCCGATCAAACTAGATTGCACTCGCCTTGTGGTGCGAAAAGTACCAACACCAGAAGCCGAGTGCCATCTAGTTCCATCATATTGGAGAGAAGGCAGACTTCTCTACGGCCGATATCTCCAACACTCTGCAACTCACACCTAAACAATCCAGCACTACAGGTATGATGACACTGTAATTTATCATACATACAATGTTTTTTGTGTAAAATATATTGAACATTGAATGACATCAGATCTAAAATGTTATTCCTTCATTTAGCGCAGAGATTTCAAAAGTGGCAGATAAAATTTCTGAGTGGCAGACAAAAAAAAATACTTGCCTGCCACAGTGGCAGTCAGTGAAAAATTTCAGACCCTGGTTACCACACATAAATTTAACTAAAACCTAAAAGTGAATTACAAGCAGCACTTTGAGCTCTCTGGCCTCCCGTCTGTTTACCAACACCACAATTAAAGATTTCCGAGTTTATATTTTCTTTAAACTTTTTTTGTTTGCTTCCAGCTGCCAACGTGCAAAAGCTGTCAGGTGTCTTCGTAGGTGTCGTCATGGCAACCTCTAACACAACAGCGGACTGCGGTAATTCGGGCTGATTAAAGAAAATAGGTTTTTGAATGAAAAGCATGCCTCATGCAGCGTAATGCAAATTTAAATTGGGAAATGTTCCCATGACATCAGCTCTGGCTGTTTACTGAAGATACAAAACACAAGAGTTGATTTGACAAACAAAGTGTTTGTTCTAAACAAGTGAAAACACTCTGACAGTGTTCCTGATCAGCGCTCAGAGCTACAGTATGTAAGCATTAGTACAAACTGAATCTTTTTCATTGTATTTTCTCAGATGTATTTATTTGATTAGATTTTATTTCAGATAAAAGCTCCATCTGTTCCTGTTTGGGATTGATTCTGCTCTTGTAAATGTGTATGTTTTAGGAGTAGATTTTTTATAATTGTTGCACTGATTTGTTTTTCTTACATTAATTGAACACATTTGATGAAATCAAAGTCTCTCCTGTTTTTGATTTTTTGTTGTTATTATGAAGCAGAAACCCTCTCACACTCATCAAATGTTTTGACTAGTCACCCACCAAACTCTGTACAGTTTTCTGAGTATTTTACAAGAAAAACCCCAAAATGTCACATTTATCTATTCATTCATAAACTGTAGGGCTGCAACTTACGACTAATTTGATTTTTGACCAATCTGCCGATTATTTTCTATATGAATCGAGTAATCGTTTTGTCTATAACGTCGGCAATAGCAAAAGTTTCTCAGAGTGCAAAACCTCCACAACCCAAAGATACTCAGTTTAATATGATATAAAACAGGAAAATCTCCATATTTGAGAAGCTGAAACCTGCATTTTCTACCATTTTTGCATGAAAAATTACTTTAAACGACTAGTCGATTATTAAAATATTTGGCGATTATTTTTCTGTCGATCGACTAACCAATTTGTCGACTACTCGTTGAAGCTCTAATCAACTGTTGAATTATGTTTTCTATAAATTTGATCTCCCTACATTATGTTCTTGTGCCACGTGTTC
Organism: Sebastolobus alascanus; assembly: GCA_916701645.2. Lineage (NCBI taxonomy): Eukaryota > Metazoa > Chordata > Actinopteri > Perciformes > Sebastidae > Sebastolobus > Sebastolobus alascanus. The sequence continues at coordinate 107,229 of CAKAOJ020000174.1, forward strand.
TAATTGTGGCGGAAAATACTACATTTGTTTCATTTTATTTTAATTTATTTAGGGTTGTTTTTTTTTCACTTAAACGTTTCGTCAAATTTTGTCTAAACAAGACTAAGAGTTAACAGTCATTCTAGCATCTCTGCACAATTACAATGCTAACATGCTGATGTCTAATGTTTAGAATGTTCATCATCTTAGTTGAGTGTGTTAGAATGCTAACATTAGCTAATTGAGAGGCAAAGTCCTGCCCCTTCCAGTGGACCACCATGGGACCTTATTTTTTAGGAAAAAATATAATGGCGAGAGACAAATATTTTTTTGATCCCGTTTGAATTGCGCCATGAATCACACATACGATGTTTGTCAATTTAAAAGATAATTTTGCAAGTAAAGAAAGTCGCAGTTTGTTGTAAAACTATTGAAGTATAAGACTGAAAATACGTAATTAGAAAGACTACACACACAAAAGTCGCGTAGTGACGTCTCTCTCTCTGAAGCTACGATGCCTGTGTGTTTCCTACTGGGATGAACTCACACCAGCAACGGGTGTCACTTGTTCTTTCTCTTCCCGGCTGATAAAAAGACCAGGAGTCGCTTGATAAAACACATCAGGTAAGATAACATTTCATTTGTGCCTGGAACATAGCTGAGTTAGCTAGCTAGCTAGTGTTGGTGATGTATATTGTGTGAGACGAGAGATGTAGTTCAATGAGCAGTTTCACACAAAACTAAATGATACTACGACAAACCTAAGAAGAACTGAGACTTTCTTGACTTGAAAAAATATATTTTCAAAATTGACAATTGATTCATGGCGCAATTCAAACAGGATCAAAAAATGATTTGTTTCTCTCCGTTGGGGTCCACCGGAAGGGGAGGGACTTCGCCTCTCTATTAGCAGTAAACCCAAAGTACAGCTGAGGCTAATAGGAATGTCATTAGTTTTGCAGTATTTGGTCATAAACCAAAGTATTGGACACAATAAAATGTTGACCTGATGATGGCGCTACATGAAAGGTCAGAGGATCATCAAAGTTATTACAATTCATCCTTAGGGGAACATGAATGTTTGCACCATATTTAATGGCAATCCATCCAATAGTTGTTGTCTGGATCAAAGTGGTGGAGCAACCAACCAATCGATTTACTGATATCCACAGAGCCACACTGTCACATGGCTAAAATGACCCTTCCTAACACGTGATCTCTGTATAGTAGCTCTTGGTTTGTTTTGCTATTTTCATTATTTAAAAGTCACCAGAATGCAGGAAACAAAGTCTCTGAAATTCAGAAGAAGAAGAAGACCCCCGCTTTGGTTTCGAAATCCTCCCTATTTTTGAGGTCTCAAGGTTGGCAAGTATGCTCTTGTTTTTCTGCAAAGTAACTATTAACTAATGTTGTCAAATGTAGTGGAGTAAAAGTATAAATGAGCATAAAATGGAAATACTAAAGTACCCTGAAAATAGTACTTAAGTGCAGTACTCAAGTAAACGTACTTAGGTACTTTCCACCCCTGAGAATAAGTCCTGTCAACCTGTTTGCAGAAGTGTAGCACCTTTTTAGACCCAGCACACCTGACAGAGTTTGAAAGCTGCCACAGAGAGCTGATCTGAGGTCTGCTGCCCATCAGGTGGTTTGTGGTGCATCGTGGGTCCTCCAGCTGACGCGATGCATTCATTGATGATGATAAACTAGCGGGCCTCATGAATTTTAACAGCTGCAAACACCATCACGACTCCAGAGCTGCTATCTGAAAGCACCATCAACACGAGTGGATTCATCCAGAGCGCCTCACAGCACCACCACTACATGCATTTTTAACACATGGTCCCACAGGGAAGGTAAATCCTCCACACACTCAACATCAAACCGCTTCCTGTTTCACCTCATCCTTTTCTTGCTGGAACGTGACTCGCATTATTATTTCCTTATTTCACACAACAGGCCCCGACTGCGCTGACATTAACAAGCTGAGGGAGGATAGAAAGTTAATTTATGTTCCTTTAGTGAAATGCAATATAGACATTAATGCAGCAGTAATATTAATCCATAAACATCAGATATAATAGTAAAACACTGACAGGGAACATTTTACTGCACATTGAATACTTTTACTTTTCATACACTAAAGGAACAGTGTGTAGCATTTCAGGAGATCTATTAGCATAAATGAAATATAATATTCATATCTATGTTTTCATTAGTGTAGAATCACCTGAAATTAAGAATCGTTGTGTTTCCGTTAGCTTAGAATGAGCCATTCATATCTACAAAGGGAGCGGGTCCTCTTCACGGCATCCGCCATGTTGCTCCACCATGTTTCTACAGTAGCACAGAACGGACAAACCAAACACTAGCTCTAGAGAAAGACTTTCTTGTTTTTTACGTTACCTGAAGGCCACCGTAGTTCTCCGACACCCTTTTGAAACTACGGTAACGTGAGCCGCAGAGTGCAAAACCGTGGTACCGCCAGCCGCTGTCTGACTTCCGTTGCTCCTAAAGTAGTGTTATTATGGTAAGGATGACCTCTGAGCGAGGCGAAAAGCGTTACCACGGTTTTGCACTCAGTGGCTAACGTTACCAGTCTTGGAAAGGGAGGAGGGAGCGGAGGATGTTGGTTGCAATCTGCAACCACACCAGTAGATGTTGCCAAATCCTACAGACTGTTCCTTTAAGTACATTTTGCTGATAATACTTTTACCTAAGTAAGGTTTTGAATGCAGGACTTTTACTTGTAGTGGAGTATTTTCACAGTGTGTGTAGTACTTTTATTGAAGTAAAGGATCTGAATACTTCCTCCACCACTGCTTTACGCTGTAAAAAAAAAACTCTCCATCTTGTTAGGTCTGAAATGTAGTCCTAAAAACATTACTTATTTACACTTCTTAGCGGTAGTAAGTGGTGGTCCTAAGTGGAGTTTTATGTTTTAATCTTGAGGTGCTTAATGGTGTATAAGCTGCCTTGTCACATTTTAAAATATTATGGAACCATTTATGACATGAGATACACTAGAATTCAAACTGAAATATTGTTGGATTGATGCGATTATATAAACAACTTCATCAACATTTTTTATTATTTACTTATCATCATTGTACAAATTAATTAAACACACTATCAGTCTCCGGCTGCAGATCATCAGGGCAGCAGCATGATGAGTCATTGTTGTCATGCTTCCCTGTGATTGGCTCAGCTGTTTCAGAGCGATGAGACCAGTGATGTGATTGGCTGAGAGTGCATTTATTAATCACCACACCCTCTGATTTAAGATCATTCTCATTCCCAGGTCGTCAAATACCGACGCTTTGTCACTCTCGGCGTGTGATGCTGTCGCTTCTCAATGAGAAGTGGCAAGCTTTCTATTAACTGAAATGTAAATCCATCCGCGTCAATGTTAAACACTCAGAGAAAGTGGTCTGGGAGTGTGGTGACGGGTCCAACAAACACAAGGCTTTCATCCAGGAGACCGCTGTTCGTGTCCGGTGCGTTAAGTTTCACTTTCACTTTACAAATTTTAAGCTCAACCATGATGTTTTTTCCAAAACCCACTAAGTGGTTTTTTGCCTAAACCTAAACACGCGTTTTTGTTTACTTCACAACGTTAACCACATTTTTATTGCGACCGAAAAGTGACGCCGAGGGCAAAGCGTCAGTATGTGATGAGTTGGGATGTGTTGAGAAGTTTTGGGGATTTATATTCCACTTCAGCCGGCATCTTTTGCACTTTGCGCTGCTGCACATGGACAAAAACAAAAGGTGTGCTTGTAGCCCCCGTATATGATGCAGGCTTCTCAGCGTAAACCTTATGGGGGAATACAAACATTTTTTACTTGTTGTCCAGTGGCGGTAAGCATCTTTCGGGTACTTTCATGATCACACGGGTGTTTACTGTCTTGCCAGGATGAGAACATCTTTGCTCGAGGCGAGACCAATGTTTAAATCCAGCATTTCCACAAACTTGCCCCTCTTTTCAGAAACAGAACTACAAACATGGCCCCACTGTTCTCTTCTTCGCTGTATGTGCCACGCCCACTACGCCTATTGCAAGTACCGCCATCTCTGGTCGTGTAATACGCGTTGAAAATTACCACTTACCACCTCTTTTCTCTGTTTGTGGGCGAGCTGCAGCAGATCTGTCAGATGTTTGACCTCTACTTCAGCCGAGCTCCCTCCGTGTCCTCCGTCACTCGGACGGAGCAGGTCCTTGCCTCCCCTTCATCCACCGACTTGGCGGCCACAAAAGTCACCAGCCTCAGCTGGAACTTGCCCGCTTTCTTCAGGCGCTTGGTGTTGTGTCGGACACTCATAAAGCAGAGGGTGTTGATGACCCCGTTGCTCATGGCGATGCACTCGATGATGTAGAAGACCACCAGGGAGTTCCTGTCCCTGGATATGAGGGTGGGGTAGAAGTCCCGCAGCAGGGCGAAGCCGTAGTACGGCGCCCAGCACAGGACGTAGGCGACCAGCACCAGAACCAGCACCACCACCGTCCTCCGACGCCTCTGGAGCCTCTTCCGGATCTGATCCGTCTGGAAACCTGGGACATCCTTAAACCACAACTCCCTGGAGATCTGGATGTAGCAGACAGCCATGACGGTCACCGGGCCCACGAACTCCAGAGCGAAAATGAGGAGGAAGTAGGAGCGGTAGTAAACCTGCTGGTCCACGGGCCAGATCTGAGCGCAGAAGGTCTTGTGGGTGCCACCTTCCATATGTGGGTACGTCGTCTCGGAGGCCATGTAGGCAGAAGGGATGGATATGAAGATGGGGACGATCCAGACCGTCAGGATCACGCAATACGCCGTCTGGTACTTCATACGAGGCTTCAGAGGGTAGAGAATGGCCATGTACCTGCACAAAGGAAGAGTGAATGCTTGTTAGTCCGATTGATGGATTTTACTGTTAATTACATGTAGATGTGTTACTGCCCCCGATTCGATTGTTATCAGGCCATTAAATAGGCGTAATCAGTTGCTATAAGCACCATAGATGTGGGTCATTAGGGGCCTACTACACCTACTTCGTTGTAAAAGAGAAAGTGAAACTCAAAAGCAACATGTTCTAACATGTAAAACTGAATGACACATGTTTTGAACACAAACAAAAAGGCTTCTTTAGGTATAGGCAAAAAAACTAAAACTTATTTTGCGTTAGGCGAAAAAGACACTTGGTGAAGTTTAGGGGGAAACATCATGTTTTGACTCAAAATAACTATGAGCACAAAGACCACAACACATTGTTGGTTTCACACGGGATGTGAACTCCATTGTCCTGGGTGAAAACCCTGTGTTTTGTGTCCCATCCATTGTCACCGACCTCCACCCCTGAATGAGTTTGACACTGTCTATACTACAACGCCTGACTTCCGCTTCTGCTCCTGTCATAATTACTACAGTCGCTAGAGGTCGCTGTCATGTTCTTTTATACGTCCTTTCGGTGATCTACCATGTGAATAGATGATAAAACCTACTAATGGGTGTAGTAGGCCCCTACTGACCCACATCTATGAGGCTTATAGCGACTGATAACGTCTATTTGTACCCTTGATGCAGAGCTGAGAAGGACACAATCAGACACACTGCCAGATGTTTAGCTGTGAACACTTAACTGGAACCATTTGACCGTCCCCGGATATACAGAGATTATCCATCTTTCCTTCCTGCAGATGCTATTTATACATTATAGGGGATGTCAGCCATGATAAATGGAACAGGGCTGCTGGTCCTTAAGTGTGAGTGTCAGTCGATGAGGGATTTGGTTCAGAAGCTGACGGGAAGCCTAGAAGCAGCTTTTTATTATACAGTAGAAGAATGTAAATCATCTCCGGTCATGTCGCCCTCAGAGTACTGAGATCTGTTTGATGTGGAGCTCTGTAGTTCAGCCAAACATACGTCTGCCTGCTGCATGCTAATGTTAGCAAGTGCTTACAGTTGGTAAGTTGGCACACTAACATGTTAATATGCTAAACATTAGCATGTCAGTAGGTGTTGAGGTTCATCTAAAAGTAGCCTAAAGCTGAGGTTTAAAGTATTACGCCAACACGTTCTCATCCCAACTCGTCACATACTGACGCTTTGTCAGACCCCGCGGCATCACTTTCCGGTCGCAGTAAACATGTGCTTAACGTTGTGAATTAAACAAAAACACTTGTTTAGGTTTAGGCAACGAAACCACTTAAACTAAGTTCACACTACACGTCTTTCAAAGTCGTCAGATCTCCGCACTGTTCACACTACACAACTTGCTGTCTTGTAAACGTGACTCTTTAAGTCGTTGTGGTTTTCACACTACATGACTGACCGGCTACAGGAGGTGACACACTACAAGATCTTTCACCGGGAGGAATCCCTGATGAGGTCTCAAAACCTACGTGTTGTCACGAAAACACACGCGAGAAATACACGGTAAATTACGTGATACCATACGCGAGACACATTGCTGATGTTGTTGGCACGTGTTACAAAATATATATATTTATTACACGGCTTTGTTGAATACTCGATTCTGATTGGTCAATCACAGTGTTCTATGGTTTGTTATTTCTTTATAGCAAACCGTTGCTATGTATAACAGACCGCTGCTATGGGCGCAGTTCTGATGTCGGACTATTGTCAAATTATTGATTTCTTAAGTAAGTAGCTCTGTAATAAGCGGAATAATGTACAACTAGTGGGTCATTGTTGTGAAGTAAACCCCTTCAGGGCGATGCAAGACCCTGTTGGGGTTTATTCACAACTATGACCGGCTAGCTGTACATTATCCCTTACATATATAATACAAAATAGCCTGTTTCCACACTGTTTTTTAATATTTATTCATCTAGGTGCAACAACAACTTTGCTCCGTGTTGCAAATGCAGCACATACAGTAAGTTCCTATTGTTACTGGCGATCCCTCCTCCCCCAGGTATCCCCTCAACTCATGTCTTACGCTCTCATTGGCTGGAGCTCCAAAAAATGTCAGGGAGCGGAAAATCAGGGCTAAAGTCATGTAGTGTGAACTAGACATTAGTTAAGTTTAGGAAAAAACAACATGGTTGGGCTTAAAATTACTACAATTGTACAGTGAAAATGTGACTCGACGTTGTGAACACGGGAGACTAACGAACAGCTGATATAGTGAAATGTTACGCACAGGACAGATACAGCAATCACCTGGATGAAAGCTTTGCGTTTGTTGGACCCATCCACCTCCCCTCCCGCCTGCCCTGTGTGTCTCTTTCGTTCTTTAAACTACGTCACCACAGCACTGACGCGGATGGGTTTACATTATAGTTAATAGAAAGCCCTGTGCGTCGCATACCGGCGCTAAAGGTTGCCTTGCGCGGTGGTATTGAACGCCGACGGCGTCTGTATTTGACGCCCTGGGAATAAGAACGGGCTGATTATGCTGCATTCAGAATGGGAAGAACAAGAGTCATTATTCTGATTAAGGAGTGTTGCTACATCACTTCAAGAAGGTCGACCTCATTGTTAGCCTTGTCGTGATACCACATGAATAACCTAAATTAGCCATATTAGCTGTAGAGTAGTGGCACAGCAAGGTCAGTCTGCACAGCCTCCAGAAACAGGCTGCAGAAGAATGGCAGCTAATGAGCTTTATTTTGTGTGTAGTTTGTTGCTCTATCACAGCACTGCAGCAGCTGCTGTAGCAGGGGAGGTGTGTTATCACAGACAAACCAGAACACGGCCCTCGGCTATTCTCCCACACATACATGTTGCTGCTAACGTGATCTCAGCGGGCGGTCATTTTCATGCAGGAATAATAAGCATGGAGGTGATCAGAGGAACACACACCTACACAGAGAGGGAGAAAGAAAGAAAGAAAGAAAGAAAGAAAGAAAGAGGAATTGAGAGAATCAAGGAAGGAATAGAAGAAACGAAGTCAGGGTGAAAAGATTTGAAAAAAAATTCACAGAATCTCCTGTTCTTCTCCTGTTCATATTCTTCTTTGAATATTAATTGACCCCAAAGGATGAATTGACCCCCTATCATCTTTGATTTAGCGCCAAACCTTCAACTTATTCGCAAGAAATGTCTAAATTAGGGCTGTCAAAGTTAAAGTGATAATAACGCTGATGAATATTAGTTTATGCCTCATTCCCTTTATTCCCCAGACCCCTTCATTGCTATTTTCCATCTATCCACCAGATGCCCTCGGACATTCTCTCCGTCCCCCATCAGCTGACTGCCCCATCCATCTTCACACCTGTTCTTACTTTCCTCATCAGCCCTGCAGTTACCTGACCTACCCCACCTATACTCTCCTCACCTACACCTCATTCCCTCATAAACCTCTCACTACATGTATACCGGCCCAGATCCTTTGTTCCTCTGCCAGTTTTTCAAAGTTACCTTTGAGTTCCATTCATTTGTATTTGTTCCTGTTACCCATTCTGGATTTACCTGGATTTTGACCTGCTTTCCCCAAACCTAACCAAGTTTTTTTTATCTTGCCAAAAACATTCATGGACATACTGGAAACTTAAACTTGAACTACATGTGTTTGATGACAGGTGGGCTCACCTGTCCACAGCGATGGCCAGCAGTGCGTTGGTGGACACGTAGAGGGAAACGGTGCGCAGGTAGTTGGTGGAAGCGCAGAGCAGCAGGCCGTGATCCCACGATAGCTGCTTCACCACGTAGTAGTCCAGCAGGAAGGGACAGCAGACCGCCGCCACCAGCACGTCCGACACGGCCAGGTTGGCGATCAGCAGGTTGGTCAGGTTGCGGAGCTGCTTGTAGCGGGCAAGGCTGGCAATGAACAGGCAGTTCCCAACTCCGCAGATCAACATGATGCCCACCAGGACCACGGCGATGACGATGGTGGCCACGAAGAAGGCCCGGCCCTGCGTGGTGTCCGGGATCTCGTCCAGAGGAACCTCATAGTCCAGGCCGTCACTGGCCAGGAAGTAGTCTGATAGAGCCAAGCTGCTGTTGGTCGGTTCGTCCATTTTGGATCAGGTCAACATGCTCAGGTAGGAGTGTCTGCTGGGAAGGTGTGGGAAATGAAAAGAGTTTACATTTTGATTCCTGTGAAATAATAACAGTCTGACCACAATGTCCATTTATTAGCCGTTCTGGAGATCCCCCTTAAGTTGGCTTAAAAGTTGAGATTCTGCGGCAGGAAATCATGTGATGTAATCAGGTGGCAACCTGCAGGGTCTGAAAAGTGAAGCCAATGCCTTAAACTTGCATTCTTTCTAATGGCAAGCAGGGGGCGACTCCTCTGGTTGCAAAAAGAAGTCTGATTGAATAGAAGTCTATGAGAAAATGACCCTACTTCTCACTTGATTTATTACCTCAGTAAACACTGTAAACATGAGTTTATGGTCTCAATCACTAGTTTCAAGTCTTCTTCAATACAGCATGATGTTCATTTAGTAAATTATGGTCCCATTTAGAGTCAAATAGACCATAAAGCAGGGTATGCTTTAGGGGCGTGGCTACCTTGTGATTGACAGGTTGCTTCGACAGCTTTGTCCGGTCTGGGAGTTGTCTGTGTTTTCATCTTACAACTTTAACCCTTTCACAGAGTGTTTTCAGCTCATGAAAGTTAATTATAACCTTTTGGTCGCCTTAAAATGTCTTACTCAACGTTCAGTTATACTTAGCTCCGTCCTCTCCTTTCACTTCTGGTTGCAAAAACCAAGATGGCGACGGCCAAAATGCGAAAACTGGAGGCTTCAAAACCCTAGTCCACAAACCAATGGGTGACGTCACGTTGACTGCGTCCACTTCTTATACAGTCTATGGATATAGACTGTAGAGTGACACTGGTTACTTTTGTAAGCTACTGTTTCAAGGTCAAGAATGAACTTCCAATCTCAACTTTAAAGCAAACATGGTCAAGAAATCCTCAATAAGCTCAGAAAGTTTAACAAAAATGAATACAAATCCACCTGAGGAAGACTCTCGGATACATTTGAAAGTGAATAACAGCTAATAAAGGATTGTGTGCCGAGATAGTTTATGTAGTTTATTTATTTATTAGTTTATTTATATAGTTATATTGTGTTTCCAAAGTCAATGATGCATTTTCTATCTCCTGGCTTTGATTGTAATGCACCTATGAGGACAAAACCTGTAGGAAAACATGAGCTTTTGAAGTGTGGAGAAAAGTCTCAGTTATCTCCTAAAAACAGCTGCTCGCTGTAGTTTTTATAAAACAAAAAGGAGGAAATAGTGCATTTGTTGGGGACTATTTTCAGCGGTGGATTATTCCACATGTGGAGCTCTAGTGAGTATTAGTAGCAGCAGGACGGTGTATGTGGGATTGAGTCAAAATAAACTACAGTATGTGTGTTCATGGTGATGAAGGAACATGTTGCCCAGTGACACAATGAGGCTCATTGATGTTTTTTTAATAGTTTTTAGACAACAATGGAGCTCTATGGCTCAGAGGTAGAAGATATATCAGGCTTTGATACACACACAATACTTGTTAGTAGATACATTCACTGTCGGTTTGGTCTTTTCAGTTCACAATAAGAAAAATACAGGATATCACTTGTGCTTTAAAGTCATGTATAAGGTGGCAGGGCACTGGAGCCTATATCCCAGCCTGCATTGAGTGAAAGGCAGAGTACACCCTGGACAGGTCACCAGTATATCTCTGGCCTCTCACACACATACAGTACCGACACTAGATATAGATTGTAGTGTATAGTGTACAGCTGTTTGGCCGCTCAGTGTAACTTGAGAATTGTTTGATCTGAGTTTTTTGATGCATCATTTTCATAGTTTTGCTGATGGTGTTGCTAGGTTACAGTGTTCATGTAGTCTACCTGTTAGATTTGTTCGCAGGTTGAGGAATGTTACGTCTCACCTCTGAAGTCTGAAAAACTCTTTTACCGCTCCGACACAAGAGTCAGCTGCATCACAGTGGGTTTGTTCTCATTGTTTGTAAATTAAAGGTCAGCAGGAGTCAGCTGTGCTGTAGGAAGTATTCAGATCCTTTTTAGTGAAGTAAAAGTACTAAGTAAATGACCTGCATCAACAATGTTACTTAAAGGTGCTCTATACGATATCCAGAGCATTAATGTAGCATCAAACAACTATTAGCTATGTAAAGATATAGAGGAGTAATGTCTACCTGAGCAGAGAATGAAGTCACCCTCCCTCTGTGTGTGTTGTAATCAGAGCTTCTCTGTGCTTTGTTGACATAGCCGGGCTGCCGCGTGTGCATATGTGAGCGTGCCACACTGGCTAGCTCACGGCCGCCGCTCTGCACTGCGCTCGTATGGAGGTTACAGCTGATAACGCCGTCCCAACCAACGACACCGTTGCGGAAGCGTAGCGCCCACCCTCCGGTTCCCCCTCAGGTAAACACAGTTAGCTTTGTTAGTACTCTTGCTGTTGTTTGCACTGTTAGCGCTGTTAGCACTGTTAGCTGCAAGCCGCCGGATCAGCCGTCGCCATGTTGAGAGCCTGGCAAGGCAATATAAATGTTCCCAATCTTGCATTTAGCACCTTTATGGCATAGTAATTCAGAATATGACTTTAAAGCCGTTTCACACCAAGCTTGGATTTTTGTCCAAACAATTTGCAGGGAAATTTATAAGAACTAATTTTGTGGGTTCTTAAGAATGCTTGCACACCCCTGCAGAACATTCGTGTGGGGGGAACAAATATTCAGACGGACCTCGATTTCAGCAGATTTCCGCCTGCGGAATTTGTATTTGACTAATGAAATCCTTTCTTCCAACTGATTGCCGTCATTCTGCATAGTAATTAGCCTTTGCTTCTCTTTGTTGCAGGGAGAGTTTGTATCTTGGAACGATAGGCGTTTGTTTTCGGGGTAACAGACTGTCGGACAAATGGGCTTTTTTCGGTCCAATGGGACATTTTTCATACTATTGTGTTTCGGAATAAAAATGGGCCGTCCCTTTCTCAACACACAATAATGTACGACAAACACCGCAATCACTACCTCAACAACCAAATATAGGACAATATATGGCTTAAGATTGCCCAGCAGCTGGGATACGATGAAGATGATAATGTAGCTGATATGCACTTACTAATGTTATATGTTGGTCATGGAACGGGGCTAGCCACAACAGCTAGCGTTAGCATTAACTTCACGTTTGGGGTCCGATTAGTTTATGTATTGTGTAGTTAACATTGGCCCCTTAGTCATTCTCTCTCTGGATAGGTTTTGTAGTGTGGAGTGGACACGGAACCATCTAGGAGGAAACTCATTGCAAAAATGGAACATGGAAACGTGGATAATTCAAACTGTATATGTATGCATAGTTGTCACCCGCATGCAAATTTTCCACATTCCCGCACCGCATTTTTACATCGCACTGGTGAGAAACGGCTTTTACTCATATTGAAATACTGGCAATACAGTGTCACAAAAGTTTCAAAAAAAATATATCAAAGACATTTTGCAGATAAAGTTATAATTTTGACTCTTTATGTCATACTTATAATCAGGATTAATTATGATAAACTGCAAGTTTGATGTTTATATTTCTTAACTTTTCATGCATGTATTTATTTTCTTGGCATGAATGGTCTTCCATACACAAGTACACACATAGTTAAATCTTAATTTAAAAAGTGTCAGTCAAAAAATACACATCATGCTACATCGCAGATGTTTTCACTGTCTTTAGGTTTGTTCTAATATTATTTCTAAATGAAAGGACAGCGGAGCCAGTGGAAGACACTCCACAGCTGGAAGGTTTGACCTTAATTCACCTTTTACCACCGCAGGTCATTTAAAGGTCACTCAACCAGAATTCATTATGAAGTAGATCCTCAGCCATACCTACCTGCTGTAGATCATAGTAGATCATGTTACATTAACAAATAGGATTCCCTAAATAAATATAACTCATAAGGAAATCTGTTCCTGACAGAAAAATCTATAAATGAAAGATTAGGAGCAATTAAAAATAAAAATGAATCCCTTAACTTAGTTAGTTAGTTATTTTGACCCATAATTGTAACTTTAAGTCATAATTAGGATGTCTTATTTCATTATGACATATTATAATATATTTTTTAAATCTTTTTTTATTAATTTATTTTCATGACATGAATGGGCTTCCATAGACAAATTACTCCAATCTGTTAACCAATATATATAACGTGTGTACATGCATATATGTACATGTAAGCATGAAGGTTCCACCTTTCTCACATTACTCATTCAATATTTATTGCAGCACTCTTTGCACTCCCTTTCACCTAAATGTGTCTTTGTTTCCTGTTTGCATGAACAGTTTGACCTGTTTATACATATTGTATGTTGTTGTCCATATAGTTATTGTATAGAGCTGAGTGATTAGTCAATTAATCAATCAATCAGTCGATCGTTAGACACTCTTTTGATAATCGATTAATCGTTTTAATCATTTTTCAAGCCAAAAAATGCCAAAACATTCTCTGATTCCAGCTCCTCATGTGTGAGGATTGTCTGTTCTTTGTTATATATGACAGTAAATTGTAATGTAATTAATTTAAGGTTTCTGACATTTAGTCAGACAAAATATTGCATAAATTTCTTTTCACTATTTTTTTTTTTACATGATTCATAGACTAAATAATTAATCAATTAGTCAAGGAAATGATGGGCAGATTAATCGATAATGAAAATAATCGTTAGCTGCAGCTCTAATATGTTTATAGATGCAGAAGTTTATGAGCATTGTTCTACTTTTATAGATTCCTCCTATGCATAAACACAATAAAATAAAACTAAATTTCTGTTTTGTTTGTAAATTTATAAATATATAAATTACAGTATCTAATTGTATAATTTAGACCTCATTGTCAGCTTGCAGAGAATAATAATGATATGAATAATTATAATAATAATGAAATATGAAGTTTTTTTTTTTTTTTTATGCTTCTGACCAATTGCATTCTCTCCGGGACCCGTTGGGCTCCCAGGACCACACTTTGGGAACCACATCAGAGAGTGAGTGAGATACTACATTACAAAATAAGAAATAAAAAAAAATGATAAGAAACACATGAGAGCAGTGACGATATCTGCAACAGCACAACTACCTGAAAATATAATATGAATATAAGACCAACTATTTCTGCGGGACGTGTTGAACTGTAGAATTAAGGGTATTTTACATTCAGTATTTGTGTTTGAGTAAACAACAACTAACATTTAGAATAAGCAGAAAGTTTTCAGGCGAAAATCTATGTGTGATACAATGTGTGAAATGTAAAATCCGACATTCAGGTTTAAAGATTCTCCAGCTGATGTTAAACAAGATTCAATAATAATTCAATTAAATCACGTAATTAAAGAGAGAACATGACACGTTGTCTGAACACTGAGGTGTAAATAAAGGGGATGAAAATAAATTGTGATACAGACCTGAAAGCTGCTTCTTCACGCGCTCTGTTCCACTGAATGACAGAAAAGACCGCGAGGCGCGTTCACGACGTCCAGCGACCCAACACGCACACGCGTGCACACATTTTATTCCTCATAACATAAATTATGTCCACGCGCTGTGATGTAATATGTCCCCTTTTTGCGCACAAAACATAAAAAAGAGTTTATAAAATATGTTTTGTTATCAATTAAGCTTCCTAACAGTTTATACAGCTGAAACCATTAGTGAATTAATAAATTAGTTGATTGACAGAATATTAATTGGCAACTATATTGATGGTTTAAGTCATTTTACAAATAAAAACATTACATGGTTCCAGCTTCTCAAATGTGAAGATTTGTTGTTTTTACTTTTAATAAACTTAGACTAATAATTTTAATGTATTATTCATTAATTAGATGTTCTTTATTGTCCCAAAAGGGAAATTTATTTTGCTCAGGTCAGTACTTTACTAACAAACAATATAATAAATTGATTTAAAAAAAATTACACCACAGATTAACCCACAATAGACCCACAATAGACCTGTTTTTGTCTTTTTTAGGGGGGTACAGGGGGTCTTTAGGGGGAGATAGCAGGTCAACAGCTGATGTCACATAGAAGTGGTGTACATCATCTGAAAGCTGGGAACCTGAAGATTAATTGGAGATGCAGCTCAGCACTGTGTGTCAAGTTGTTCTAGTCATAAATCAGAAATAAACATGAATTAATTAATTAAAATTAATTGAGAAAGTGTATAAGGACTTAGAACATTATGATAGAAGTCTATGATGGCCATCCCCATGCCCTATTATGTCTCATAAGTTGTTGCAGCAATTTTGGGGTTGATACCATTTGTTACACAGATTTGGTGCTAAATTTAACCATCTTTTACCATTCGAGAATTGATAAAAATGATCAATAATCCCTCCAAAATACCACATTAAGACACCAAGACTTCAAGGAACACCATAGAAAAAGCCATGCTGTGATTTGGGATCAAAAACTTTTGACATTTTGAGATTTCTGCAAGAATTGCATTTTTTGGCGATTGGATGGCGAGCACTTCTGTTGTGGAAACTGCTCAGAAACCCCCTTATTGTCAAACTACATAGGAAAGCCATCCATCCTCTGAATGCTCTAGGTCTCTAGTTTGTGGTTGTAAAGTTTCATGGCTGTGATTATCCTAGAGGTCACCACAGATCATTTTATACAGTGAGGTCAAGTTTTTAGAAAATGGTCTCACTAACTAGCATCATCACACATGAATACAATTGAGCTCATTGGATCGACAATTCCAAGACTGTTTAGGGACCCCAGTATGCAGGAATATTCAAACACATCATTTTTAGAATAGGCAAAAATAACATATTTGTACTGCATGCAAAAAAATAAAAATGCAGCATTCAATTACTTCTTTGGTTGTTGAATCTGTCCACGCACTATTAAATTCTCTATTTTCCTACGAGACTTTTCATTTTTATGATTTGAAATCCATAGCTAGCCTATTGAGATACTGAGGTTTGGCAAAATTAGAGGATAAGGCGCCAGGCCGTAGACGTACATAGACTATGATGCACATTTTAGTTGACTGAAATGATAAAACTTCTTTTCTTTAATTCGGTGTATAGGCTACATATTTTTGGAGAATGTAAGAATCACCGTAGGCCTACAACAGTGATGAATAAAAATGAAAATGTTAAAAAAATAACTTATTCATTTCCATAATGATTTTGATGAGGGAGCCACTGGAGAAGGGCTAAAGAGCCACAGGTTGCTGACCCCTGGTGTCGGGTCACCTGTAATCTCTCCGGCTGTTGTGGATGTAATTAAACGAACAGACCTGGAGTCAGTGAGTGCTGTTCAGTGCTGCATTCAACAGCAGGTCAACGGCCTTCAAGATTACATCATGTGTGATATTATTTGTAGTTGACCTGAAAAACAGAGTTACGTGTAGGATCATTGTGGATGTGAAGGTAGACGTGTTCCAGTTCTCCTTCAGCAGCTGCTGCCACCATTAGTAGAGGAAGTATTCAGATCCTTTACTGAAGTAAAAGTACTTATACCACTCTTCGAAAATATTCTACTACATGTAAAAATCCTGCATTCAAAACCTATAAGTAAAAGTATTATCAGCAAAATGTACTTAAAGTATGAAACTGAAATGACCCTACTTCTCACTTGATTTATTACCTCAGTAAACATTGTAAACATGAGTTTATGGTCTCAATCGCTAATTTCAAGTCTTCTTCAAAACAGCATGATGTTCATTTAGTAAATAATGGTCTCATTTAGAGTCAACTAGACCATAAAGCAGGGGATGCTTTAGGGCGTGGCTACCTTGTGATTGACAGGTCGCTACCACGACGTTGTTCAGTCTGGGAGTTGTCCATGTTTTCGTCTTACAACTTTAACCCTTTCACAGTGTGTTTTTAGTTCATGAAACTTAATTATAACCTTCTTGGTCACCTAAAAATGTCTTATTCAGCTTTCAGCTGTACTTAGCTCCACCCTCTTGTATCCCTTCTGGTTCCAAAAAAACAAGATGGCGACAGCCAAAATGTTCTTGAGGCTTCAAAACAGCAGTCCACAAACCAATGGGTGATGTCATGGTGACTATGTTTACTTCTTATATACAGGCAAACTAAGAATCGTTGTGTTTTTGTTGGCTTAGAATGAGCCCTTCATATCTACATAGGGAGCGGGTCCTCTTCACGGAGTCCGCCATGTTGCTCCGCCATGTTGCTCTGCCGTGTCTCTACAGTAGCCCAGAATGGACAAACCAAACACTGGCTCTAGAGAGAGCCTTTCACGTTTTTACGTTACTTGAAGGCCACCGTAGTTCTCCGACACACTTGTGAAACTGCAGTACCGTGAACCGCAGAGTGCAAAACCGTGGTAGCGCCAGCCGCCGTCTGACTTTGGTTGCTCTTATAATAGTGTTGTTATGGTAACGATGGCCTCTGAGTGCGGATTTGCACTCGGCGGCTCACGTTATCGCAGTCTTGGGAAGGGAAGAGTGAGCGGAGGGGTACTCAGTTGGTTGCAATCTGCAACCACACCACTAGATGCCGCAAAATCCTACACACTGTACCTTTAAAAATTATTCAAATTAAATAATTTGAGAAGCAAACATTATTCTTTGGGTGAACTGTAGTAACTTCTAGGCATACACAACCTGTGCCCATTCAGACACTGATTTACTATAAAGGGACACAAAAAAGTTGCTGTGAAAATACCTGAGTCATCGGGATGTTTGCTGCATTTCATATTGTGGTTATAATGAACACTGCAGCCTTGAGCATCAGGACTTAGAGACACACACACACACACACACACACACACACACACACACACACACACACTCACACACTCCAGTAGTCGTCTATATGAGATGTTGACTTTTGGGAACACATCCATCATTCGCTCCCAGGGTCTCTGCTGTGATGGATTCGTCTGTACAGAAACACTCGTGACCACAACAATCATTTACAGCAGAGCGGTGATACAGCTGAGTAAACTCACACTGACCTCAGATCAGAGCTCAGGTCCTGCTGCTGTTGTTTTCATACACACACATCAGACAGGACGGACAACTTCTGCTTTATATGTGGCTGGAGACTGTCAGTGTCAGAGAATAGTCCTAGATGTTTGCTTGTAGTTGTATCTCCTCTGGTTACAGATTAAGTCAGATTCATTTGACAAACATTATTCCCCAGATTTTCACAAGCTGCAAAATTTGTGATTAATATGAGTTCTGCACGTCTGATTCTTCAAACAAGAGGACCTATTATGCTTTTGTGCTTTTTCCTTTTCCTTTAGTGTCTTATATAGTTTTTTGTGCATGTAAAAGTTACAAAGCCCAAAGTCCACGCCAAAGGGAGTTACTCTCCCCCACAGAAACACTGCTCCTGAACTACCTGAAACGCCTTGCTTGAAGTCCCGCCTTTCCTCCCGTAACGTGGTGATGTCACCAAGTAACACATTTGCATAACGGCTAGTTTGGCACGCCTTCAAACAAAGCTAGATACAGTGCAGCCGGTGCCTGAAAAAAATTGAGTTTTTGAACATTAAAGCATGTAAACATGTTCTAGTAGAAACCCAAAATACAAGTATGAACCTATGAAACCTACCATGAAATTTTTTTACATGAAAAATGACTGAAAAGACCTTCAGTTACTTCAGTCTGTCAATCGATCGCTTCAGCTTTACTTCTATAAACTGTTGGGTATTTTAATTTATAAATAAACATCATATTTTATGAGCTATTCATATGTTTTGTGTGTGAAACTCAATTTATAAAGTATCTACTACAGGCGAGACACTACTGGCAAAACTATTGTTTTATCGTGCACATGGTCAATTTTGATTTTTTTTAGGTTTTGGGCTATTTTGCCTCTATATCATGTCTTATTTCAGACTGGTGGAAAGAAAACATCCAAAATACACATTTTAGTGTTTATTTTACAATTTTATTTGCGTCTGTAGGTTTCTCCTAAATTCATTCTTCAGCTGAATGTGAATGTGCGTGTTGTGTCATTCAGTTGTTCAGATGTTAATCAGATATTTGTACTCGTATGAGGCCGTTAACGCAGGTCATTTAAGTGAAGTGATGTTGAAACAACCATATCAACACCGCTGAAGTGTCCTTGAGCCAGACACCTTTCACCTCTCTGTTGATTGGGGACAGAGGAGTAGAGGGAGATATAATTGCAGAGCTCAACCACCGCTGTTATTTAACTAGCTACTTGCCCCATACCTGTCTGTAGGTACTTGTGTATTTCCATTACATGCTACTCTAGCATACTCTTCTACATTATGTCATCACCCAGTAGTAGGCATGACATCCCCACAGGAAAAATAACTTAATTTGGTGCTATTGATAACATTGATAACATTCAGCCACTAGATGTTGCATTCTCCCTCCCCTGTTCCGTTGCATTCACTTCACAACAAGTGTTTGGTTTGTCCGTTCTGGGCTACTGTAGAAACATGGCGGAGCAACGCAGTGGATTCCGTGAAGAGGTCCCGCTCCCTATGTAGATATGAAGGGCTCATTCTAAGCTAACGAAAACACAACGATTAGTTATGAATATTGTATTCTATTTCTGCTGATAGATCCCCCGAAATGCTACACACTGTTCCTCTAAATAGTTAATCTTATAAAATTCAGTTAATTTAAAATAATTTCTCAGTCTGTTGCTCTTCTCTTCTCAGTCATTGTGTGAGCTACTAACCTGAATGTGGCTGTCTGTCTGATCTGACCCTCCACTGAAAAGATCATTTGTCTTCAGGTTTATTTCTGTAGTTTGATAAGATCATTCAGCCATCAGCACCAGTCGATACTATCACTTCATGCTGAATTTAAACCAGCTCTCCCATCACTGTGAGGACGTCCACCCGTAAATAACCTCCTCTTCTTCTTCTTCTCCCATGTCCCATCAACCCCTGCTGTCATCTGCCTGGTAATTAACAGTTCACAAAGTGCTGAAGTGTTGATCTCTGGACTTGTTCAGCTGCTTGCTGATCAAACTCTCCACTGGTCCTTTATAAGAGCAGAAAACAACACTGATGTCACTCGACACGGTGAAATATGGTTCTCACTGCCAGCAGAATGAACACTAAGTAATGGTGAGGAACAACTGGCATGGACTTTTTCAAAGGGGTCCCTTGACCTCTGACCTCAAGATATGTGAATGAAAATGGGTTCTATGGGTACCCACGAGTCTCCCCTTTACAGACATGCCCACTTTATGATAATCACATGCAGTTTGGGGCAAGTCATAGTAAAGTCAGCACACTGACACACTGACAGCTGTTGTTGCCTGTTGGGCTTAAGTTTGCCATGTTATGATTTGAGCATATTTTTTATGCTAAATGCAGTACCTGCGACGGTTTCTGGACAATATTTGTCATTGTTTTGTGTAGTTAATTGATTTCCAGTAATAAATATATACATACATTTGCATAAAGAAAGCAGATTTGCCCACTCCCATGTTGATAAGAGTATTAAATACTGAACAAATCTCCCTTTAAGGTACATTTTGAACAGATAAAAAATTTGTTTAACAGATTAATTTGTGATTAATCACGATTAACAATTTTAATCGATTGACAGCCCTAGTTATTATAAATATCCAAAGTTTAAGGGGCTTTGCTATTCAACTGATCACATGTGTTCCTGAAAATCCAGGAGGAAAACTCACATCTAAGACAACAATTAGGTAAAAGCCTTTTATTTTACAAAAGATGTAGGCCAGAGATTATTCACTTGACCTCATGAACGACGGCACAGAATTTACCAAACAAAAAGTAAAAAACAAAAAAACGCTCTGTAGGATTTACAAAAATCAAAAGGATCTGGCGACACAACGGAAATCCAGGGGCCGTCCCTCCCCCCTCCCACTCAGAGTCTCTTTGTGTCCAGTGATCAAACTACTTCTTGGCGTACGTGATCTTCATGGCGCAGGTCGCTGTGATTCTGAAGCCCTGCAGTGCGTCTTTAGCCACGCCCGCCTGCGTGTCGCTTTCAAACTCCACAAAGGAGATGTCGTGTTTCCCCGGGACGAGCCGCACCTCTTTGAAACCAGGAAACCTGCAGAGGACAACAGAAGAAAAACTACTGTCAACACGCGTTAACGCAATAATAACGAGTTAATGCACATTTGTTTTAACGCCACTAATTTCTTTAATGCATTAACACAACTTGCGATTTTTAGGTTGTAGTGGGCTCAGTTTTAAAACTAGAGTGAAGATCCTGGCATCATATGAAACTAGAAAACCTAAGGAATCCATCGGTACCAACCAATCGCTAAGGAGGTTAAATAACGCTCCAAACTTACTCTAAATTTTGGCGAGGAAAAACTGGCATGGCAATTTTCAAAGGGATCCCATGACCTCTGACCTCAAGATATGTAAATGAAAATGGGTTCTATGGCTACCCACGAGTCTCCCCTTTACAGACATGCCCACTTTATAATAATCACATGCAGTTTGAGGGAAGTCATAGTCAAGCCAGCACACTGACACACTGACAGCTGTTGTTGCCTGTTGGGCTTGAGTTTGCCATGTTATGATTTGATTTGAGCATATTTTTTATGCTAAATGCAGTACCTGTGAGGGTTTCTGTACAATATTTGTCATTGTTTTGTGTTGTTAATTGATTTCCAATAATAAATATATACAGTACATACATTTGCATAAAGCAAGCATATTTGCCCACTCCCATGTTGACAAGAGTATTAAATACTTGACAAATCTCCCTTTAAGGTACATTTTGAACAGATGAAAAATGTGCGATTAATTTGCAATTAATCGTGATTAACTATGGACAGTCATGCAATTAATCGCGATTAAATATTTTAATCAACTGACAGCCCTAATATAAACACAAAGTGGTGACAGTGAACTCACTGGTTGAACAGCATGGAGAGCATCATCTCATTGGTCTCTTCAGGCAGGTTATTGAGGAACAGGATGTAGTTTGGTGGGTTGTCTGGCACCTGAGAAGACAGCAGAGATCCTGCGTTAGGAGTGCAAGTCAACACACCACAGAGCAGATTCATTATATTCACTTTTACTGTCCTTACTGGATGAGGACCCGTTTCACAAAAGCCGTTTCTAATCAATGCTTAAACGCTGATCACAAATGGGAAGCAGGGTCACCCGTCACAAATGAGTGCTGCTCGCAAACTGCAGAATCTTACAAGGCTTTAAGTATGTATTTGTTTTGACGGGTGAAAGGTGTCAAAATAATGTGAGAAGAAAAGATTTTAAATAGCAAAAAAAACTGCATATAGTATCAACAAGTTAAAACATGTTCAACTATATTTAAAAGGTACAGTGTGTAGGATTTGGTGTCATCTAGTGGTGTGGTTGCAGATTGCAACCAACTGAGTACACCTCCGCTCGCTCCTCCCTTTCCAAGACTGTGGTCACGTGAGCCGTCGAGTGCAAAACCAATAACAATGCTACTTTAGGTGCAACGGAAGTCAGACGGCGGCTGGCAGTAACACGGTTTTACACTCTCAAGTGTGGAGTTTGCATGTTCTCTCCCCGTGTTAGCGTGGGTTTTCTCCGGGTTCCTCCCACAGTTCAAAGACATGCAGGTTAGGTTAATTGTTGACTCTAAATTGCCCGTAGGTGTGAATGTGAGCGTGGATGGTTGTCTGTCTCTACGTGTCAGCCCTGTGATAGTCTGACGACCCGTCCAGAGTGTACCCCGCCTTCGCCCAATGTCAGCTGGGATCGGCTCCAGCCGCCCTGCGACTCTGAGTAGAATAAGCGGTTACAGATAATGAATGGATCCTGGTTTACTCCTTTAACAAACACAGTCTTACCTGTACTGCAGCCGAGTGCACAGGCGCTGCTGATCCCTGCAAACAAGAAACACAAATAACGACAGTGAACAACATGAAGACACAAGCACATTTGTCATACAGTACAGCAGTGAAGTTAGTTCAAAGTCATAATTTAACATGAGTAACTGTTGACGGTCTCAGTTCTTCTCATCAGAGAGTTCTTATAGAGCAGCATCAGTCCACAGCTCTGCCTCCTCCTTTCAACTATCTCCTTTTGGAAACCCTGTTAGAGGAACAGAGTGTGTGTGTGTTGACGTGTGTATTCTTCCATCTAATGTCTCCTGATTTATTCTGCAGCGAGGTGTCTGATCCCAACCAGGACGTGCTGCCTCCCTCCTCTGCTTCTACTAGCTGACATATTTCAATCACACACCGATAAAAATGACAAAACTGATGAGAAATTAACAGGTTTCTGGAAATATTTCTTCCAGCTGTTTCTTGTTTTTCCCCATTTTTTTTATTACAGCCATTAATCTCACACTTAAGTGACAGTTAATGAGTAAAGTTCAGTGATCCAAACTTCATCAATTCTCAGCTGAGGAGGAAGCAGCGTCGTCTCGTGGGTGGTGAGCTGGAGGAGTTTTTTTTAAATCTGACTTTAAGTAGCTGTGAGGCAGATAATGTTGGTGTACTGTAGTAGTAGTACGGTTAAAGGTTTTCCCTTCATTTTAAAATGTTTATTGCAGGACTCTTTCTCCAAGAAAACTGGGAATTAACACCATAAATTAGGTTTTATTTTGATCACAAACTCATGTTTATCATTTTCAGATGTATCTAATTTCATATTTGCAGGAGGTGGAAGAAGTATACATCTTTTACTTCAGTAAAAGTAGCAATACAACAGTGTACAAATACTCTGTTACAAGTAAACGTGTTAAAAGCAACAGTATTGGCGTCAAAAAGTAAAAGCATTAATTATAACAGAATGGACCGTTTCAGAATAATATATATTATATTATTATGATGGGTTATCATTATTGATGCATTAATGTGTTGATCACTTTAAACTTTTGAACTACTTTATAGACTGCTGGGTAGATTAGTCTATAATAATACATCAAAATAACCAGATCGTTGCAAGAATTCCCAGGAAATACTGGGATCTCAGTTCTTAGTATTCAACCCTACTGTGAAGAGAAAACTGCCTAAATCAGTTTCACTGTAATGAAATGGTAAAAGTTTAGGTACAGATCTATTTATCTCATAGATAGGAACTAAATTCCTTATCCTTTGACAGGGCATTATGGAAAATGGATTCAAAGATCTTGCTTTGAAAAATTATCAACAGTATTGATCTGTATATGAGAACTGTATAAGACAAAAAAAACTACTGTTGGGATCATTTAAAATATGTGTTCTTGTCTTTTAAAGAACATCGAACCCTATGTTTTTACAGTTAAACCGCATAAAGAGTCAGAGAATTACCACTGACTGATGTTTGTAAACCTGAACTTGATGTTGCCGACAGAAGCGTCACTCACCGCTGCTGGTTTCTTTAGTAGGCTGGTCGCCGGCTCCAGAGCTTTCTTCTTCTTGTCCTTCTTTTTCTCCTTGTCGCCGTACGTGCCTTTCACCTTGGCGATGACCTCTGAGTCCGTCTTTGCGTACTGTATCCTCTGGAAAACAACAGAACACGCGTCAGTTAAAGCCCAGCCTCGTTCACATACTGACATCTTAAACATTTCTGCAGCTGCATGAGGCAACATGCAATTAACTTTGTTATAGTCATGTTTCATGAAGGTGAAAACGAGTGTGGAAAACACAAAATGTGAGCATGACTAAACACAGCCAACGTGCCACTAAAAGAAAAAGAAATCTGCCCATCAGACAGCGTCAGTATTCCTACCATAGGCTTGTTGTAGAAGGGGAAACCCTGAAGTTGCCTCAGCGCGTTGGTGGCGGCGGCGAGCTCTTTGAAGACGACGAAGGCCTGTCCCCTCATCTTCATGGTCTTCATGGCCACGATTTCAATTACCTGACCGAACTGAGAGAAGAGCGCGTAGAGCGAACGCTGCATCTCTGCAAGATGAAGACAAGAAGCAGACAGAGTTCAACACAGACTCTCATCATGTCCGTAGGAGCTATTTATTTCTTGTTAGTATCTAGTTGTTGTTTTACTAAAAATAAGTAGTATCGTTTGATTTATTTTTCTAGAAAATACGATTTTTTACTGTGTTTTCTTAACTATTCTCTTGTTTGGTATATTTAGTTTTTTAGCGTAATTAGTATTTTGTTTTCTTTTGTTTATGAATTGGCTAAAACTGTGGGCACCAGCAGTTATATAGGTAAGTAGGCAGGTAGGATCCAGCATGCACCTGGGTGGGCTTATGGTTTTTTACCAGAGAAAGAGAGGCAGCGACATCCTTGTTTTCTTTGTGCTTCGTTTGCTTGCTTTTTTTGATAAATAAATCATCAGAAACACATACATTTTGTATGGACAATGGACTCTTTTGCCTGTGTAAACCACATACCCATGGTGCATCAGTGGCCCTTTGATTTCAGTTTGATTTAGATTTTTCCAACAAATGGCCACGACAATGTCATTAATGTTGACTGCCTTTTTATAATCACACTTCAAGCATAGAGAGGGAATAAATGCACACTTACCATCTTTCTTGACTTTGTCATTTATATTGTTGATGTAAATGGTGTGGTTTGGTCGGATATCCATGGTTGTGTCTGACGAAACAACACGAGAAAGAGAGCATGTTAAAGTCTTCATTTGCTGAAATCCATTTTTTAAGCTTAGCTACCCTACCGTTAAAAGTTATGAATCAGCAGTTATATTGATGTTTTTCTTCTTTCCTTCAATAATGGCTACTTTAACAGAAATTAAAACAGTATAATTCAGACACCAAAAGTGTTATTTACATTTGAAATACTTTTGGCCCCAAAATAAGAACAATTAGTCTGTTTTTCTTTGGGCCCTCTGCAGTCTACTCAGTGGTTAGATTGAAGAGGTTTAAACTGGGATTAGTCAGTCCATAGTATGTTCAGCTGATATTCAAACGGAGCTGCTAAGCCTAGACTAACCTTCTAGTTCTATTGTGAAGTTTGAAGAAGAGTTTTGCTAAAGCTCTTCTTAACTCCAGCTTGTTATCAGCTGCATTATTGTGACCTTGACACTGAGACAGGAACCTGTTCCTACTGCACACAAGCTTCCAGTTTCTTTTCCCAACGAATTGTGATTTATTCTATTCCTATTGAACTTTTCCTCAGAGGGATCTTTGTCTCTTTCTGCCCTTTCATTAGTCAGTCTGGGTTGAAACATAGTGCAGCGTTTTGTTCTCCATGTACAAAACAAACCCTTCATGCAAAATAACATCTACTTTCTACAACCTAAAAGCATTAAAGACCATTCAGAAATATACATAATCAAGCTTTTGTGGCAGGAGATCATACACACTTCTGAACTGTAATGTACCTGTCACTATCAACACTAATGAAACATGTCCAGAAAGTCTCACTAAACCTGATGTTATCCCACAAATCACCAGAGAAGCTGCCAGCTGGAGCTATCCCGCAACAGTTAGTGTCCCATCTCAAGTGTTTTTTAACGTTTTAGTGAGGCTAAATGCTCAGTTTAAGCTTATATTAGCATACGTTAGCTCAACGCAAGCTACATTCATTCATAACGATAGCATAGCAACAGTTAGCCATCTAGCTAACTGTTCGTTGTGTTTTTAAAGTGATGCAACACAGATATCTCTATTATTATGATCATAATACATTCATTACCTGTCCCGGGGATTCTACAGCTACAGATAGATCATATGAAGACAAAGCTGTATAAATACTGAACTCACCTCCTCTCCACACTGCTCATGTAAAACAGGAAACGGTGACTTCTGGCGCCGGTAACAGCGGGTGCTGCTTTAACGAGCTCTGACCCCTACCGCCCCCTGCAGGCCGGGAAGAGAACTGCAGGCTGCATTTATCATGTTAAAAGTTAATAATCTCCTGCCACAAAAAGCTTGATAGTGTCCAGTCAGATGGCTGAGGGGGCTACTCTATATTTTTTAATGGTCTTTCCTGCTTTAAAGGGTGTGGGTCATTCCTGTTATGCAGCAACATTTTTGTCGTCATGATTTATTTCCTCATATTTTCTTTAAAATGTGTTCAAATATTTCTAACAAATAGCTTGAATTATAGACTAAGGTCTTCTTTATAACATAAACAAAGATTAATGCACAATTAAAATACTCTTTTTTTTTTTTTTTACTTTACTGAGCTTTTTTGGTATATGTGCTGGATTGTGCAAAGTAATCAACTTCTACAACAACTATATGCCATAAAATTATAAAATACGCAAAATATTAAATTCTTTAATTAATGTATGGGCCATGTTAAACTCTCTCTCTCTCTCTCTCTCTCTCTCTCTCTCTCTATATATATATATATATATATATATATATTATCGCATTAAATTTGATGCTATCAAGCCTGTTTGGCTTCTGTTTGCCATGTTATGATTTGAGCATATTTTTATGCTAAATGCAGTACCTGTGAGGGTTTCTGGACAATATTTGTCATTGTTTTGTGTTGTTAATTGATTTCCAATAATAAATATATACATACATTTGCATAAAGCAGCATATTTACCCACTCCCATGTTGATAAGAGTATTAAACACTTGACAAATCTCCCTTTAAGGTACATTTTGAACAGATAAAAAATGTGCGATCAATTTGCGATTAATTGTAATTAACTATGGACAATCATGCGATTAATCACGATTAACTATTTTAATCGATTGACAGCCCTTATATATATATATATATATATATATATATATAATTCCATTTTTATCATTAACTGTATGTCCCTGAAATCATTTTACACCCTTCCACCCCATTATTGAAGAAAAGAAGAAATCTATCTATCTATCTATCTATCTATCTATCTATCTATCTATCTATCTATCTATCTATCTATCTATCTATCTATCCATCCATCCATCCATCCATCCATCTATCTATCTAACTATCCATCTATCTATCTATCTATCTATCTATCTATCTATCTTTCTATCTGTTCATAATCCCTTTTCTCCAACCATCAGTAGTGTGTGTTTTGTCTCCTCCAGGCTTCCGTACAGATGTAATGTTTTCATCAGCTGACTCTTCCCCGTCACTCTGCTTCTGTTTGTCATATGAAAGCTAACAAGGCTAACAGGCTACTTCACAGTGACTATGGATGTGAGCCGGTTCACACCGGGTCGGGGACGCGGTGTCACCGGACAGCGGTAACATCTGTCCACGGTGGCGGCCGGTCCTCTCTCCTCCCCCTCACTAATCTGTCTAGTTTACACATCTCGTGTGTGCAGCCGCTCGGTTATCTTTGAGACTTTTGCTCTCTTTTATCCCGCTGTGGCTAACAGGCTAGCGGCTAGTTAGCCTGTGAGCTAACCAGCTCGTTATAAAGCAGCGTCGCTTTGCATTGAGGCTAACAGACCGCTAACTAACTAACTGGACTGGACGGACATGTGCAATGGCATCGGTTCGGGTGGCTGTCCGGGTCCGGCCCATGGACAGACGGTGAGTACAAGTACAATAACACGGTACAAACATCACGTTTCAGCAAGTATAACGTGAGAATGTCGTTATGTTGTAATGCTAACTGAGGTAACAGGCTCATACAGATGGAGCCGCTGGTTGAATCCCATTAATTATCATTTTCACAACGTTTTTAAGGTTATTATTAAAGTGAAATTATGTTATTTAAAGTGAGTGTTAATATCCTCAGGTCTTTGAGCTTCAGTTTTTTCTGGTTTTAATGGGCTGTCTGCAGTAACAGCAGGTCCTGCAGTGATTTAAACAGAGACTGACAACTTGTTCTCACCTGTTTGTCCCTGAGAGGCAGAGCAGGTGCAGCTGGGTAAGAATAGAGCAGTAGTGGAAGATGTATTTAGATTATTTACTGAAGTAAAAGTATTAATGTCACACTGTGAAAATACTCCACTACAAGTAAGAGTTGTGCATTCAAAACCTTACTTAAGTAAAAGTATGTAGCTTAAGTATTATCAGCAAAAGTATGAAAAGTACAAGTATTCGTTGTGCAGTAAAATGTGTTTTCCTATTATATCTGATGTTTCTGGATTAATATTACTGCTGCATTAATGTGTATGTTGCATTTTACTGCTGCAGATGTTTAAGGTTGTGCTAATTTTAACTCCTTTATATACTGTTGGCTAGTTTACAGTTTTACAGCTCAATTCTTGAATGATAATTGTTTTTTTCAAAACATTAAGTTCAAATCTCTGAACAATTAGTTTGTTGTTCACAACAGATTTGAATTTGTCATTCATTTAAGTAATTGCATGTGTTTTGGCACGTGTGTGCAAAAGAGTCAGTACAATAACCACTTGCGCATGTCTTGCTGATCAAATCTGATGAGTTGATTCTTAGTGAAATCGTCGTCCTCTTCACAACTTCTAAACGTTCTTTCATCGTTTGAGCAACACATGCAAAATGATCCATTAAATTATCAAAATCTGTCAGACATACATGTATATTCCATACATACGTATCTATGACGAGGAAGCACAATTTGTTGTTTCTCAACTGAACTACCGCAGGATTTTTCATTGTTGCAGGATTGTTGTTGTTTTTTTGACATAGCTGTCATTTTGTGGCGTAATTTCTGCTCACTGTATATGACTTTACATGAAAGAGCAAAAGAGAATTTTCTATTTACAGTACATGTAACACATTGCTACACAAATACATTTACTGTATACATACAAATGTGCATATCCTTTTTTCTGTGTAACTACTAAAGTATTGACTTTACCCAGTAAACTTTGACCTACTGTTGAAATGGGAATGCGTGAGACACAGTACTAGTATTATACAATGGAAAGTACTGACATTCTGGTATACTACAGTAAGCAGTCAGTGTCAACACAACAGAGATTTGTATATTAGAAACATTTCCAGGGTTGACTGGTGAAAAAACATCTAAAGATTTTGACCCTTACGGCTCACACAATGACAAAACAGCTTTTCATTTTGGGGGCGTTGGCCAGTTTACTGACACAATAACAAGGTCTAGAAGCATGAATGAAGTGTTTTGGGTGAGTTACTACCTTTTGCAAACATGCAATAGAGTTGTGATGTCCCATCAAACAGTTGTGACAATTGCAGTTACAGTTTAGAGAAAGTTAAGACTGTTTCAAAAAATGAGTCAAAGTGATTGAGAAAAACGTAATCTACAGCAATGCATCATGGTCTATAAGATCATCATATGTTTGTAGTGTCGCTGTCCTGTGAGAACCACGTATCTCTAAAAAGTCAACTTTTCATGGTGTAAGAAAAACAGCCCTGTTTTCAGCTTTGTGACGATGCATTTTCCAGCTAAGCCAAGAGGATTTTTAAATAGTTAATTTAGTTTAAGAAGTAGGAGGATTTGCTCAACACATAAAGGAACACTTCATCCTTCAGTTCATCACAAACATTCAACATCAACACTTCTGGAGATACGTGGTTTTCACTGGACAGGAAGGGGATGAAAAAACTTTTTTTACTGCTCAACTATCCATGTAACCTTTTTTCCCACTTTTATGATAATAGGTCTGCAATGAGCAACATATTATGATATCCTTTAATCCTATGATCCTATTTTAAATAGAGTTATCATGTCACCTTTTAGTTTGTAATATATCACAAGGAGAGCTGGGTATCATTGGAAATCTTTCATTACTGGTGTCAATATAATATTCAGGTGTTGGTACAGAGATTAAATCAGTATTTTCTTTAATACCTTAGTTTGAAAACTAGATTAATGTCTGTCTTCCCTTGAACAGTTATGCTAAACTTCTCAGTGCGTCAGTGTGTAATGACGTCACACTGATCAATGTTTGCCATTTATCCTTTAGTATGTTTTTCTTTTATTATTATTGTTATTTTTTTAAGCAAAAATACCCAAAAAATCACTGGTTTCAGCTTTTCAAATGTGAATATTTGCTGATTTTCTTCATCTTCTATGAAAGTAAATTTATTCTGTAAATGTAATGTTGGACCTTGAGAAATTGTCATTTAGCTCATTGATAAGTTATTACTAGATTATTTAGATTTAGATTTATTAGTTATAATTATAATTATTATTTAGACTATTTACTTATCCTTCGAATAAATGTCTCTAATTTGAGAATGAAAATAATTGTTACACTAGTGTAATGACCTTCAGCACATTTCCTGGACAGTCCCGTGTGTCCGATTTAACCTCCATTATATGACAGGCTCATAATGAGAGCACACACTGTTACATAATGTGTTGTTCAGTTATTGTGTCGCTCTAAAAGATAAAAAAACACTTTCATGTCTCATGTTCATGTCTCATTGTAAGCACAGCTGATGCAGACTCAACTTACAGAAGACTTTTAAACTGAAAGCAGAGACAGTGAAGAGTTTCTGTTACTGCTTTAAAACATAAAGGATGTTGTTGAGCCGGAGAACAAACCGGGGTGGAGACAGATGATTGTACACGACTAAGCAAACATGTCGCCCTGCTGATACAATTCATGTTCAGTCATGTGGATTTTATTGATGTCGTTCCCCTCAATAAAAGAACATTGTTGATGGTGATGGTGATGATAGTCAAAAGTTAAATTAAGAATTACAACACAATCACAATCAGCTGCATGTTACTCTGAATATTTAAAGAAACAAACATATATGAGAAGTGTGTTTGATTAATTCTCAGCATGGATAAAAGCTGCCAAACTCACATGATCAAATTCTGGAAAAGGTTTCCCAAAAGATGTTGCGAACACTTACGTGTCTGTCCTGTGTTCATGTTGTAAGATAAGCAATGTTTTTTTTTACAGCTACATATTTTATTATTGATCTTTTACAGGGAGAAGGACTTGACCGCAAAATGCATCATCAAGATGGAAGGGACCAAAACCTCCGTCACCAACCTGAAGGTACTTTGTTCACACAGGCTGTGATTCAGACTGAATAAGGTCCTAACATCTTGTAGCTGAAGCTGTGCTTTTATATTTTTGTGTTCTCCAAAGATCCCTGATGGCATCGCAGGGGAGTCGACGAGGGATCGAACCAAAACCTTTACGTACGACTTCTCCTACGACTCCACGGACTGTAAGAGCTCCACATTCGTCTCCCAGGAAAAGGTAAATAACAGTCACAGCTCTTTTATTTTCTCAAAAGACTGATCTTCTCGTGTTGCCGCTGTGCACACAGGCCTACTTGGCTCAATACCTTAGCTTTGTCTTGACTTATTGTTGACGTATTGTTTTATAATGAGCAGTTTCGTATTCTGTTTACAGATGAGGAGGGAACTCCATTTAATATTTGTCGCTGTCCATTGACGGGGGGTTCTGAATTAAAGTTACTGTGGCATATTCTGAAGGGAGGGAAGGGCCTCTAAAACGTGGGTAGCCCCCGGGGCCTCAAGTAATATTAAGGCGCCCATGTCTATACGATATCCAGAGCATTAATATAGCAGCAACCAACTATTTGCTATGTAAAGATATAGAGGAGTAATGTCTACCTGAGCAGAGAATGAAGTCGCTCTCCCTCTGTGTGTGTTGTAATCAGAGCTTCTCCTGGCTTCTTTTACATTGTCGGGCCAGTCGCCCGTGCCTTTTAGTACATGTGAGTGTGCCCCACTGCCTTAACAAATTGTTCAAAACTTAAACAGGAATTAAAAATTCCAGTATATAATGTATATAGTATATAAACTAGGGCTGTCAAAGATGGAGATACTGGCATCATATGAAACTAGAAAACCTAATGAATCCATTGGTACCAACCATGTCATACTAGCTTGTCGCAAAGGAGGTTAAATAACGCTCCGAACGTAGGCAAAGTTTTGGCGAGGAAGAACCGACATGGCCTTTTTCAAAGGGGTTCCTTGACCTCTGACCTCAAGATATGTGAATGAAAATGGGTTCTATGGGTACCCACGAGTCTCCCCTTTACAGACATGCCCACTTTATGATAATCACATGCAGTTTGGGGCAGGTCAAATGTGTGATTAATATGCGATTAATCGCGATTAACTGTGGACAATCATGCGATTAATTGCGATTAAATTATCTTAATTGTTTGACAGCCCTAATATATACATAGAATTGAATTGAATAGATCGGCCCCATTGTCGCAGATACCGATCCAGCTATTTGAGTCAGTATCGGCCCGATATCGGTATCGGTGAATCCCTAGTTCAAAAGGCACTTTCTCTGTTTTTATTGTTAAACCCGCCTCCGAACAGCAGTTGAATCAACCAGTCTGCTCGCTTGACTTTCAGGTCAACACGGCGCGTTGTTGAGATTTGGTTAGGTGGTCGTGTTATCGATTAGCGCCCTTTTCTAGACCTGCAGAGACTTCTATGTGTATCTTCAGAGAACCATAATCCTAACACAGCGTGACTCTCCATGGTGCAGATTCACCAAGATCTAAATAATATCAGATAAAAAAGAAACAGGGCTTCGATGGACCACATTACACTTTCTTTTTACATCACCGTAAGCATGATGGGAACTGTAGTGCTGAAACTCAAACGTTTTTATCCCATATGGAAATCCGAAAAAGGAAAATTGGAGCGACAAAGTTTACAATTTTCTTTTTGCATTCTCAGTTTTTTTTTTTACAGTGTAAACATGGTTCTTATATTACTGGTCCACTCTACTCATATACTCATAGATATCTGTGCTGTGTTGAGAACCTGTAAACATACGGCAAGAAATCTAAACATAGACATACATACATAATAATGAAGTACTACTCACATACAGAATGATGCCATTCCTAAGTAACCTATCTTATTCTGTAATAAAGCTGTAAGTAAAAGTGAGCAACAACCTGAGTTTCAAAGGGTTGATATGGCTAATTTTACAATCTTGCTTTGCAAATTTTGGATGATTATTGGTACCAAAGGTTTGGATTTGGGGTCAGAGGGTGAAGGATTTATCTCAAACTCTTTATCTCGGTCAAAGCAGCTTGTTGCCGATAGACTGTGTGTTTGTGTGTGTGTATCTCAAGCTTGTCATGAGCTCTGACATATCTCGTTACAGCTTTGCAATATCAATACTGAGTCATGTGAGTCTCAAAGCTGGAGTGAAATGTTTTGCTATCTCATGCACCAGTTAACACGTCGAAAGAAGCCTTAAAGCTGCAGTCGGGAACTTTGAGCAAATATGATAAAAAGTTATTTTTATAAAACTGTCAATATATCCTGACTGTAGTGCATGAGACAGAGAGTCTGTTGTTGTTCCTCAGTGTCCACCTAGTGCTCCTAATGGCATCTGCAAGATTTCACCACCAAATGGTAGTGGTGTACTGTTTAGCTGTAAAAATGAGAAAGTCTGCTCCAGCTGGTGGGCGGTGCTTGGTTTTGCCTGCTTGGTTTTGGCTCGACTGTTTTCAACCTGGCTGCCGGGTCACAAACTTTCTCATTTTACAGCTAAACAGTACACTACAAGATGTTTCTGAAAACATTTGAGGCGAGAAATAGTCATTACAGTAACAGAATATTGATTCATATTTGATCAGCGCTGCCTAGTTAGATCGGAGTTTGTGAGTGATTGACAGCTCGGCTCTGATTGGTTGTTTCTGTTTGTGCACGGTAGAAACTTGAAGATGCCATTAGGAGCACAGGAGGACACAGAGGAACATGATTTGATTTTTTTAGATAATCTGTCACATGCACTACTGTCAGGATATAGTGACCGTTTTATAAAAATAACTTTTTATATCATATTTGCTCAAAGTTTCCGACTTCAGCGTTTAAAGTTGTCTAAACTCTTATCTTCTTGTTTTATTTTCAGGTTTTCAAAGATCTGGGCTCAGACGTGCTGAAGGCGGCGTTCGAGGGCTACAACGCCTGCGTCTTCGCCTACGGTCAGACCGGCTCGGGGAAGTCCTACACCATGATGGGAAATCCAGTGAGACAAAACTCTGGACATATTTAACACTCACATTCAAGAAAGACTTTTAACAGTGAGACAAGATTCACAGAGTCCAAATTATCGATCTGTCTGCGGTTAATCTGTTGATTGTTTTCTCGATTAATCATTACAGTGAGGCTCATTGATATGTCTTTAATGGAGCTCTATGGGACAGAGGAAGAAGAGATATCAGGCTCTGATACACACAACAGTTGTTAGTAGATACATTCACTGTTGGTTTGGGTGTTTTCCTGGGGACAATTAGAAATTAAATATCACTAGCCAGATTTTATTTCCCCAAAAGAAGGTCTCGATGTTGTTTCAAAGCCTTGAAGGCTTGAAAGTAGTCAAATCTAAATATTTTGAGTCTAAAAACACTAGAATCAGCCCATAAAATACCCCCCATGTCTACATTTTTAATTGAAAAACTGAACTCCCCACCTTTCCAAATTTCCAAAAGAAATAGAGGACTTGACCTCAGTGTCGTCCGTGGTGGACTGCTGACAAGTTTGAAGTGTCAAAGGTCACGATCTGTTGTTAGAGAGACGAGTCCGACTCCAGACGGCGCCACGTCAAGTTTTACTCATATGTTTGCTCTCGGCTGTGAGGTGGATCAGCAGCTAAGCTGTCAATAAACCTGCAGGCCGGCCGGCTCCTCTGAGATTACACTGGTATGCAGAGAAGTTAGTGGAGAGTAAATACACTTTATAGAACAATTTTAACAAGGTACTTTACAGGAGAGAAACCATAGAAGAGATGATACAGAAAAACATTAGGGGTGTAAATCAAAAGTTTGATCACGATACGATATTATATCGGTTCTTTGGACGACGATACGATATTTGCTGATATCATAAAATCGGTCACAATACGGTTTCAATTCGATTGAATTCAGGGGCCTGCGATCAATATGAAACAATATGATTGAACACAATCAGTTACATTTAATATCAACTCACTAAAAGCAACTACAATATGATTTTACAATTTTATGACTGGGCTTTGTAGGAAGGAGGGACCGCTTGGACAGAAATGGTGACACAGACATGCCATGAGGATTTCAAAATAAAGGCGTATCTTAAAGATGATGATATGTATTGACGTTTTCCCTTTGCATCAATGATACTGAATTGATATGTCGATCCAGATCGAGGGATCGTTACACATCTAAAAAACGTGGACACCAACAACATAATATCAAGAAAATGTGATTCTGAAGATGCTTTCTAAAACTTTATTAAAACATGTGTGTTTTAAAATGCTGTTTAACATTTTCCTGCTTCACATTTATGCAACACGTATGCGATCATTTTATTACAACATACATCATACACCTGTCGTTGCCATGGTAACGGCTGTAAAGAGCCATGTTGTGCGTGCGGAGGCTTTAGATGAGCATGATGAGTGTCAAAGTAGCTTTCTATATTCAGATTTGATAGACGTTTTAATAAAAGTGATTAAAAATCACCATTGTTCCATGTGAAATAACTACTGAAACAAACTGTTTGTGGTAATGGAAGATGTTAAAGGGAGTGAAGGATGAACAATATTTATGCTCCTCACAGTGGGAAACAAGGTCACGGGAGACTTTGGAGATAGAAAATATCACACTCAACTTGACCGATGTTTCCAAATCTCTCTGGCATTAAACACCGATCTCTCTGGTTTTAAGCCTGTAGTTGTTATTTCTGTGTGTTTGATGTGGCAGGAAAAGTCTAACTTTTTTTATGTGTCACTGTTATTGTTTTAGGGGGACGCAGGTCTGATCCCGAGGTTCTGTGAAGGTTTGTTCAGTCGTATCTCCGCGGCGACTCGATGGGATGAAGCTTCGTTTCGTACAGAAGTCAGGTAAGACCAGATTTAAACCTGCACTGTTCACTGGGCAATAATTCAACATTATAATTTATCGTACTTCAATGGAATCATATTGTGACGAAATTGTATATCGAGATATCGTGATACACAATTACGTCGTCTAAATTGATAATAACAAGCACATACTAACTCAGATTTCTCAGGAAATCTGATCATTTTAAACTAAAGTTCTTAATTAAATGAGAAAATATTAAGTACTTAATTCACACAGGAGTATACAAAAATAGGCTTGTGGTTATAGGCTATTTATTTATGGAATTACCAGAAAACATGCTATATCGTGATATGTATATCATTGTCAAGATATGAAATTACTAGGGCTGTCAAAGTTAACGCGATAATAACGTGTTAGCGCAAATTCATTTTAACGCCACTGCATATTTTATTTACTTATGTGTGTGTTTTTAAGAGCTACACTGAGGCAAATTCCTATTAAGAATCGAATTGTTGGTGGTTTATGCTCTCAGCTACCTGGAGATCTACAACGAGAGGGTGAGAGACCTGCTGAGGAGGAAATCCACTCAGACCTACAACCTAAGAGTCAGGGAGCACCCAAAGGACGGACCTTACGTAGAAGGTGAGAAGGCCAAAACAGTGCTGGAGAATTTTCTTGTTTCTGGTTTTAGTTTTCTTACTTATCTGCTTGAGTTTGGTGTTATTATATGAAGTTGTTATGTAGCCTGGTTTCAGTTCAGTTATACTGTGTTTGAAAATCTCAGAAAGTGTGTTTTGTTTTTACAGGAGGTAAAAATATATAAAAGTATTTAAAAATGGTATATTACGGCCTTGTAGTTGAGTAGGAATATTTAAGCTGTAGGCGAGCATGTACCCAGTTAACATGTTTTTCTCAGCGTGTTGGTCACGTGTCGACTCCCTGTAACCTGCCCCCTCCCTCCTGGTCTCAGATCTGTCCAAACACCTGGTGCAGAACTACAGCGACGTGGAGGAGCTGATGGAGGCCGGAAACATCAACCGCACCACCGCCAGCACCGGCATGAACGACGTCAGCAGCCGCTCGCACGCCATCTTCACCATCAACTTCACACAGGTCAGGAACTATTTACTGTCTTCAGAAAGTAAATCATTTCTTCACGGAGGGTTTGTTTTGAATGAATCACTAAAAATAGGTGCTTTAACTTTTTGGTAAAGTTTTCTTTGTTGAGACAATTAACTCTGGTCTCATCACAGAACAGCATATAGACAAAAAATAGAAAATGTTAGTCCAAGAAGAACAACAGTAATAAGAATTACCCGAGTATTTCTCTAAAATATCTACAGTTTAAAAAAAGAAATATTTTTTTAAATGTCTGCATGTTATATTTAAACTCAAGCCCTGGACAATGAAAGTGATTTTGACAGTATATTGACGACATCATACCAGCAACATTACTACAGTTTCAATGTCTATACACAAACTGTTACAGCACTGGTGTAGAGTGATTTTCATGCAAATTTTATGGAAACATATCACAATACCTGCTGTAAGAAGACACTGAAAATAAAACTTCTCTTCCAAAACATGGAGGAAATCCAAACGAGTTGCTGATTATGTGCCAGAATCCCTCAGTGTAATTGGAAAAAAAAATGCCTTTCAACTACCTGATATTATAGAGTTAATATTATATATACTATTACAGTCATAAATTCACAGGATCTTTTACTGAAAGTGCGCCATGATTTTATTTCGTATCACACCGTCAATATTCAGCAAAACTCCACTCGCTCTCCGTCTCTGTCAGGCTAAGTTCGATGCAGAGATGCCCAGTGAGACGCTCAGTAAGATCCACCTGGTCGATCTGGCCGGCAGTGAGCGGGCCGACGCCACCGGAGCGACGGGCGTCCGACTGAAAGAAGGAGGAAACATCAACAAGTCGCTGGTCACCCTGGGCAACGTCATCTCGGCTCTAGGTCAGAAAGGGAAGATGATAATCTGAAATGTGTTTTAGTTCCCAATGTTTGTTGAGTCGTTCCTGCTGACTGAAGGATCTGTTTCTTGTTTCTGTTCCAGCTGACATGACGCAGGACGGAGTGAACACCAACCTGAAGAAGAAGTCGGTGTTTGTTCCCTACAGAGACTCGGTGCTAACGTGGCTGCTGAAAGACAGCCTGGGCGGCAACTCCAAGACCATCATGATCGCCAGTGAGGCGCAAACATTAAATTACATACAGACGTTTAAGATCTTCCAAAAAACAGAAGGATTTGATGAACCGTATTGCATTCTGTTAATTGCTTTTCTTCGCAGCCGTTTCCCCCGCAGATGTGAACTACGGTGAGACGCTCAGCACTCTGCGATACGCTAACCGAGCCAAGAACATCATCAACAAACCCTACATCAACGAGGACTGCAACGTCCGGCTGATCAGAGAACTGCGGGCTGAAATCGCCCGACTGAAAGCTCTGCTGGTTCAGGGCAACCAGGTAAGCAAACACTGACCGACACAGAGAGGCTGGAGGAGGTTTCACTCTGCTGCTGTTACAGCTGATTTGGTTGTTTATGCGACAGCGGAGCCAACAGTAGCACCTCTTGGAAACGCTGGAGCGGAGTTGTAAAGTTGTCTGTTGTCACCTTAAACAAAGGGAAGAAAGTAAACTAGAACAAGACGAGGCAGTTTGAGTGAAAGTGACGATGAACCGAGCAAAGCTCATATAATGTTTCCTACTTGTTGGACTAAAATCTGGAAACAGCAAATTAATTTTATTTCTATGAATCTTTTTATGATATTCTGTCTCTGACATGCTGCTAGCTTAAACCGTCATGATTATTATGATCATGATAAAGTTTCAGCATGAATGTCAATGAGAATACAACCCAGTGAAAGTGTTTCTGACCTTTTGTGTTTGTGTGTCAGATTGCTCTCTTGGATTCGCCCACTGCTCTGAGTATGGAGGAGAAACTGCACCAGAATGAAGCCAGAGTGAGTCTAATTTCTAATGTTGTTCTCACATTGGGTTCAACGTGTTGGCTCCAGACAGCGAGATGAATGCAGCACCAAACCAGACCGGATTTATTTGACATTTGTGTGAACTGGAATGATCTCTTCTCTGCTGAAGAGTTTAACACCAGTTACTCTGAGGTTTCTGTTGAGTTTCTATTGGTGTATTTTTGTTTGCAGGTTCTGGAGCTGACTAAAGAGTGGACCAACAAATGGAACGAGACACAGAACATTCTCAAGGTGAGTTTGTTTGTCATCCATGTTTTTCATGCTCACTGTGTGTCTGATTTTAACATGTTGAAATCACCAACAGTGATTTTCGTGTGACATGTGATCCCGCGATTCTCGCGTGATCTCATGACATTGCGAGAATCCAGCTTGCGGTGCAAGGTAACCATTAACGCACATTTTTGCAAATCCTGGTTATTATTTTCACACATTGCACATTTTTAATCAATATTTTTGCACATTCCATTCTCTAAATTTTTAACACTGTCCAGACTTTTCATTTCAAAACAGATTTTTTTTTATTGTACATTTCTGTTTTATAGTTATGATTCTTGACTTTTGCAGTACTTTTTTTTTTCTTCTTTTCTCTTACTATGTTTGTTGTGACCGTTATGCACCAAAATACCAAAGCAAAGTGTTTGTATGTGAAAACGTATCTGGCAATAAACCTGTTTCTGATCTGTGATGTCTGCAGGAGGAGACTCTCGCTCTGAGGAAAGAGGGGATCGGTGTTGTGTTGGACTCTGAGCTGCCTCACCTCATCGGCATCGACGACGACCTCCTCAGTACCGGCATCATCCTGTACCATCTAAAGGTCAGAAATCACCTGAAGCACTTCACCTGGTGGACAGAGCCTAAATGATCTATATATGATATATAACTTTAATTTTGTAGTTGCTTACCTGGTGAACACCAGTGTTGTCTCTGCTTATATCTGGATGGAAGAAAGTGTTTTTCTAGTCTTTAGGCTTCATCAGGATTTTTAAAAAAGAAATTGAAAGATGCTGACAACAAAACACAACCTGAAACATTTCCACTTAACACTCCAGAGGGAAGAAAAAGATTGGAATCAGGAGAGTACATTTAGTAATCACAAATTTAACATCCGAGACGGCCTCCAAAATTAATTTACCAGAGCAGAATGAAGTGTCCTGTAGTGAGGTGTGTCTGTGTGTCCTTCTGTTTGCAACTGATTTCTAAACTTGTTTGTTTTTTTTCTCCTTTCATCTCAGGAGGGACGGACATACGTGGGCAGAGAGGACGCGTCCACAGTGCAGGACATCAGTGAGTTTGTCATATGCGCCTCTTTTTTGTCAACAACCAGTAGGAAGAATCAGATACACCAACGTTGTTAACAAACAAGGAAAAGCTTTTTTAGACAGCCTATTTCATTTCACTGGAAATGCATCACAAAAAGTAAAGATAATATAAACAAATACACATTTATAAATACATGCCCAAATGCATACTTTTAATGTACAAATAACATGTTTGTACATCACATAAAACTCATGCACCAGTAGTCATTATATAAATTCAAACGATGTTCTTCCTTTTCCCCAAAAGATGTTTGCTCTCCGATGGAGAAACTGATGTAATAAAACTGACTTTTTAGAAAATAGTTTATGATCCACTTTAAGTTAGAGATGCCACCGGTCCTGGAAAGAAAGAAAATCTGAATCGGTCGGAAATCTGAATCAGCCAAGAAAATTGTAAACGGTGCATCTCTATTTTAAAATGTGTTTTTCCTAGAATATGTATCTTGATCTATAACTGATTATTGTAATTGTTCAGAAGATGATTTTATTTTTGGCAGTGAGCAGGATTCATGTCTCTCCTGTGTTATTTCTTCCTCCTGCAGTCCTGCACGGTCTGGATCTGGAGAGTGAACACTGTTTGTTTGAGAACCAGAACGGTAAAGTGACTCTGGTGCCACTCGGCGGAGCTCAGTGTTCGGTTAATGGAGTTCAGGTGACGGAGCCGGCGCAGCTCAACCAAGGTGAGAGCCACAAGGACGTCTGAAGAGAAATTAAGAAACCTCTGACATGTCATCAGTTGTCTTAATGTCACTTCTTTAAAGCTGCACACGCTGTGAAGCATGAGAACATCTTCAGAGGTGAAAGAGGAGTCTGTCCTGTACAGTTTTCAGTTTCTGTTGTTTGTTGTGTTGTCGTCCAGGTGCCGTAATTCTGCTCGGCAGGACTAACATGTTTCGGTTCAACCATCCCAAGGAGGCGGCCAAGCTGAGGGAGAAACGAAAGGTAATACTTGATCTTCTGAAGGTGTCCTTAGAGACCCCCGAGGTTAGTGACCAGACGCACCAACCCGACATCAAAGAACTAGCGGCGATGAAGGCCGACTGTTGCATCGCCTCACGTCGCCTTTCTCTTGGCCAAAAAGTTGCACTCAAACACAACGCAAAGACTACAGCTGACAGCCAGTTAGCATGTACGTTCTGCGCCTGCATGAGATGAAATAACTCTCCACACCAGCAGACCGAGGACTGCAGATATACAAGCCGTTGTTATGATACGTACATGAAACAAAGCAGCGTTTGTCGACCATTTTCACACCGCTCTCACTCACCGCTTAGCTTCATTCCAGACGGCCATGTCGCTGTGAAAATATCAGTGTATTGGAATGATCAGATGAGATTTAGATGAAAAATGAGAAGAGCCTTCCGTGTGTGACCTCTTGACTTTACTCGTTGGCTTGCTTTCCTCACGTCCGTTTCTCTTCTCGTGTACTGATTCGCTTAAGCCGAACAGCCAATCGGACAGATTTCTCTCACCGACGAGCTCCGCTGCCGATTCAGCACGCTGAATCGGCCGCAAAAAAACTCCGACACGGGCAGACTAGAGCTCACGGTGCAGGACACACCGAAAAAGCTAGGCCAGCGGACGCTCACCTATGCCCCCAAACTGGCTTGGTGCGTCAGGGCCTTTAAACCGAACCTTCTCTCAGGTGAGGCAGTGATGTTGTTGACCGTCTGACCTTTAACCTTTTCCCCCTCAGAGTGGCCTGCTCTCTACATTCAGCCTCTCTATGACGGATCTGTCCAAGTCCTGTGAAAGCCTTTCCACTGTGATGCTCTACAACCCCGGGTGAGTGTATGAATACACAAAAAACATCAGTTGCATGTGATTATCAGCTCAGACCCTGCAGTGCATCTCCCCTCTGCATTAAAACCCTCCCAGGACTTCTCTATTTTTCAAGTTTATTTCATATATATAACACTTTAAAATGCAAACAGGTTTGCACCAGAGTGCTTCACACATATGTGCATTGTGCATATATGTGGAAATAAAATCATATTAAAATAGAAACAAGTTTAAACACAGTTTAAACCCAGGAAAGGGCATCCATATATTCTAAGAAGGCTGATTTACTGAAATCGACTCCTTTCCTCCTCCTTTCACTATACAGGCTAAATCTTCCATCACATTTAAACAAAATCTAATGAACTGATTTCTGTGATTTTTACTGAAAATATTCATGCTTCCCAGAGGATGAACCACCTCTATTTTGGACACTACATGAGTTTTCCCCTAGTCACCTTCAGGACAAACTGTCAGCTCTGAGACATCTAATTGCTGGATTGTTATGAAATTTGTTGTAAATATTAAAGGTCTCCAGAGAATGAATCCCCTGAGCTTTATTGCCACCATCAGGCCAAATGTTCCCTCTTATTTAAAGAGCTTTTTCATGAAATTGAGCCTCTTGTTCTCAGTGTAATCTGTCACTAAATATGAGTTTGTATGAGGATTATTTTTACACAATTGTAAAGAGAGATTTGTTTGTCCAGAACAGAACGTGTCCACTCTCTGCAAGCAGCCGTGTGTTTTGTTGGATTATTAAGCGCACAGTTTCCTGTCATCTGTACACACTTTATGTTGGTGAATTAACTGTATCAACCCTGTCCTGTTGACAGTCTCTTCACTGAGAAGGGCCCCGTCTTCCTCAGGTAGACTCAGCCGACCACTTCCTGTCTAACTGTCCCGTTTTTGACACAAAGACATGTGTTGACTCGTCCAGTCTCTCACCCTGAACCCTCATTGTTTGTTTTTTATTATTATTTTGCACGTCACCTTGCTGCTTCTGTCTCCATTTTGACGTCTGAGAGTAGAAAACGTATCGTTGCTTTTTCACATTGCCTGGCATTTCATTTGAAGCATCATATTGTGTGTCGACTGCTGCTTTCATTTACTGCACTTTACTAGTTGTGGTGTTGAATGTTAGTGTGTGTGTGTGTGTGTGTGTGTGTGTAGTCTTTTTTTTAACAATAGTAAAGGAAGCTGATGAAGGTTTTTGTGTTTACAGGCTGGAGTTTGAGAGACAGCAGCGAGAAGAGCTGGAGAAACTGGAGCTGAAAAGGTACAAGACTCTCAAAAGTTACTGAGA
Source organism: Sebastolobus alascanus (assembly GCA_916701645.2). Taxonomy (NCBI): domain Eukaryota; kingdom Metazoa; phylum Chordata; class Actinopteri; order Perciformes; family Sebastidae; genus Sebastolobus; species Sebastolobus alascanus. The sequence goes on from CAKAOJ020000174.1 coordinate 151,063, forward strand.
GACTTGATCCTGCGCTCATACACAGGATCAGGGTTCAGTTGAATTTCTTCAAACCTGTGTCCTGTATTGAATCTGGTAATCAAATATGAATCATTTGTAATCTAATTAGGTTTAACTTTCTACAAGTAACTAAAGTTATAAATAACTTTTCTAAAACTCAAAATCAATTGAGATAATTACCTTTTGTCAGGTGATAGTTGGCAGCAGAAGATATGAAATGTTGAGTTCTGACACTTCAAAATCAGAATGGTGGCACATTTTATTAGACGCCATCCTTTAAAAAATACAAAATGCAATACAGAAATACTTTTCAAGCTCAAGTCATCATCAAGAAAACTATTTAGATATCTTAATGACACAAATTTATATGTAAAAAAAACACTGCAAAAACACTTTTTGTTGTTGTTGCTGTAGGAGGCTGATCAAGGAGATGGAGGCAAAGCACCAGAGTGAGAAGTCAGAGCTGGAGCGCCTCCAGCAGGAGGTGGAGAGTCAGCGTAAGGAGTCTGAGGAGGTGCAGCAGCGGATCCTCCATCAGGAGGAGAGCCTCCGCCGCCGCAGCCAAGACATCGAGAGCCGCCTGCGAGACTTCCTGGCCGAGAAGAAGCGCTTTGAGGATGAGAGACGCTCAGAGATCCACGAGGAGGACCTCCAGCAGCAGAAACAGCAGCGGGAGGCTGAAGCACAGGAGGAGCAGGACGAGGAGCAGCGGCGGCAGCAGGAGGCTGTGGAGCAGGCCGAGATCTACCGCGAGCTGGAGAGGCTGAAGAGGGAGCGCGAGGAGCAGAAGGTTCGCCTGGAGGCCGAGCGTCGGCGGCTGGAGGAGCAGGAGCGGGAGCAGCTGAGCCTGGTGGGGAGGCTGGAGGAGCAGCTGAGAGAGAAACACGAGGCGGCCGCCGCCCTGCTGACCCGGGAGGACGCCCGCCGCCTGGAGGAGGAAAGGCGAGCCCTGGCTGAGATCAGAGAAGCACTCCTCCGCGCCAAAGAGACTGCAGAGCGGCCAGATGTGGAGGACGCCAGCGAGGAGGCGAGATCTGCCCGGGCACGATACACGGACTTCAAGGAGGCTCAGGTGAAGGAACTGGGCCAGCTGGAGGAGGGGCTCCGGCAGCAGAGGGAGCGCCTGGAGAAAGAGGTCGCCGCTGAGCGTAATACACTGCTGCACCTCACCCACGGCCTCAAAGAACGACACCAGCAGCTGAAGGAGACGCAGGGTAAGGGGGCGCAGGACGCCACAGCTGTCTGCAAGGAGGAGCAGCTGGTCAAACAGGCGGAGCACCGACTGCAGTTTAAGGAGCGTCAGCTGGCCAGCGTGGCCGACGGCCTCCTCCCCGCGCTGGCCGAGGAGAAGCAGAGAGCCGCAGAGATGCTGGAGCGCAGTGGCGGAGGCAGCAACGGGAACTGCGACAGTCCGCCGGGGCTCGACAACACGCTGTTCCAGGTGGAGAAGGAGCTGGAGGACAAGGAGGAGAAACTGAACCTCCACCTGCACAGCGCTCAGCAGCTCCAGCAGCTCCAGGAGACCTACGAGTTCACGGCCAACGTGGCGCGGCAGGAGGAGAAGGTGAGGCGGAAGGAGAAGGAGATCTTGGAGTCGAAGGAGAAGCAGCAGAGGGAGGCGATGGAGCAGGCGGTGATCCGGCTGGAGAGGAGGCACTCGGCCCTGAGGCGCAGCGTCTCCCTTGAGCCCGACACCGAGGAGCAGAGACACAAGAGCTCGGTCGTCAAGAACCTGAGGACCGGAGCTGACCTGGACCAGCAGAGGTCAGAGCCTTTTAATAAAAGTTATGTACAAATAACAATACTGTATATATTGTAACAGATAGTAACTAAGGCGCGGGACACACAGGGAACGTCAGCAGCTGGGTCTCTTCTAGAGAAATCTGCATGATTAACTTGGTATTTGTTAATCTTTAAAATGTCAAAGACAAAGTTATTACAGGCCATAATGATGTCTGAAACCTCAGGACATACAGTAACTACACTGAAAACAAGTGATAGAAACTTAAAATAACCATCGTCAAACAATAAAACCTCTGTCCATTAAAACAGGTCAAAGTAATGAATGATAGAATAAAAATATACGTTCAAATGAGACTCAAGAACAACTAAATCCTCACTTGTGAGACGCTGAAACCAGCACGTTTTGGTTGGGTTTGTACTTGATCACATGAATAAACTGCACATCTTTTAAAACCCATTTTCAATCAGCATACTCTCTCCTCACTTTGTGCTGCTCCCTCCTGTTTGTACTTCTGTTTGTACTGAATCTGTGACAGATTTAGGCAAAAGGAAATCACCAGAGCTTATAGTCTTCTTGTTGTTTTTCTCTCTAGAGTGGAGCGGGAGATCCAGAAGCTGAGACAGAGGATCAGCGAAGGAGAAGAAAACAACAGAACTCACGGCATCAATAACGATGAGAAGACGAGTCACAACAGCTCCCCGGTCAGCCACATCCAGAGTCTGAACACTCTGCTGCCGCTATCGGACGACAGGTACGCCAGTTTACTCTGCAGGGTTGTTTTTGTCCCACAAATATTTGCTTCTATGCTTTCCACACACTTGAATAATTTGTACTGTCCCTGATTAGGATTACATAGAGGGTTGATCCTTCCATCAACCGAATGGTCTCTTATTCATTTGTTTATGTTGTTGCTAATGTTGATTCTTCACCGTTCTTATTATTTGTAACAGGATAAATGCGTACATTGAAGAGGAAGTCCAGCGAAGGTTACGCAAGATGAATCTTCTCAATGGCAGCAGCAGCAGCAACATGGATCTGTCTCTGTCTCTGTCCTGTGAATCGCTCAGGGTAAGAACTGTCCCCCACACTTTATTACTTAATTTAACTTACTTTATTTAACCTGTGAGGTTTTATTAAGGTGCAGCTGATGAGTTTTTACTACTCAGCATCCAAACCAACCAAAACCAGCTGACAGAACAGAACAGTTTATTACCACAACCTTTCACTCTGATGAACACTTAACATCAGTCATACACTAAAACATCCACTTACTTCCATCATAGGTGATATTTTTACAGTAAAAATGCACACCGTTTTTCACTGTCTACTCTACATAAATCCTACATGCTGCATATACTGTAAATATCCATCCATTCAATTTATTTCATTGAACAATTTATATTGTTTACAACTGAAACACTTGACTTGTAAATTGACATTTATTTATGTTATTGGTCATTGGTGCTTATATATTGTTGTTCTTATATACGAATAACGCGTTATTATCGCGTTAATTTTTAACGCCCTAATATACAGTATATCCACCCATTTTTTCACCTACTTGTCTGTATAACAGTCCTGTCTATTGTTAACCTTTATTTGTTCAGCTCCTTGTTCTTAGCTGTTATTCTGTGTACACTGAGAGCAATGCAAAAACGGGAGTCAAATTCTTTGTATGTGTTCATATACTTTGCCAGTAAAGCTGATTCTGACACCTTCAGTCTTTCAGTACATCCAGACTGGTAGAAAATGAATCGCCAGCTATATTGAGTCAAGTCATTTTCAATCAAAAATGTCAAACATTTTTCTGGTTTCAGCTTCTCAGAAGTGAGAAGTTGCTTTTATTCTCTATTTTTATGTCATTGTGAATAAAAATAGGGGCTTGGACTATTGGTCAGCCAAAAAGAAACATCTGAAGACGTCAGCTTGGACTCTAAATTACTAAATTATTATGGCCATCTTTCAGTTTGATAGACCAAAGCATTAATTGATTTATGGCAGATTAATCAATAAAAACAATAATGGTTATTTGCAACCCTCGTCTTAAGTTCTAACAGGAGGGAGGTTTTTGCTCCAAAACAATAATTGCTGAGATATTGCTAATGATTAACTAATCTGTCAATGTCCTGAACATGATCATGATCATTTTGCAATTATGGACAGAAAAGAAATCTACAAATTTACAAATTAAAGTCAAGAGTGAGGTCTGTTCAAACTAAGAAATGCCTCGTTCTCCCTTCAGTTAAATAAATGATCTGGCTGTTATTGGACCTTTTACAGCACTGACTGTTGCATCTAGTCTTAACACTCATTATCTGGGGATTTATTTCTGCTCTATAATTCATATTTGGCTCATAAAAGTAAAGAGTGAATAAAGAAATCCAGCAAGTCCGGTGACAGATTGCGAGTCGACGCGTCTTTCTCTGTGTAGAACTGATATTTAGCTCTTTAACCCTGCAGGAGGAGGAAGAAGCTAGTGACTGTAGCTCTGTTAGATTAACAGATGAGGTAAGACCAGGATCCACCTGCTCCGTATGAGACTTTGACCCCTATGTATGAGACTTTCCCTGCTCTGTGATCTGCATGACTCCCAAATACGGTTATGGATCGACTCATTAACACTTCTATCAATCAGTTTGGTTTTTAGCTCTTTTAATTGGGTTCTTCTCCACCTAGTTTTTAATTTATCCTGGTTTTGTTTAATTCTTCCCTTTCTCCTGTCATCATGAAGTATAATTTACAACTTTGGGTTATAAATAAAACATCCTGCTTGTTATTTTGCAGATTAAGAATTAATAGTGTATATTTGATATTTAATGCTGCCAGTTGATGTTAAGTTTCATTGTTTTCAGGATGATGAAAAGCTGCAGATCATGAATCCAAGGAGGCTTAAATATGAGGTAAGACCAGGATTTATTTTAGTTTTGGGGTTATTATAATTTGATAATCAGTGATTAAAAATCTGTTATCCTGCTAGATTTCTTTTTTACAATGGCAGATTTTCTGTAGCATTGCATTATATTAAAAATGTGCCTGTTATTACTCATATGCATGGTATCAATTACATAAGAAAATCTGAACATGATTCCTCATAATTTTACACATTCAATGTAATTTAAAAGAAATGGTGTATGGGTTTCCATTTTAAATCTTTTGACACATTTTGTTTTTATTATTCCAATCACTAATATCAGTCACTTCAGTTTGGTTTGACTTAGCACGAGATAAAGATTGTAATGGCAAATTTTGTGACTCAAGTTGGTCTTGAAAATTTGGCAGCTTTGTTCGTTATTTTTGGAAGACCAGAGAAAAGGAACCCCATTCTCTTCTTTAGGATAGGAGCATGGAAGGTAGATTAACAGAACACATTGAAATGATCAAAAATGTTATATTTCATCTCACGGTCCATTCCAAACAACTTGGAATCAAAACATGGGCAAAATTGTATTTAATTGTATTTAGATAAATTTCAGTCATATAAGGTGCAAGATGGATGGAGTTTGAGCCAGAAAATCAAAATGTAGGAGTTCTGTAAAGACCATCCATCTAGTCACGAAAAAGGATATAGTCATACGAATTATTTGTAAATGCTACTTTGCCCACATTTGATTAGAATTTAAAGTTTTCCAAACAACAGTTGAAGTTTTGTACCCTTGTCATCCTAATTTGCATGCCAAACCTCTTCACACTATTAATTTTGAATCACTTACAACTCACCTGTGCACCTGGTGATGGAGGAACTGTAATTCTGAATGGGGTGGACTATGGACTTCCGTATAATTCATTCAAAGAGCCGTCACGTCCTTCTTGACGATGTAGTCATGGACTCCCCCCTTGTGCACACAGAAAGCCTGCGGGTTGTGGTGTGGCTTCCTGCCTGCCCAGGAGCTCGAGGCAAACTCCCCACCTCACATCCAGGAAAAAATGTTGGAAGAACCAGAGAACGACCTTTTAAAGCTTCACACAGAAGAAAAACTAGAATCCACAGCTGAAGTCTTGATTAAAAAAGATGTCGACATAAACAAATGGTGGCAAGGAAGAGTGAATATCCCTCGAGGAGAAGTTGGCCGAGATGTTTGTGAACTTGATCGTTGTGACATTAGACAACAGAACTTTTGTGTCACCGCTGCAAACACAAACAGAGTTGATGAAATCAAGAATATCACTGATAAAAGAAGAAATGATTCTGCCTGCTGTGTTCCTGATGATGATGATAAAAAGGCTGAAGATAGAGCGAAGGAGCTGCTGGTAAATGGACGCGCTTATTCTTCCTCAAAGGAAAAAGTCAAACGCCAAGCATGTGACCCAGGGATAGTAAAAGAGGCAGGACTTTCCAATGAGCAATCGTCAGAGTTGCAGAACTCTGTCAATGGTTACATCAATTCCAAGCAGGAGTCAAAGGAATCCAGTAATGGTCAAATAAAACAAGAGACAGAAACTGAGAAAGTGGCAGCTAACAGGAGCTATGTTTTGGGGTATTTTGCTGGAAAGCTGTCCGAAGCGTACAAAGACGCTGGTAGAAGGCTACAGGGCACACGGGACATCATTCGAAATGTACAAATGGGTGAAATGAAGGTTGTGCTCTCTCAGTATGTGACCATGATGTCCAAAGAGCTGCCACTGATTCATCGAATGCAGCTTAAACCGGAGCCAGAACCTTGCAACTTTGCAGAAAACAAAGTCAGTTTGGTTGATCTGTCGGGGGATTGCGCCCTTAGACTTCCCCAGAATTGCGGCATGTCTGCGATCCCGGGCATCTCGAGATTGCCTGAAGGCTCTGTGTCGTCTCTCAAAAACACACGTCCTGAAGTGTTTTATCAGAGGCTGGTCCAGCTGCCACCCGCCTTGTCTCAGCTACAGGCACTTCCATCACAGAAGATGCTAGAAAAGTTTGAATTTCTGGCTCCCCGAATGAGAGTCAACAAGCTTACGAGTGTCTTCTGGCTCAAAACTGCCAACAGTAAACAGCCGATCCCAAAGCCTGGGTGCTTGCTTTTGTCAGAAAAGGACATAATAGTGCTGTCAAGTAAAACAAATTCCGAAGACACCTTAGGTATTCATCACCATTTTAATCTCCTGGAAATCAAGAAGGTCCAGATTAGCTTGGCAGGGCAGCACGTTCGCCTAATTGGCTCCACCGAAGACCCCGTCTTGGTAGTTTTTACCCACAGCAAAGAGCTTACCCAGGAGTTCTGCAAGGCTTTACTGAAGGTACTTTCTCTTGAAAGGTTCTCTGAAGGGACTGAAGATCACCCGTTACTCTCTGGTGACCTCATGGTCCTCTCTCTGGATTGGATGTCGAGCGTTCCTGACATCATCCTGGCCAATGGCCTTCATATCACCTCCCGATTCAAGCGGGTCCTTGCAGACCTGCTCTACATTGTCCACAGGAACATTGATGGTCCTGGCAAACCTTCTCTGGCACATATTTGTCCTCTGCTCTACACCAGCGTCAAGGTCAAGAACTCTACCCGCGTGCCTCAGGACGCCATTTTTCAGTTCCTTCTAACAGACACTCATGTAGCTCTTCTCCGGGAGGACGGCGTCTTTCACCCGGTGCCGCGAGGCTCCAGTCTGATTCCTGCCCAGCCCCAGTTTCAGGGACTCGAACTCCGCAAGCGTTCGGACGTCGGATGCCTGTTTGTGAGGCAGAATGACAACTGCCTGGTGGTCGATATCACGTTTACAACTCACAAACCACAAACTCGAGAGAAGAAGATGGAGTTCAGACGAGGCTCTGCTGAGGTGCCCTCCGTCTCTGATCCCAATAGTCACTGCGATTCCTGGAAGTTATCTTTTGGTTGTACCTCAGAAGCTGTGATCTTGATTAATCATCTGTGTACCTGAGTTAGGCAGTTTCACCTGGATTCATTCACAAATTGAATGTACTTACCTGTGTTCAAAAGAAAGAAAGAATTATAAAAAGACTCGGTCAAAACTGAGTATATGTCTGGACCGTATATGGTCAGTCTGTGAATTTGTGGCTAAATTGTTAAACAAATAGTCAGTGGTCATGTCTATAATGTTAAATCCAACGTACATGTCCACCAGGTCCGGCGAGGACACTAAGGGACGCGCTGCTCCACTCAACTGGCCGTTCAAGCGGTGATAGACCCTGTCGTTGATTGCACCTGATTGGTCCCTGGTTTTCTGCTTGCTGTTTCAATAAAGGAAACAACATGGCGGCCTGCTCATAAACTTTCTGTTATTCCGTCTAAACACTCCACTAAAATCTACTTCTGAAAACATTTTAAGTGACATAATAGGCGATGCCACTGCTGAATCTCGTTTCATTTTAGAACTAGATCGCCTAGTTTCACAGCTTGGTCCAAGTTTTGTGAGCTGAACGCATCGCGCTAGGCGGGCTCATTTGCATAAAAAAATGATCAGGCGGTCACCTTATTTATTTTAGGATGTGTTAAATAAGTTCAATTAAGAGTTAAGAGATATTGTCTGAAAAGGTGATTCATCATCGTGCCAAAGTAAAATGGACGCATCTGAATGTATTTTTAGAACATTTTTAAACATTTTATAAACTTTTCAGTCTGTTTGTCAAATGTAATTTTGTGATTTTTGTGGCCTTTTTGCCACAAAGTCCTAAAGATTGACTTTTGAGATGAAGAAGCACAGATCATATTGATGTGTATTAATATTAATTTCTTATTACACGGCTTTGTTGAATACTCGATTCTGATTGGTCAATCACAGCGTTCTGCGGTCTGTGTTATTTCTTCATAACAGAGCGTTGCTATGGGCGCAGTTCTGATGTCGGACTCTGGCGAACCATTTTTGTGTCAAATTATTGATTTTTTTTTAAGTAAGTAGCTGTGTAATAAGCGGGATAATGTACAGCTAGCGGGTCATTGTTAAATAAACCCCTTCGCGTCGGGGTTCACCGGGTGCCGCATCGTCCTGTCAGGGTTTATATCACAACAATGACCGGCTCGCTGTACATTATCCCTTACATAATGAATGAATAAAGATATACTGTTTCTATGTATTTAAGTTAAATGTTTCTTGGCTTTGTTTACTGTTTTTAGTCATGTTGACAATTCTTGATTTTTCTTGTTTGATGTTTGGTTTTATTTGGTTCAAAGGGAGAATGTTGATGTCACTTGATTGCACAGTTTGGTCTAAAATTTTACAGCTTGCACTTTAAAAAAAATTATTGTGATCTGATGACTTGAAGAAAATGGGGGGATTTGTCATGATGTGAAGTGATTACAGATATGATTGGTATGTATTTGAAGTAATAATAATGTGCCTTTAATGTACAATGAGAACATGTTAATTGTGTAAACAGGATAATAAAGATTGAATTTTCTATGATTCTTATTGACTGATTATATTTGGTAATCATGGTAAATCATTCTCAAGTTCAAGAAATTGATTCATGACAATTATTGTAATTATCTTTTTGAGTCAACCCTTTTCTCTCCCACTCCTTTCTTCTTCTCTTTTCCTGTCTTTTTTTCCTTCCCCTTGGTGACTTCCTCTGCAGCACCTGGTCTGTCGTCCTCTCGGGACGAGCTCCGATGGCCTTCAGGAGCCCGTTAAAATTAGCATTCCTCGTTACGTTCTCCGCGGGCAGGGGAAAGACGAGCACTTTGAGTTCGAGGTGAAGGTGAGTTCACTCCGCTGGGTTCATCTTCAACATCATCATCATCATCATCATCATCAGTCAATCATGTTCTGACCTGTTCATCCTTCTTATATGTGGTCTCGTCTTTCATCACGCATTTCTCTCTGGCTATGTTTTTTTTTTTTTGTTCCATCTATTTTAGAATGTAATCCACTTTCCATAAAAGGTGTCTGGACCTATAATATTTTAAACATTTCAAAAATCTGCTTTGAAAGTTAACTTTTATGCTTGGAAATGTACACTCAGTTGGATGGTGGAAGACTATGTCACTCAAGCAAAAGTAGTATAAAAACACAGTGTAGAAATACTGTTACAAGTAAAAGTCCTGCATTCAAAATTTAACTGAAGCAAGAGTATAAAAGTATTAACATCAAAATATACCCAGTACCAGTAAGTAAACATACTTATTAAACAGAATGGCCCATTTCAGATTATTATTATATTTTTGGATTATAATTATTGATGCATTTATGTGTTCATCACTTTAATGTTGCAGCTGGTAAAAGTGGAGATCATTTTAACTACTTGATATACTGCTGGGTAGTATAATCTATAATGATGCATCATAATGCATTTTTTTCATTTTGTATTCATAATTTGAATCTGCAAAGCAACTAAAGCTTTAAATGTAGTGGAGTAGAAGTGTTAAGTAGCATAAAATGGAAATACCCAAGAAAAGTAAAAAAATTGTACTTTACGTACAGTTCTTGAATACTGTATTTGCACTTAGTTACTTTCCACCACTGCACAGTGGCCACTTTATTAGGTGTACCTGTACAATCTAATGCATTCTATTACAACAGTTCATAACATCTTATCTCATACAAAGTTCACATGTTCAGTTTTTGTTAACATTGTTGAAAATGTGTAAAATCAGTTATAGTGCTGCGGGAATGAGTCCGAAAAAACGGAAATGAGTTAGCATTTTATCACTTCCTGTTCCCTTGTCTGGAAGTCAATGGGTTTTTTGAATGGGTTTTTATTTAGATGCCTGAAATAAGGTCTTGGGTTAACACAAGCTTAAGACATTTTAACATTTTGTTCTACGACATAAAATGCGTCAGTACATATCCCACTCGTGAATTTTGAAGCCTTAATGTGACTTTAAAAAGGCGGTTGCTAACAAGTGGCTAAATGAGACTACTAAACGTGGTCACGCTGACTCGTCCACCTTTACAGCCTCGTTGTTTATGCTGTGGTGTAGTTCATTTATAGCCTAACGCTTTTTATTTCTGGTGATTGCATTCACACTTCAAAAAATCATAAAAGTGATGTTAATTTGTGAAGATTATCTTGCTGAACAAAACGTGTAAGTATCATAAACGTTTGTTTGCCACAGAGCTTATTTTCTGCAATAATCCAAAACCCAAAGGAAAAATCTCATTGGCTTTTTGTCAAGGGAACCAGGGGAGATGCTAACTTCCTGGTTGGCCTACAAAAATTCGTCATCCCTGGAGCACTCTATTGAGGTCATAGTTAAAGGTGGCGTACTGGACGACATTATATTCAGAGGTTGTGGGATACGTGTTCAGTTGTGTAGGTTTAGTTGCTTGTAGTGTGAAAGCATCAGGATCCAGTTTTGTACATTTTTATGGGATCTTTTTGTTGCACACAAAGATGAAAAAGTATCAGACTTGAGTTTGTACACTGAAAAGATTTGAGTGTAATTGTGTGTCAGACTTTTCACCTGTATATCAAACTCTCTTTGATCAGATCACTGTGATGGACGAGATGTGGACTGTGTTCAGACGTTATAGTCGCTTCCGGGAAATGCACAAGAGCCTCAAGTTAAAGTATCCAGAGGTGAGACAGTTTGATCCACTTTTACAACTATGTGGTCTGTTGAGACACCTCACCAGGGACAAGTCTCAACTGTGGTCTTTGTATAATGTCACTGAAGTGTGTGATGTCCTTGTCTCTGCTTCAGCTGGCAGCTCTCGAGTTCCCTCCCAAGAAACTGTTTGGAAACCGAGACGAGCGGATGGTCGCTGAGCGCCGTAATCACTTGGAGGCAAGACATTTTTATACAGTTTTATTCACACGTGTAAGACAAATCATCCTGTTCTGTAAGAAATAGAAATGTTAGAGGTCAAGTGGGATGTCACTCTGTGCTGCTGTTGTTTTTTTGCAGCGTTATCTGAGGAACTTGTTCCGGGTGATGCTGTCGTCCTCCAGCTCTCCTCTCAGAGCCGACGCAGACGGCGGTTTCCATCTCACCAAACACGCCATCTGTGAGTTGTCGCCGTTCTTCAAGAAGGGCGTCTTCGAGTACAGCAGCCACGGCACCGGCTGACCTGACTGCGAAATTAAATCTTCTCTAAAACCAAAAGGGAAAAAAAAAAATGCTCTGTGCCTTACCTGCGGGGCCTCAGCTCGGGAGAATCATCGCCTCAGAAGGTCAAAGAAAGGAAAACTTGCAGGTCAGTTTCCTCGTCAGCCTCCCTGTCATCCTGGGAGACGAAGCTCTCAAACCCGGTCAGGTGCTGTTCAGCTCTTAGTTCATGTAGAAACTTTATCACAAATGTCAAAGTAGGAAAATTCAGCACTCTGTTTTAAAGAGTTTCATTTCTACGTTACGGCAATAAACAGCTATATTAAATATATTTACATGCAATTATGATATTTATGGCAACTCCCTCATGTAGTGACCACTTTGCAAAAGTAGAATAAAAACATTAACACTGCCAGGGTTGGGGGTTCAACTCCCTGTGCAGCTCGACGGGAGTAATTTAAGATCAGTTTATCCTGAAGGTTTGGTCTACTGCTGAAACAACTAGGTGTTTAATTAAATGCCAAACATTCGCTTGTTTCAGCTTCTTAAATGTGAAGATTTGCTGATGTCTTTGCTGTTAAAGGGGCTCTTTGTAAGAATCAGAAATTGCTTGTTAACAGCGACACCTGTGGCCGTTAAGTCAACGACAGTCAGCGTCCTGTTGCTCGCGCTTGTGCTCGCACAACGGAGATGCGAGCGAGCATCGGTCAAAACAGTGAGGCGACACATACGAGACTGAACGTGATTGACAGGCAGCATGTTGAACGTTAGCAACATTAGCAGCTAAAACCACAATATCACTATATATTTCACATGCATGGCAGTAACGTAAAGTACTGGCACTCGCAAGCGCGCATGATGTCACATCTGTTGGATTTTCCCGGAAAAAACGTCCTGCCTTCTTCACATTACAAGCAGTAAACAGGCTGATAGAGGAAACCCAGAAAATCGGGATTAAAAAACGTTATATGTGTAAACACTTGTATACAGTCCCTATAAATATCATCATATACTGAGCATCTTTGGACTGTTAGTCACTGTTAGACAAAATAATGCATTTGAAGATGTTACCTTTGGCTCTGGGGAATTATGTTGGGAATCTTTCACTCATTTCTGACATTTTATAGGCTAAACAATCATTTATGAAAAGTAAAATAAGAAATCTATAATGGCAATGATCATTAATTGTAGTAATTGTAGCACAATGGACCCTGAATTTTCATTTCGCGGAGCATTAACACAGGCAGGACAACGGGTTTGAATCCCAGAAGGACTGAACGCTACAGAGCAGCTTGTGACATTAGCCTTTCGTTCACTGACATTGCACTCAGCCCCAGAAAAAGGATGTGATGTCGCGGTATAAACATTGAACACAAACTGTAAACCGTCTCTGCGAACGAAGCTACAGTCTGTGTTTGTGTGTAGCTGGAGATCACGGCGAAACAGGAGATTGAATTCACCTGTCTCAATGGGAGAGTGAATATTAGTACGGCAGAGACGTAATGTAACGAACGTTTGAAGCTAAAGTCCCAAAAAAATCAAATTAATCTTTTTGTCAGACTGTTGTTTTTCCCCTCACTGTGATTCCAGCACTGTTTGTAGTTACAGAAGAGCAGACAGAACTCAAAAGGCACTAAAACTACTGTAGCTGTGTGGAAGTGAAGCTAGAACACATAATCTGAAACCAGTCACAAGACAGTGTGTTCAGCTGCAGCTGAGGCTGTTTGTCATGGTCTCAGCTGCTGAACCACAACAGTTAAAGGACAGGTTCACATTTTTTTTTGTATAGTCAGGTGCACATATGAACATTGAAACAGGTTTTTCTTGTTGTAACCATTCGTCCTGTTGATACTGGACATTAAGAGATCCCTTCTTAGGCTTAACTGTACGCTACCCAAATAGTACAGTTTAAATTCATGAAAGCAACTTACCTGAAATCTCAAGTACCGCATCGCCCTGAAGGGGTTTATTTCACAAAGATGACCCGCTTGCTGCACATTATCCTGCTTATTACACAGCTACTTACTTAAGAAATTAATAATTTCACACAAACGGTCCACCAGAGTCTGAGATCAGAACTGCGCCTATAGCAACAGTCTGTTATACATAGCAACGGTCAATGAAGAAATAACAGATCGTAGAATGCCGTGATTGACCAATCAGAATCGATTTTTCAACAAAGCCGTGTAATAACAATTGGTAAAGTCATAAAGCTCGGGGTATCCAGTAAAAGTCACCACAATGAGAAACAACAACAATGACATCGGGCGCTTTTCCACTTTTTTTTTTTTCCAACTCGAGGCGTTCAGGGCGCTCCTGCAAAACCACGAGGCGCATAGAGCAGAAAAACGCAAGGCGCTGAGCAACGTAAAAGCAGCGCGCCAAGTGCTTCACTCTCATTGAAAACAATTACAAAAGGTCGCCCCAGGCTGCTCAACAGCACTCTGTGTGATCAGGACCTTAATGTGGTTTCAGTGGAAGTGATGGAGGGCAGTTTTCACTCTGTACAAAAATCGACAAATTAAGTATTTTTAGTCCAAAATTCCCTCTTTGTGTTAATATTTGTCCACTGCAGCTACACCGGGAAACAGAGAGAGGGAAGCCTTTAACTTTGAAAGATACTCACATGATTTGTCTAACTCAGACTGCTGAAGCTTCATATTAACTTGACATAAATCTTCGAATAAATATTTGCACAAAACAAGGCCTGTGTGGATCCATCACTTCCATTGAAACCACATTAGGAGGCAATGTCTTAATGTCCAGTATGAACAGGAGGAATGATTACAGCAAGAAAAACCTGTTATTAACATTCAAATGTACTCCTGACTATTGCTTTAACATAGAACTGAAAAATTGTGAAGCTATCCTTTGAGTTAATCAGTGCTCTGTGTTAACTTAAAGCTGCGAGATAATATTTAACACACTGCAAATGACCCTGAACTACACAAAGTGTCCAAAAGAATAGAAACAGTCCAACACAACAGTGATTTATGGATTCTACTTTACTGGAACTTCACATTTCCTGACTGTGTGTCAGAGAGATTTTCTGCTCATCTCTGAGGCTGGACTGTAGTTCCACTGCATTTTATTGACATGTTTATAATAATGTGTCCACCTTTTATTTACTGTACACATGGTGGAGCAGCTGTAATATAATACAATCCACTACAACCAAAACTACAGCCTCAAAAAAAACACCTCAACAGCAGACAAGTTTCACAAAGGTTGCGTTTAAAGAACTGTTGTACAGGACTACATCATCTGTTTTTCTGGTCACACAGTATATTTGAAAATCATGTCATTATTCTGATTATTCTTTGATAAAACAACAACATTTGGAAGCTCTGTTACTCAAATGTTTTAATGAAAATCTACACCTGACGCATCAGTTAACTTTAACACGGAAGAGTTTTGGTCACTGATAGAAACCGTCTTCAAACTATAAGAGCAAAGAAACGTCTCCAAACCTGCATTGAGTAAATGCTACAAAGACGCACTAAGAAGTTTAACGAACCTTTGAACTATTAAAAAAAGTTTAAAATCTGTACACATCGCTGCCATCGTTTAAAATTCCCCCTTGGAGGATTCATATAGACTTGACGCCGAGACGCCGACGAGTGCCAACAGCCAGGAAGAGCTGTCACGATAGCCAACATTTAACAAGTTTTTATACATTTATGAACGTATTTGTGCCATTTGAAAGGTTCTTTATTAGTAATGCATGTGATATCAGGGCCAATCTTTTTATGGGTCCAAGCAGCTCAACTCGTCATAATTCCCAAATGTGGAGTAATCCCAAAGATTGTTACAGTGCCACCAAATTCCAAAATTTGCCGTTTCCAGATTTCAGCCTCACATTTGGTGGTCGACCTGAAAGAACAATTATGAGGCTACTTTAACGAAGTTACACAGTCTTGAGTGGGTTCACACCTGTACTTAGAGCTGTCCACTTGTGATCCGATCCCTCAGGACGCATGTTAATACCAGGTCTGAACAGGGCCTTCTATAATGAATTAAATAGTGAAAATATACTATTCCCTATCTACTATGGATAAGTACCTCACACAAGCCCACTTTAAAACACCCAAACTATCCCTTTAAACTTTTTCAATTTGACCGATCAGATTCCAGTACGTTTTTCCATTTAGTACAAGTAAAGACAAATATTTCATTCAGAGGGAATAGTTTGTCCCACCGGCAGCTCAACACTTCAATAAATATGTTTCAGAGCTGATTTTTCTTCCAAAAAAATCTATCAAGTGTTTTGATCCTGAAGTCTTTCGGAGCCTCACTGTCTTGTTAACGGCTGTAGGAAGCAGATTTGAATTTGACACTAGTGGAGTTTAATTTGCCTGAACATGAACAGCCGACCACTGACTGCTTTTTTCATAAGCCATACTGTGTGTATATATAAGTGTAAATGTTGATGTGCATAGTTTTTCTATACAATATGTTAGTATGCAATGTAAAGTATTGACATTGAATGTCAGTAAAGGGAATGTACCACAATATTCAGACTGGACACATTTTTTCCCAGGTGAAGAATAAAGGAATAGTTTGACATCTTGAGAAATACTTATTCACTTTCTGCTGAGAGTTAAATGAGAGGATCGTCTGACAATCGATTAAAATATTTAATCGCAATAAATCGCAAATAATTTTTTTTTAAGCATTTTTATTTTATCTGTTCAAAATGTGCCTTAAACAGAGATTTGTCAAGTATTTAATACTCTTATCAACATGTGAGCGGGGAAATATGCTTGCTTGAATATAATAACCCTATAAGTACCTACCTACATACCTACCTAAATAATTCAGCAAGTGAATTAACACAATTGTTGAAAAGACACCAATTAAAATGAAGAGCAAACTAATTAAAATGTCCATTCAGGAATATCAAGATTTAAGAAGTTACAATTGTCACATAAATGTCTCGAGTCAAAGGTATTATGACAAAAAATATTGTTTATTGTTGTTTAACAACATGACAGTAAATTTGTGATTTAGAGTTTACCTGGTAAACACCGTCATCACCAGCAGCATCAATACAAAGACATGAATTCTCAGCAGCAGGATGGTTTAATAACCTTTAAAAAGATCATCAAGAGTAAACTGCATATTAATTATGTAACTTGTCTTTAGGAAATGATCAAATGAGGTAGAGAGGTCAACTAGTTTGGGATGGGAAGTATCCAGGTAGAGCGTAAACCTGACACCTGGGTGAGTTCAGTGTTTGGAGGCAGGTCCAGGAGAGTTCTGGACCCGAGTCTGTACACCCAGGATCTGCTTCGAGGGCCTGAAGGGGAAGTCGTACAGAAGGACGCCGAAATTCTTCAGCTCCTCCTTACAGGTCTGCAGCAGGTCGTCATACTCCTGCAGGTCACACGTTTATATTTCATTCAGCTGGTTGTGAAATTAAACTGCACAGCAGTGAATGCATGAAAACCCTTTTGAGTTTACTGACCTGACAATCTCGAGCCAAGTCACTCTGGAGGGCACTGATGGTAACCTGTTTAGACTCCAACATTTCCTACAAGCAGGAAAAACACTTTCACATTTTCGTTCTTGAAGCTCACACAAATATAAAAAAAAAATCTTAAAGGGTATACTGATAACATTTTTATGTAGACGCATCATTTAAAAAAAAAAAAATACATCTACAGAGCTATTAGAAACTTGCCAAATAAAAGTATGGCTTTTCCTCTAAAAAAATTACGATTGTGAATTAATCATTTTTAAAAATTGACGGGTCCAAAATGAATGTTTTGTTCATCTCTGAGGAAGATATCTGACGTTCGATTCCCACTTCTAACAAGGCCTGTGAGCCAATACTATAACGACGTTGTTATCACGTCTCTGGGACGTCAGCGATAAAGTTGCCAGAGTTAGTCGCTTAGTAAATTGATAGTTAATTAAGATTCAACAAACCATGAAATTATAATTAATGTTTACTAATTATTATTGATGCTATAATTTTTAATTTTAACAGTTTATTCTTGCACACATTATAACATTTTATATACTATTTTAAGTATTTGTTAATGATTATTATGATTATTTGTAAACTTTTAAGAAATTGTTTGTAAAATATATATAAATATTATATAGATAGACCAGATATTTGTAACACTTTGTTAATGCTTAATAATTGGTTATAAACATTATTTGGATGGCTCTTATAAAGTTGCAACTGATGATTATAATAAATTGTTAAGTGGTAAATAAATACGTTGTAAAGCATCTATAAACATAATTTAGATAGATGGTTAATACTTTGTTAATGGTTAATAATCGTCCCATCTATCTATGTAATTTTTACAGATGTTTTACAAATTATTTTTTAAAAGTTTACAAGTCATTTGGTAATTATTAACAAAAACATCGATGAAATATAGTATATGAAATGTTATAATGTGTACAATAAACCGTTAATAGTGTACTAATGTAATCAGAATGTAATTACCGTTAACTACTGATAAAATAACAGAAATTATGGCATTACTAATAATTAGTAAACATTAATTATCATTTCATTGTTTGTTAACAGTGAAATAACTATTGACAAGTTTAATTAACTATCAATTTACCATTTATAAATGATGGTTGTTATAAAATGTTACCAAATACTCTGCTTCAATCCATATTTGTTGGCGTTTAGCCTTTCGCAGAATAAACTTGGTGGAAATGAGACGTGGGTATAAAACCGTACCTCAAGTTTGTTCGCGGCGCTGCAGCCGGCAGTTTGGTCGACGTTGGAGGCCGAGAGTGCGGCGCAGAGCTGAGCCTCCTTCTTCTCCACAGTTTCTGTCAGCGCTGCCAACTTTCTCTCCAGCAACAACTCCTTCAGTCCGCTCTTCTGCTGAACGCCCAGGACGGCCTCCGTCTGCCTCTTCAACAGATCATCGCGCTCCTGCTGAACCTGACGAAAGCATTCGTGTGAATACCTGCCGGGCTGAATGAAGGTAAAACGTTTGAACGATGTGACGGTTTACCTTCTCACACGCCTGCAGCAGCAGCTCGTGCATCACCATGAGGTCTCTCCGCTCCTTTTCAATGACCTTCACTCGAGCTCTTGTCGTCTGTCAGACACATTATCAGCAGGTTGAAGGAAAATCATTAGGGTTTTTTTTTTTTTTGTGGGGTTCATAGTTTTGTCCATCATTTCAGTCAGTTATAACATTTTAATAGTTCATGTCAGTGTGAACTGACATATGATTATCATAAATTGGGCATGTCTGTAAAGGGGAGACTCTCGGGTACCCATAGAACCCATTTTCATTCACATATCTTGAGGTCAGAGGTCAAGGGACCCCTTTGAAAATGGCCATGCCAGTTTTTCCTCGCCAAAACTTAGCGTAAGTTTGGAGCGTTATTTAACCTCCTTGGTTGGTACCAATGGATTCCTTAGGTTTTCTAGTTTCATACGATGCCAGTATCGTCACTCGATCTCCGAAAAATCTATTGCGTTAATGCGTTTAAGAAATTAGTGGCGTTAAAACGAATTTGCATTAACTTTGACAGCCCTAGAATATGCTTAACTTTTCATTTAATATATTTGTACCTAAGTTAAGATAGTGATGTTCAATGTGTCATGATGCTTTCTGAACTCTGTGCAGTGAACGCACCGCCATCTTGGCCATGGCCTGGTTGTAGTCTTGCAGCTGTTCTTGGATCTTGGACCGGTTCTGTTGGGCTTCCTGCAGAGACTCACTCAGGCGTTTGTTCTCCTGCTCAGCTGCTGAAAACTCTTTGTCTACTCGCGCCTGCAGCTTCGTCGCCTCTGCAAGTTGTTCCTAACAAACAGACAAACAAACAAACAAACCGTGTGGCACATAAAACAAGAGACACCTTAAAAAAAACTACTTCATTCGAGTTTTCTGAACATCTTCACATGTCAAAGTTTATGGTTAGTACAACTCAGAAATTCTCAAAAATAAATGTGTTACAAAATGCAAAAACATCTTTGTGAACCAAATGAAATACAAAATATTTGTGACTTTTATGGTAGCTCCAGGAACCTTTTTAGAGCAAAAGAACTATTTGCAAACTGCGATTATTTGAGGGTGGAGAATAATATTGACCACTATTACTGTAAGAAATGTCTTAAAAAAAAACAACCTCTCAAATAAATACAAATAATTTAATTCTAGTCTGGACAGAAGATGCAGTCCTCTCAGAGTTTCTGCTCATCTGTTCGGTCTGTGGCTTTTCTTTTCTTCCTGTGGTGAGTCTGTAACGTCTCTTACCTTCAGCACCTTCTGATCCACCAGCACTTTAATTTGAATAGCAGAGTAGTACTCCTCAGCGCCTCTGAGAGCTCGGTCGTGGTCCTCTATCAGAGTCACAATGCGACTTTCCGTTCTGTTGTCGAGCTCGTTGACCTCAGCCCGCCGCTTTTTGCCCTCCTCTTCGATCATTGTCTTCATTTTCCTGTTATATTTCACCTCCGTCTCTATTTGAATTGCAACAGAAGGGAAAATTTTTTTTTTACAGTTTATGACGGTAGTTCTTGAGTGAAACTCAGAAATTGTGTTCATTCACCTCTGATTCTTCTGTCATAGTTGTTTGCCAGCTCCATTAACTCCACCTGGTGTTTCTGATGAGAATCAAAAGGTGACATGTCTGTGGTAAGAGACAACTGTAATAACTCAAATGTAATAACGAAGCCAGACTCACCAGCTTGAGCTCCTTGATGAAGTTTTCGTTGTGAAACTTCTTCTCTCTGAAGTCCGCCTGCAGGCCGTGCACTTCTCTCTGAAGCCCGAGCTCTGACTGCGTGTGCTGGTTCTGGATCAGCGAGGTCGAGGCGACGCCGTCCATCTTCAGCCCAGAGATCGTGTTGTGGTGTTCAGACAGGACGTGCTTCAGCTTCTGCTTGTAAACCTGGACATCAAACCATCAGTCAAATGTGATTTAGTGTTAAAAGAACATTCAACATACTCAATTTATTCAGTTGAACCATGTAGTCTTGTCCTGTCAATAAAAAAAACTACTAGAAAATGTAAATGATAAATATGTTTTTTTACACAAAAACTACTAGAAATATAAATGATAAGTATGTTTTATTTTTACACAAAAAACTACTAGAAAACGTAAATGATAAATATGTTTTTTTTTCTGGAACCACTGAATTAAATCTAACGCTGCCTTTGATTTCATCATAATTCAACAGTATATGAAAAGTAAAGAATAATTTAAAGTATATTTTTGATGTTGAAGTCAATTGAGTGGATACATATAAAAAAGTATACAGTCTGCAGATTTGAGCAGCACAGTACTGGGGAACAGTAAACAGTAAGTATAAAACAAAGTAAATGTATTTATTCATTTGTATATTTACGTATTTTTTTAAGGATTCTTAGTCTTTCAATTTGCTTTTGGTTTTGGTTACTTTTTGTTTCTCTAAAACTTGCCAGTATATTATCAAATATACGATTTAAAAACTAATTTATGAAATATTCCAGTAAAATGCAGGGGTAAAAAAGTATAATTTGTGTGCATGTGTGCGTGCGTGTGTGCATGCGTGCGTGCAGCCCACAGTGATCTCCACTCGGTGGCGCTCCTGTGCCTCCTCTCTCTCCCTGTGTCTGTTCCTCAGCCCGGCCTTCTCCTCCTCCAGGTTCCTCTTGGAGATTTCCCAAAAGGCATGGATCTTGTCCCTCTCCAGCTGGAAGTAGCTCCTCTCCTCCCGCTCTCTCTCCAGCTCCTCCCGGAGGCGGACGATGTGCTCCTCCAGCTGAAAGGTCACAGACAATTTGAGTCAGTTTGGTGGGGTCTGATGATGAGATGATGAGTTTTCCTTCACACAGCAGAGGATGGTGGCACCCTGCAGCATACACAGTAAGAGCTGGCCAATCAGTGCTCCTGTACAGCCCTACTTCTTTATACCCATTTCAGTTCAATCTAGGGCTGGGCTGAGAAAACCAAATATCACAATATTTTTTTTACCAAATACCTCGATAGCAATATTGCAACAATATTGTAGGGTTGACCATTGGTGCTTCCACAAAATATTTGCACAATGAGATTTTTTATAAATAATCAGTATGTGGATATAATAACTAAGTGGGTAATCCACTTATCCAAAATGTAAGACAACATCTAGTCTCATATCATGATATCTATATAATATTGATATATTGCCCAGCCCTAGTTCAATCACAAATAAAGATGTCCCAAGCATGTTTTTTTTTTTTTGCTCCAGATCTTTTATTACTGATTATCTCCCTAACAGATTTTTATTGTCCATTTTTTCCATCACAATATGGCTGCAGAGTGCATACTTAGGTTACACTAAACTAACAATTAAATTAGTAGTTTAAATATGTTTGATGGCAGAATAGCTCTGCTTTAAGAAAATATATCCTGCCCCACGTTTTCTTTTATGATCGTCTGTAATAAGTTGGACAGCTTGTCTTCATCTGCTGCATCAGCTGTTTAATTTATGCTTCACCATAAGTGGAGCTGTATGCAGTGAGATCATGTTCATGCAGATGTACTGCACAGCTGTTATAACCTGACACTTCTCACCATTACCCTACTGATACACTTGTGCCGACATTGTTTGCCCCAGCCTCCCCCTCATGAGCTATATTTTTGGTATCACACATAAGATTTATGACAGGGAACATTTTACTGCACAATGAGTACTTTTACTTTTCATACTTTGAGTACATTGTGCTGATAAAACTTACATACTTTTATTTAAGTAAGGTTTTGAATGCAGGACTTTTACTTGTAGCAGAGTATTTTTTCACAGTAAGTTATTAGTACTTTTACTGAAGTAAATGATCTGAATACATCTTTCCACCACTGATTACAGCTTACTCTCTGGACCTGTAAATGACTTGTACTGGACCACAAAGTGAGCATTTTAGTGGCCAACAGAAAACAGACTTCTCACTGGGAAAATAGCTGTGGAGCAGTTTTGAACCAGTTAAACTAGAGATAGAGAGATAAATGTCTGTCTTGCTTAAGTAAAGGATCTGAATACTTCTTCCACCACTGGGGACAAATATATGAAAAATCTACATATAAATACCCTCAATTATCATCAGCACTTTAATGACCCCACAGTCGGTGTTTAATTTCAACCGAAATGTGCTGGAGTACAGAACAATAACAACAAAATATGCCTGTCCAAATACTCACGGACGGGACTGTAGAGACAATGTGAAGCTAGTTAACTCTTCAACTACGACTTGAATACAGTTTGATGCTAAAGTTATCTAGCTGTGTTTGCATCGCTCAGCAGCTCTGACCTGATCCTTGGACATCTCATCCGTTGAAAGACCGTCCACCACGGTCGACGACTTCCCCTTCAGGGCCTTTTTGCTTTTAGTCTTGGGTGGCTGGAAAGAAAACACATCATTTAGCTACACGATTAAAAGCACTTTCAGTTAGCTGACCTAGCTTAGCTTAAAGTCTCCACACGGAGCTGGTATCTGGCTGATGCTAAGCTACCACATGCTAACTCTAGTCCAACAACATTACTGTAATATAAAGAACATTACTCACCATCGTGAAATATCGTGCAAGCTCACAAAAATGTCTGTTAACTATTGTTAAACAGTAGTTAGCCGGTCAGTTAGACGAGCAGCAGATTCAGTCAACAAGGGGCGCTGTCATGGCAACGTCTTCCTTTTCTTCAAATAGAACTTTATTGAATGACATTCTGCATAATTTACAATCCTGAGATCAGGGAGAAGGCAGTGTGCAGGATTAAACATATAAAAAAAGAACAAAAAACAATACATATTATCTTAAAAAGGGCCAATAAAGAATACATATAAACAAATTTATAGCTTTGCGAATGGAAATATTATATAAATGTCTCACTTCACTCCTCTATACTGTGAAAATTACTCAATATGATGTTTCTGACTCAAGACATTATATTTACTGGTTTAGGTAGAGGCAATTTATTTTAAGGCAATTTAACAAAAGGAACGTTACAGAGTTATCAAGGTTCATTTATTGTCAGGGTTGCACAACAAAATCTGAGTTGTAGTCCCTTTTTTACAGAAGCCCTGAGAGGCCATTGGGGGAAAAAAAATTCTGGTCTTCAATTTTCTAGGTCTGATTTAAATTATTTTCTCTCCTGTGTTTATGACTTAAAAGACCAGTGAATAACGTTTAAGGGGATCTATTGTCAGAAATGGAATATAATATTAATAAGTTTGTTTTCTTTAGTGTATCATCATCTGAAAATAAGTTGTGTTTTCGTTAGAATGAGCCGCTTATATCTACATACGGAGAGGATCCTCTTCACGGAGTCCGCCATGTTGCACCGCCATGTTTCTACAGTAGTCCAGAACGGACAAACACTGTTAACTTCTTCTTGCTTGGGCCAGAGTCGATAACGTTACTGAGTGCTCCAAATGACTCTAGAGAGGGCCATTTGCGTTTTTGCGTCAGCCACCGTATATCTCCAACACACTTGGCACACAGGAGAGGCTTCAGTTGGTTGCAATCTGCAACCTCACCATTAGATACCGCCAGATCCTACACACTGCTCCTTTAAGAACAAAACACAAAACGTTTTGCCAGGATAAGCTTTCTAAGTTGCTTAAAATTGTTCTTTTTTTCATCTGTGAAACAGGTGCCAAGATAATTTTTTTTGTGCGTTTGTTTTGTAATACTCATTTCGGCCACAAGAGGCTGAAGTGCACCACTACCCTATGTTCTAAATAGGACTAAAAGCATTCATGTTTTCTTCTAGGTGAGTTTTAATTTACATAACTTGCTAACATACAATATATGTACATCTCACCTACCAAAACGCTTTTCCACATTTTTTCACGGATGGAAAAATAAAAATTAAGTAACTCAGAAAGATTATCCTTGTAAAACCTTTTCTTTTGTTCACCTGTTCTTAAGTCATAAACACAGGCGAGAAAACACTTCGGATCGGACTCAGAAAATGGATCATCAGAATTTTTTTTTTCACACTCTCAGGGGCTTCCGTACTTTATGCTACACACAAAAAAACAACACTTGCAGCAGAGCTCTACTATCCTCGGCTGTGCACATCATATGCCAGTTTGTAAAGTTTCCTTGACTTCTGACCTCAAGATATGTGAATGAAAATGGGTTCTATGGGTACCCACGAGTCTCCCCTTTACAGACATGCCGACTTTATGATAATCACATGCAGTTTGGGGCAAGTCATAGTAAAGTCAGCACACTGACACACTGACAGCTGATGTTGCCTGTTGGGCTTGAGTTTACCATGTTATGATTTGAGCATATTTACATATGTACCTGTGAGGGTTTCTGGACAATATTTGTCATTGTTTTGTGTTGTTAATTGATTTCCAATAATACATATATACATACATTTGCATAAAACAACAATATTTGTCCACTCCCATGTTGACAAGTGTTAAATACTTGACAAATCTCCCTTTAAGGTTCATGTTGAACAGATAAAAAATGTGTGATTAATTTGCGATTAATCACGATTTAGTATGGACAATCATGCGATTATTCACGATTAAATATTTGAATCGATTGACAGTTCTTATATTTACCAGACTACCAAGTGTGAAAGATAACTTTGCAACAATCAGCACAGATACTGAGAGCGGATTATTCACTGCCATTTCCTGTCTGTGGTGGACTTTGGGCGAGGGAGTACACACACTCCTCACTGCTGCGTCCTTTAGTTGTTAGCTTGTTAACAGTGCCGTACAGATTATTACTGGGTGGTGTGGAAGTGCTCGGCGTTTCGCTGATACCTGTCCAGCAGTATGGACTTTCAAAATAAGACTCCCTCCCTGGCTGCTTCCCGCCAGCTTCAATCTCCTCATAAATCACCTCAGTTACAGTTTTGTCCAAGTTGCTGTTTCTCTCCAGTCTGTTTTTGGAGCAGAATCTCAAGGTTAAGATCACAAACAGCACCAACGCAGCACCCACGACTACACCAAGAGGTACTTTCCAAAAGTCGGAGGGTTCGTGGTTCTCTGTGTCTGCAGCGATTCCCTTCTGGCCTGGTCCATCGTTTCTTGGTGTGACTGGTGCATTTCCAGCATTAGGAACCGTCATGTTGGGATCTGTTGTCACGTTTAGATATATTTGTGTTTTGTTACACAAATACATTGCAGAATCAGAGGATGTGACATTTATTATTACCAGTGAATAATCGGCCAGGGAACCATAGCGTTTGTCAGTTTTTTTCTCAACGCCATTTTTGATAGTGACAAGAGTCACCAGGCCACCATGTCTGTAGCGGCTCCATGTTACATTTCCCTTCTTATGAGGACAGGGCAGTGTAGCCATTGTGTTTTGCAGCACGGTCTTCTTAGCAAAGTCTGTAAAGTAAAAAGGCAGTAATGAGTAATACATTTTTGGTAAACTTTGCTGTTAAACCTGCAGTAGGCAGAATGTTTTTGGCATCATTGGACAAAAATTCCATAATAATCTTTCAGCATATTGTAATTCAAGTGTTCTGAGAGAAAACTAGACTTCTGCACCTCCTCATGGCTCTGTTTTCAGGCTTTAAAAAAATGTAGCCTGTGACGGAAGACTTTGGCCAATCACAGGTCATTTCAGAGAGAGAGCGGTTCTATTGGCTGTGCTCTGGCTGGTGGGCGGAGCTTGGTATTTCCTAAACTGTTCTCAACATGGTGGCCGGGTCACAAACTTTCTCTTTTTACAGCTAAACAGTACACTACAAGATGTTTCTGAAAACATTTTAGGTGAGAACTAGGCATTACAGTAAAAGAATATTGATTCATATTTGATCAGCGCTGCCTAGTTTGACCGTTTGATCGGATTTCGCGAGTGATTGACAGCTGCTCAGAGACGGCAGACTCCAGCTCGGCTCTGATGGTTGTTTTCCTCCGGTCTGTGAAATCAGATGCCATTAGGAGCACCGGACGACAGAGAGACACATGATTTTTTTCAGATTACCTGTCTCATGCACTACTGTCAGGATATAGTGACCGTTTTATAAAAATAGCTTTTTTAATCATATCTGCCCCATTTCTACCCACTGCAGCTTTAATCTTCTCAATGTCCCTATTAGTTTGTTGGCTTCTGCAGGATACCAACAGCCTTGACAAGCGCGACAACTGATTTCCTCATAGTGTTTTTTTCCTTAAAAATAATCAGGTTTTATCTTCATGAAATGATCAGTACAGTGGTGCCTTCAAGTGAATTCACATTTACTACAGTATGTTCATGAGAAAAGCCCATTTGAACGTTAGTCACAATTTCAAGACTTTATTGATCACGTGTAGTGATAACAAAATGTATTTAGGCCAAAGCCAAAACCCGACATTTATAAATATGATGTTGATAAAAAGATGTCAAATTAGATTCTCTTACCGGTAGAGCTGTAACAGGAACATCCAGCGAGGACGAAGTAGAGATAAAGCAACATCTCTGCAGCTTGTGGACCTTGTTATGTGACATACCACTCAAATATAGTCTTTTTATCTAAGAGGAAGTTATGACTAATGAGGTCGTGGTTGTTACTGGCGGTTAGTCAGAATTCATGCCGTTAACTCATTCCTCCCTTGTTTTTTTCTCTGCAACCCACACTTAAGAGAAATCTGCTGCTGAAATACGTGCTAATATTCATGTCCTACCTGTACAAGGTAATACTGCACAGGTAGGACATGATGTACCATTTCCTTTACACTCAATTTGCCTGAAATTGTGACATTGTTGGCAGATCTACTATAAATCTAACCATTAGATCTACTATTACACTATAACCAGTGTTGCAAGAAGTATTCAGATCCTTTACTCCAGTAAAAGTACTAATACCACATTTTGAAAATACTAAAAAAAAAAAATATTACTCATTGTGCAGTAAAATGTTCCGTCAGTGTTTTACTATTATGTCTGATGTTTCTGGATTAATATTGCTGCTGCTTTAATGAGTATGCTGCATTTTACTGCTGTAGATGATTAAGGTTGTGCTTATTCTAACTCCTTTATATACTGTTGGGTAATTTAATCTACAGCAATGCATCATGGTCTATAAGATCATCATGTTTGTAGTGTCGCTGTCCTGTGAAAACCACATATCAGAAATCAGCCCTGTTTTCAGCTTTGTGACGAAGCATTTTCCAGCTGATCCAAGAGGCTTTTTAAATAGTTTATTCAGCTTAAGACGTAGGAGTATTTTCTCAACACATAAAGGAACACTTCATCCTTCAGTTTATCACAAACATTCAACATCAACACATCTGGAGATACGTGGTTTTCACTGGACAGGAAGGGGATGAAAAACTGTGATCTGAAAAAATAACTAAAGCTGTTAGATAAAATGTAGTGGAGTAAAAAGTACAATATTTACCTCTGAGATGTGATGCAGTAGAAGTATAAAGTAGCAGAAAATAGAAATAATCAAGTAAAGTACAAGTACCATGAATTTGTACTTGAGTAAATGTACTTAGTTACATTCCACCACTGACTATAACTGTTTCTTTGTATATTGGAGCTGTAAAACAGATGGGTGTTAGACAGTAGTTTGTTTGGGATTTCAGATACAGTAGATTTATCCAAGAAAAAGAAGAGTCTGCATTGTTGCGTTTGTTTTTGAGTCCACTGACAGCATCAACTTTAATCTGACTTTCTGCAGTCTGACAGCTCCACAACAATCCTCCCAGCTTGAGTTCCTTGTGCCATGTGGGTAAATGAGTCAAAGCTTATTTATAAGTCATGCAGCATCTCATTGGCTGAGTTTCTAAAAGTGAATTTCCTGCGAAAGGAAAGATGATGTTCTCATGGTGCTGTTTCCACCAACTTTATTCCAGACAGTAATATTACAACACATCGCTTAACGCTTCAGCAACAAAACATAGTTGTTTAAATAAAATATATTATTTACAATCTGCAGCATGTCAGCTGTTTATTAGCTCAGA
Source organism: Sebastolobus alascanus (assembly GCA_916701645.2). Lineage (NCBI taxonomy): Eukaryota > Metazoa > Chordata > Actinopteri > Perciformes > Sebastidae > Sebastolobus > Sebastolobus alascanus. Next base: position 179,601 of record CAKAOJ020000174.1, read on the forward strand.
CGCTTCTATGGCTTGTTTGTGTTGGTCGGCTGGCTGATCTTTGACAAATCCCCAAACGACACGTTGGCTGAGCCTCGCTTCGCTGGTTTGGCCTGACAAAGACAAAAAAACATTTAAACGATTAAAACAGTTTTCTATATAAAAAATATTGTCTCTGCTCCTGAATTGGAAGGGTAAAACACAGCAGTGATGGTGTCTGATTAATGCGTGTTTAATGTATCGGGTTATTCAGAATAAACAGAAAGAGAAGAACCAAAACAAATGTGGTAATTTTAAGTCAAATTATGTTTTTTTACTAAACCTAACAAAGTAGTTTTGTTGCGTCTTTTGTTTTGTTTCAATTTACAACTTTAATTTAATTTTGTAGGAGCCAGGGTTGCATATTTGCAGTATCTGGACACCAGGTGTTGTTTCTGCAGAACATCTGTCTTACCTGAGACTCATGAGGCTTCCAGCCAATCATGTAGAGGATCTCGAAGGTAGCAGGGATGGACCCGTCCTCGTTACCATACATCTCTGAAATATTTACAAACAAACACAGATAATAATGATGAAGCAAAACACCAGTTTGCTTTTTAACTTTAGATAAAGCTAGGCTAGTGGTTTCCTTCTGCCTCAGGTCTTTCTGCTAAGCTAGGCTAACCAGTACCTCTACTCTAGTACTGCACTGAAGTACAATTTTGAGATACTTTACTTGAGTATTTCCATTTTCTGCAACTTTATACTTCTATTTCACCACATATCAGAGATAAATATTGTACGTTTTACTTCATTGCATTTATTATGACAGCTTTAGTTACTTTGCAGATTCAGATCATTAATAGAAAACTAACCAACTAATAAATTATGATGCTTTATTATAGGCTAAACTACCCAGCAGTATATAAAGTATTTAAAATTAGCTGCACCTTTACGAGCTGCAACGTTAAAGTGATGAACACATGAATGCATCAATAATTATAATCCAATAATATAATATATATGATTCTGGAATAGGCCATTCTGCATGATGAGTACTTTTACCTTTGGTACTTTCATGTTAATACTTTTGTCCTTTTACTTAAAGGGACTGTATGTAAGTTTTTACACCTATAAACAATTTTTTTAATCGTTTTTTTTATGCCAATGTTTGAACAGGTTGTAACCTAACCTAAATAATGAGACCTTCCGCGACTTTCTGGGTTTCCTCTATCAGCCTGTAGACTGCTTTTAATGTGAAGAATGTGCGATGATTTTCCAGGGAAAATCCAACGAATGTGACATCGTGTGTGTCGCATCTACGTAGTGCGAGCACAAGTGCGAGCGCGATCAACAGGACGCTGACTTGACAGCCACAGGTGTCGCTGTTAACAAGCAATTTCTGATTCTTACATTGAGTCCCTTTAAGTAAAGTTTTGAATGCAGATTTCTACACTGTGGTATTACTACTTTTACTTGAATAAAATATCGGAGTGCTTTTTCATTCACTGAAAACTGATATCATGTGATCCAGCAAAGAAAGAAAACAAGGGGAAGAAATCGTCCACACTTTCTTCACTTTCTGATCCCACACTGTTCTGAACTCTTGTCTGCGTGTTAAGGAACGCAACTTGTGTCTAAGAAAGAGGAAGTTAAACCAGCAGAGACAGAAATGTGTCTATTTCAGGCTGGTCATGATGTGTGTAAATAATGATGAACAAAATGCACCAGATCAGGTTTAATAAAGGAAACAGTTGGAGAAAATGAGAACCAAGAAAACAGAAGTATCAGAAATACAGCCTTAGGTTTAGTAACAGCTGTTACACCAAAATGAGGAATAAACTAAGTTCATATGTATGTTTGTCAGCTTACCGTTTCAAAAACAAGTCAGATTTTATTTTATATGTTTTTTATTGTCAACAATGTGGCTCTCAGCCCATTGGTTCCTACTGAAGACAAAATAATCGAATCTAAATCCGAGTTTCGCCTAGGTCACCAAAAGGGCTCGGGCCAGCACCGGTCTCAGTAATTTCTTAAAAACAGCTGCTCACTGTAATTTTTATCATCAAACAGGAGGAAATAGTGCTTTGTTGGTGCCGTTTTCAGCGGCGGATTAATCCACTTGTGGTGCTCTAGTGAGTATTAGTGGCAGCAGGACGGTGTTATGTGGGATTGAGTCAAAATAAACTACAGTGTGTGTGTTCATGGTGATGAAGGAACATGTCACCCAGTGCAACAGTGAGGCTTATTGATGTGTTTTTAATTAAGCTCTATGGCACAGAGGAAGAAGAGATATCTGTAGTCCAGCCGTGAATAAATGCATAAATGTGTAAAATATGTAAAAACTGGAGACTGAGCTAATCTTTGAAATATTTCTATGGTGGCTGCTGGAGCCACAGATCTATTCGGGGCACGTGTGATATTGGTCTTTGTGTTTTCATCATTTAACAGGGACGTGGAGCAGCTGATCGCTCTCTTCTTTAAACACTTACCTTTATAAATCGCTGCTGCTGCTAATATGGTGTCTCTGTGTAACAGCGATCTCCTGTTCCAGGCACAGTTACTCTCACCCATACCTTAAGAATATGGAAATACAAGTTTGTAAATCATGTAGAATAAAAGTTGCCAGATTTGTTTTAGAAGAAAACCAGAGATTTATGGTAAATTAGCAGATTTCAATTGAACACATTTGAATAAAATGCAATAACTACAACATTACTAACTATGATTTCAGACATGACAAATTCAACAAAAATCCAACACAAGCTCCTCAAAGGCAGGAAGTATTGTAGCCCTACAACTGTTGTATTAGATTACACTAAACTGTACTGGTGGAGCCAATAAAAAGGATATTGACTGTAATTTTAAGAGCTCTTTAATGCTACTTAGAGATTCATTTCAGCATAAATAACCGAAGTAAAGTGAAGTACAGTATAAAACTTGACACTAAAAGGCAGTGTGCAGAGTTTCACATAAGACTGTTTGATGCTGTAGATAGTAAGACAGTAAAGTAAGACAGTAAATGAAACAGAGTCACATATTAACGCAGAGAGCAGTTTATACCTTGTAGGTCAGTCATGACTTCAGTGATTCCTGGATAGTGAACCTGAATATCATCAGTGTCCTGAAACAGAGAGACAGACAATGAGAATATTACATAATTATTATTTAGATTATTTAATGAGTTTAAACATGTATAAATCAAAAAGAATGTATTCCTGTGTTAAGTGTGTTTTTTTAATTATTATTTTAGTTATTTCTTTCCATTTTACATTCTTTTAAATGTTTGTAGTTCATGTTATGTTATGTAGATTTTTAATTACTTATGTTACATATTTTTATTGTATAAATTGTCATTTTTAAGTTTTTTTTCTGTTAATCATTTGGCATGAACATTGTATACATAGTTTATTTTGTTTTAATCTCTAATCTAATCTGAATATTTATCTAATATATCACATTTTCTTTTTTTCCGCTACAATTCAGGTTCCATATCAACCTTAGTTCTACAGTCAGTTAATCACAATGATGTGTAAGTATTATGATATACAGTATGTAATTGTATATTGTTCATCTACCTTCTAATTATTTGTTTAATTAGGTGCTTGTTTTCTTTTTGCACGATATTTTGTGTCTGTGTGAGAAGAAGAAACTTCAAAAGAAGCTTCCAGTGTGTTTAATCAAAGTAACAGAGAGCTGTGATGGAGGCTAACCGGGTCTGAAAGTGTTTGTGTTTCTCACCACAGTGAGCATGCTGAAGCCGGACCGGCCCAGCAGGTTGCCCAGGTCTGTGACGGCGGTGTAGGGGGAGATGTGGGGGGAGAATCCTCCCTCCCTCTCGGTCTCAGCGAGCTGGAGGGAGCACCGCAGCTCGTACAGGGTCTCCCCGCCCACCATCGCCCCGATGAACACCCCGTCCGGCTTCAGCACCTGGTGGATCTGAGCGGAGGAGGAGGAGGAGGAGGAGGAGGAAGAGGAGGAGGATACAGTTACTGTTAATGTAAAAAGCTAATTTCGCTGAAAACTCACAGGTGAGTTAACACTGTTAGATACTCAGGGCTTAGCAGGCTGCACACAGGAGATTATAAAGGATGCAAAATGGATGAAAACACACAGACGCTGCATCTTATTGAGAAAAATCCAGGAAAATAAATTAAGCAAGTCAAAAACATCCTTTCAAGGTTCATTGAGGGGTTAACTTATAGTTTAAGTAACCATTAAAAAGACTCAACATGAACCTCATGAACCAACATGAAGAGGAGACTGCAGATAAACAACTAAAGAGTGACATAATTCTGATTTAACTTCACAATGGAGGAAACTACGACCTCTAGTGGGAGATCACCAGAAGGCAAACAGTCACAGATGCACACAAAATCATTTGTGTTTGTTTTCTCTTGTTATTGTCACCTGTTTGAGAGCTCCAGGCAGGTCGTTAATCCAGTGCAGACTGAATGAAGAAAGAACAAAAACTGAGATTAAATACACACTGTAGACATTAAAATGTTAAAAATATGAGCTAAAGATGAATCAGTGAGGAACAACTACAGTTTGCTGTAGTTTAGGTGAGTGTGGATGCATCTGTTTTTTTCTTATTTTTGGTCAGAGTGGAGGGACTACAGTCCTTCAAACAGTATGATTATTACTACTACTACTACTACTACTACTACTAGTAGTAGTAGTAGTAGTAGTAGTAGTAGTAGTAGTAGTCTACTACTACTATTACAACTACTACTAGTACCACCGTTAGGGTTTAAGTTTTATTTGCAAAATTTAAAAATACACAAACATAACAAAGATAACAAATAATATACACCCACTGGGCTTATTTGAAGCCTCCACCTAAATAATGTTAAAATTTAAAACACAATATATAATAATATTAATAATAATAATATACAGAAAATAATATGATTACATAACAGTGATGGCAAACTATTAGAACAATATATACGGTATTTAACAACAACAACAATAACAATAACTAGGTTGGGTGGGTGGTAATAAGACAAAGTTTTGTCTGATAATTTATTAATATTTTTCCTGATATTTTAATAATATTTTTGGAATATTTTAATGATATTATTTTGGATATATACTGATATTATTTGAGTCTGATACTTTACTAATATTGTTTGGATATTTTTGAATTTTTGTCTGATAATTTATTAATATTTTTCTGATATTTTACTAACATTTTTAGGATATTTTATTAATTTTTAAAAAATATTTTACTAATATGTTTGGGATATTTTACTAATTACATAATAGTGATGTCAAACTATTAGAACAAGATATACGGTATATACAACAACAACAACAATAAATGGGTTGGGTGGGTGGTAATAAGGTATATCAGGGTGTCCTTAGATTTAGTGTTGTTTGTTTTTAACAGTTCAGACAAAGTAACTGGAGGAGGACACCTTGGGCTCCAGGAACCTGCAATGTATATGTTTTCCTTCATTTATGGAGTTTTATAATTAATCAAAAATAATGAAATGGTATAAAAAACATCAGTTGCATCCCTACTTGGATTAGAGAAGGAAAAGAGAAGGAAAGCAAAAACAAGTTGGTTGATAAAAAAAGTTGCAGCTGCTGCAGTTTTGTAATGTTTTTGTATTAAGAGGTGAAAATACTTCAAATTTATGTTCCAATTTCAGAATTAATCGCTCTCTAACCTCTGAGAGGATGAGTTTACAAACCCCAACCTGCCTGCACAGACAAAAAGAAATGTGTTGAGAAAACGGAAAGTGTGAGGTGGAAAACAGGACATAAAGGTGGGTAAGACACATGTTGCTTCTTTTGTTTTGATGTTGAATATAATTGTTGAATCACTGAATTTCGTCGAACATTTATAAAAAAAGGCTCAGTGAAGTCTTGACACCATCTTTTGGCAGGAAATGGTTTGGCAGTGTCTTCCTCCAATGTTGCTCAAATGTGGAGAAAAGCTGAACCACCATATAGAATTATTACATATTAATCACCTCAAGCTGCTCACCACCAGGTCGAAGGTGTTTTCTTTAAACGGCAGAAACTCCTCGTCAGCGAGAACACAATGAGTCGGGATCTCACTCTGTCTTCTCTGTTTCTGAGGATCAGAGACATACAATAAATTCATATCAGCATCATGTATCAGTAAGTACAACATCCATTACTGTGTCATTGTTATGCCCCTGTAAAGGGGGGAATAACTGCTGGTAGGTGATTATTTTCACCAGGGTTCATTGATCTTTTAACAAAAACTGATGCCATCAGAAAGATTAGAAAGTTGCTATGATCACATAAATGTTCTGCATAAGAAAGTCTTCAAGGCATTTCCACCTCTATACAGACACATGCATCAATTGCAGCATCAGTTTTTATGATTTGTTTCAACTCTCACCAGAGTTTTCTCTGAGACGTCCGTCAGGAACAAACGCTCCACAAAATCCTGAAACACCAACAAGCACAAAACACAGAGTCAGTTGTGCCTAAGTCTAAATAATTGAAGTATTTAACTCAATTATTGTGATTATTTGGGCCACTGAGAACAGTTTAACTAACATGTATCCACATGTACAGACTGTACCTTGCTTAAATGCTCTGCAATGTGACTTTTCCCACCGCCGATGTCCAGAGCCAGAGGAAACGTCCTGAGAAAACAGGAAGAGGGAACAACGTTAGAGAAGAAAGCAAGTGTGTGTGTGTGTTCAATAAGAAACCAGCTGTCTCGTCATAAACCCACCTCGCTATGTCGTAGACCCGATCTGCCACTCGACTGCCAACCTGCAGAACAAAGATCAAAAGTGTGACTGATTTTTATGGTTAAAGTAGAAACATCTTTCCTCCGGTGGCCAAAGCAGTTGCTGGATTTCATGAGTCACCTTCTGCTCTGCACACACTCTCAGATCATTTTTACATTTCAAAATAAAACAAACAAACCTCAGAAAGTTGGTCTAATATCTTACAAAAGGAGCAAACTTTATATTTGTAAAAATGGGATCTGAGTTTAGAGTTCACAAACATCTTTTTATTTGAAATCTATACATGTTTTGCATATTATCTTATTTCTCCAGATCATATGTTTGGCATGTAAAAACTTTAATTTGTAAAGTAACTAAAGTTGTCAGGTACAAAAAGTAGCCTAGACCATTCCCCTCTGAGATGTAGTGTAGTATGAGCATAAGGTGGCATGAAAAGACTCAAGTAAAGTTTCCTACAAAGACCTCGTATTTGTACTTAAGTACAGTAAATACTTGAACAGATATCTCTGTGGTAGGCTCCCACCTCGTCCCTCAGGTAGTCGTACTGGTGGCCGTCCTGCAGTGATGCTGCCCAGTTCTTCTGACTCTTCTTCATCTCCCTGTTGAACACATTCATGGTGCCTCTGCCCGACACCGACATCCCTCTGCGGGCTTCAGACCTCGGCCCGGCCCGCAGTCTGCAGCTGGAGGACATGATCCAGCTCCAGCTGCCTGAGGAGGCCGCCGGACGGGAGCCGGCTGCCCGCAGGACTCTCCGACACACCCTGCCGCTCATGGTGCTGCTTTAAAGTCCAGTTGACGAAAACAGAGTTTATACTCTGAACATCAGAGCATCGTACAACATGTTGTACAACAGCTGAGCTTCTTCCTGTCCTCCACACTCTGACTGACCTCAGGGAAGAGGAGGAGGGAAAATGTGGAACTGGATTCTACTGGGCTCATTGGAAACAATGGAACTGGATCACAGACTGGAACCAGACTAAAAATCAATTACATGTACCTGTTACTTACTTATAATAATAATGCATCTACTTCTACTACCACTGGTAGTTTTCATCTTTGATTGATCTCATAATTATTTCTCCTATTGTGTGATTATTTTTTTAGTCCATAAAATGTCATAAAATAGTGAAAGATGTTCACTTCACTTCCCAGAGCCCACAGTGACATTTTCACGTCTTTAGCAATCAGTATTATAAAAAAAATATTCAATTTGCTTTACATAAAATAGAAAAGCAGAAAAAGCATCACATTGGAAAAGCTGTTTAGCATTTTTGCTTAACAACTGACTTTAGAAATTAATTGATGATGATTCATTGTCTGTCATTCAGCTAATCTATTAATTGTTTCATCACTAAATAAGAAGTCAGAAACACAAACATTATCTACCATAATTACAAAGTACCTAAGAATGAGTGCCTTTACTAAGATATTAGACTACGAAAATATCAGATCATGTAAAACCAGTGATGTCTAACTGGAAAATATGGTGGAATTTATTAGATTATAGACTTATTATTACACTTTTTAGACTACATACAGTAGTTTGCTACAGCACCTGTCCCTCAAGATGTCCAATAGAGTACAGAATCATCTTTCAAACATTGTCAATGACCAATTCATGCAAAACATTTTTTTAAATTTTTCAATAAAAACTTGAATTCATTCATAATAATCACTATATAATTAGCTATAGATATTTAATTTATAGAAAATCTGTTGTTTTAAAGTTCACAAATGTCATCTGCCAACCTGTTTTTGCCAGTGCTACCAAACTGAAAAATATGGCTGAATTTATTAGACTATAGACTATATACAGTTTAGTGTATATAGTATATAGTATACTGTATATGTATCTATATATTTTATATAGTTTGTTAGAGCAGATATATTTGCTGTGATATGTAATGGTACATTTTTAGAATTATATTAGGCTACTAAACATAAGAATAAGTGATTTTTTTAGTAATAATTTCTATAATATTTGAGATATATGAATCTACAAAATCTTTTCGACAACGGTTAACAATGTGAAATTAATGTAATAATAGTATAATAATAGTAGTAATAGTAATAATAATACGTGTAATACTAGTTTTTGATTGAAAACAGAACAAAAGTTGGCAGAGGAAAAGTAATATTTTGGAATTTATTTTTAGCGAGAAAGTCTTTTAAGCATCTATGTTTTTTTGTACCGGAATTATCGGTGCGCGTTTTCCCTCATTTGTCCCACTTCGCTTGCCTTACCAAGAAAGGGGCGGGAACAGAAAAGGTCACGGAAGAGTTGCATGCTGGGAAAACACGTGTAGCAGGAGACCAGAGAGGTATGGGTGTATTTTTTATGATTCTTGTTATTTTAAAACGTTGTTTTAAAGTCAATTATCATATATCTTTACAGGTACATGCTCAGTATTGTGCGTAGTGTCAGCTGTTGTGTGGTTTTCCCGCCTTTAGTGTCCGTCTTCTCCTGTTCGGACATTTTGTTTGTTTACATGTCAGCGCGTTGCTCAGTTTACTGAGACTGAAACTCAGTTTAACAGTTTCTTTAAAACAACAGAGTTCAAAACGGTTCAACAGGTGTTTTCCCGGTAAAAAGACTGTCTTCCGTCGGTCATTAAATGCTCACTATGTGGTTCGTTACAAGTTATTGTATTGTATCATTGTATTGTAAGTTATTGTGGCAGTAGTTCTGTATACATGTACTTAAACAGAGTATTTCTAGACTTTGATTTGAAACAATTAAGCAGTCTTACTTACAGTAAATGGTGGTAACTAAAAATGACTAATATCACACTGAAAATACTCCACTACAAGTAACAGTCCTGCATTCAAAACCTAAATCCCTACCTAAGTAATTGTTTGTATCAGCAGAAAGTACTTTAAAGTATGGAAAGTAAAAGTACTCATTGTGCAGTAAAATGTTCCCTGTCAGTGTTTTTTTTTCATGATATCTTGCCAGGTTGTCCAGTTGATGTCCATAACATTTAACTGAATTATGATGGAAAGTCGAAAAACATCTGTTGTTTTCTGCTAAATTCTCAGTTCATAAATCACTCTGGATTAAATCTGTGTAGGTCCCTCCATTAAATCCCAAAACAATATTTTTTTCAATAACTTACTCACGATAATGTGAACATGTTTTTCTTCTTTTATATATTTACATATAACAAAAGATGCCTAAGTTGTCAAATGTTAAATACTGTATGCTGTTTTCTGCTGAGCAGTTAGTGGACTGTGGGTTTATCAAAAAAAACGGCTGCCTTCTGCTGGAAACACTGAGACTGAACCAAACAAAAAAGTCATGTCCACTAGAGGCTGAGAAAAGTCTAGGATCAGGTCGTCCAGATTCATTATTCAGTTTGTGCATATAAAGCTAAATCCACACAATTTATTGGAATATAGATGCACATGATAAGAGAAAGAGGCTCAGTGCTTGTTGTCCATGTTACCCGACAATTTGTCCTGTTTTTTATTTTTCAGGATACACTTGAAGTTTGCCACCATGTCATCCAAAAAGAAGCAGGATGGGGATGAGCGCTTCCAGCGGGTGCAGAAGGATCCCAGATTCTGGGAAATGCCAGAGAGAGAACGCAAAATCAAGATCGACAAGCGTTTCCAGTCCATGTTTCACGACAAGCGCTTCAAGGTGAAGTACACGGTGGACAAACGAGGCCGTCCCATCAACCAAACCTCCACGGAGGACCTGAAGCGCTTCTACAAAGTCTCCGACTCAGAGGACGAAGACGATGAGGAGGATGTGAAGAGCAAGAAGGCGGCAGAGGGCAAGAAAAAGAAAAAAGTGAAGGACAAGCTGGTGAAGGCTGATGGAGAGGCGAAGAGCGGAAAAGCGGTGCAGAGCGGAAAAGCGGTGCAGAGCACAGACGGTAAAGGAGAGCAGCCTGAGCGAGGCGTCAGAGTTGTTGAAGAGGGTGAGTAGTTGTTTCTGATTGAGATGCAGGCTGAGGAAACGAGCACAGATTCAACATTTCACCCAGTCCTACATGTCAGGTTGCAGGGCTTGACAGTAACGGTTGCTAGGTTGCCACTGGCAACCATTTTAAGAAATTGGCAACCAATTCTTGGCCTTTGGTTGCCACTTACTAACATATAGAAAATAGGGGCAGCGAAACATACACCCCCAAATAAATACATTTTTAATATTTGTCGCATTGGTGATATTTAAATTTTACTGTTAGTCAGAACCAGAACCAGACAACGCTGGGTGTGACAATGCTGCACGTGTATTGGTGCGTTTACCCGTGCGCATGTTTTAGAGACTATGGCGAAGCAAATGAAGACGGTCTGTGGGGTGAAAAGTTCGACTAACCCGTTAACATCACAAATGAATGGAAAAGGAAATTTGGGAGGCGAAGTATCCCGGCATCTTTGAGGTGGATGGAAAATTATACTGCAAAGCCTGCACAACATTTACCTTGATAAGTGACACATCAAGATCACTAGTTCAAGGTAGCACATATGATCATGCTTATGATCAGACCACTAAAACTGAGAGCTGACTGGATTACCTGTTACACGCTGTTCATGTTGTGTGGATTTATGCCGTCACTTTTAATCTAGAGACTCAATTCACAAAAAAATATTTGCGAGCATTGTTTACACACAGGTTGCAGATGGTGGCAGCTTTTAGTTCCACAAACGATTGTTTGCTGCTGATAGATTTGTGAGTCCTACAGGACGTTCTCATGGTCATGCATAGGCTGTAATTAAGACTGCCAATCGATTAAAATATTTAATCAGACATTTTTTATCTGTTCAAAATGTACCTTAAAGGGAGCTTTGTCGAGTGGGCAAATATGCTGCTTTATTTAAATGTATGTATATATTTATTATTGGAAATCAATTAACAACACAAAACAATGACAAATATTGTCCAGAAACCCTCACAGGTACTGCATTTAGCATAAAAAATATGCTCAAATCATAACATGGCAAACTGAAGCCCAACAGGCAACAACAGCTGTCAGTGTGTCAGTGTGCTGACTTGACTATAACTTGCCTGCATGTGATTATCATAAAGTGGGCATGTCTGTAAAGGGGAGACTCGTGGGTACCCATAGAACCCATTTTCATTCACATATCTTGAGGTCAGAGGTCAAGGGACCCCTTTGAAAATGGCCATGATAGTTTTAACTCGCCAAAATTTGGCGTAAGTTTGAGCGTTATTTAACCTCCTTCGCGACAACCTAGTATGACATGGTTGGTTCACTCACCTAAAAACTCAACCTAAACCTAAAAACCTAAACCTAAAAATCGCAAGTTGCGTTAATGCGTTAAAGAAATTAGTGGCGTTAAAACAAATTTGTTGTTGTAGTTGTAATATGGAGTTTGTTTTGATTAGAGAAATGTCTCAATGTTATCAGGAGAGGAAATTACTTCATGTTGCAGATTTGGTGAAAGGGACCCCTCGTTTCTGTTACCCAGACAAACTTATTTTATTTCTGTATAATAATGTTTAATTTTTGCATCAACATAGGCAGCTGCAATGATCTTTTTGTATCTGTACAGTTGCCGACTCCTCTGACTGTAACACTTTTTGTTATGTTCCTCAGATGATGAAGATGATGAGAAGCAGCAAACTGCAAAGGCTGATGATGTTGACCTGGGAGACAGTGTCACAGGCGGCAGTGAGGAGGATGAAGACGATGAAGAAGACGACGACGACGATGATGATGCAGAAGAGGAGAGTGATGTGGCGAGCGGATCAGATGAGGAGGAGTCTGGTCTGGATTCAGAGGAGGACAGTGACAGCGAGCCGGATCTGGCCAGAGGGAAGGGAAACATAGAGACCAGCTCAGATGAAGACGACGACGACGATGTGGACGCCATCCTGAGGAAAGAGGAAGAGGAGATTGAACACAACTGGGGAGAGCTGGCTAAAGACGCTCCACAAAGCGACGAGGTGAGGTGGCGTCTAGTTGGGGGAGGACGTTCTGCTCACCTGACCAGGAAACATGAACACTTTTAACACTGTGTTTGTGTGTCAGGTTTCTGCCCGACTGGCCATCTGCAACATGGACTGGGACCGGATGAAAGCCAAAGACCTGCTGGCGCTGGTCAAGTCCTTCGTACCTGAAGGAGGAGCCGTGCTGTCTGTCAAGGTAAAGCCAGTTAATAAGTAGCAGTGGGCACTAGGGATGTCATGATACCAGAAATTTAGTAGTCGATACCAATACCAGTGAAATTCCACGATTCTCTTAAACCAATTCGATACCACGTTATAAAACAAAAGTAAAACAATCAATCCCATCTACTTCAACACAAACTCCTTTATTACCGTTTGCATACTGGTCTTTGTTAGGAAGTTAAACAGCTCATAATTCCCTCTCTATTATCTATTTTATATTGCTGTGAAGACATCTCCTTCAAACAACTGGATTTATTCAAGTTTCTCACCAAAAACTACATTAGAAATGATTACATTTGAACACATCATGATAACGTTATAATTTACCTTCGCCCAATACTAATTTTTACTGAATAGAGCCTCATGAACGCATCATAATGTAAATCTCTCGTCCTGCCGATTTCAACACAGATTTATTCTTCACAATGTAGCTACTTTGGTTTCTGCTTTTTTCTTTTCTTTATTTTCTAAATAATGGTGTCTTGTAAGCCCGGTTGGGCTGGGCATATTATTTATGTATGACATAATAAAAAACAAAAATAAAATATAGCATTATCAAGGAAAAATAGGGTGCGTCCCCTGGACACGTCGATAGGGAGTTTACTGCGTCCCAAACACATTTTCTATCGTCCCCGGGACGCTTTTAGTCTCCAGCCTTGACGGTACCTCTGGTACTGTAGAAAAAGTCAAGTACCGTCATGCTTTCAGAATTTTGGCATCAACTTGGTATATTAAATATCAACCTGCTGGTAATGAATATTGTTAACGTTAGTTGATTTGGGACATGAAAGTAAATTAATTGATTTGTGCCACACTTAAACACTAGATAACATAGTTTAATCTTTGGGCTTGGGGGAAGGTATCAAGTCAAAAGGCACAAGTCCAAGTGAAGTCAGTCATCAACTTTGTGACTCTAGTCAAAGTCATGTGACTCATACCCGGTCGGGACGATAACGTAACTCGCTGCGGAGCCCCGTCACTTCACAAGACACGGGAAACCTCTGTTGGTCTGGAGGAGCTGCAGCATTTATTTCTGCAAAAACGTCCACTGCACATTCACTAGATATTCTCAGAGCTAAATTAACTCTCTGCAGTGTGCGCGCGTGCACGTGGAGTTGGAGCGAGCCGAGCGGGTGAGAACGAGCGCGGTGTGCAAGCAGGCAGCAGGCAGCAGGAGCAGCGCGTACCCACACGCGAGCGCGCATGGGATTCCGACCCGTTATGATTTATGCGCGTGATAAGTTACAAATAGTCCCTTTAATGGGAAACAAATGGAAGAAACCTCAGGACGAGCAGCAGAGGAAGTATCCCTCTCCAAGGACAGACATGCAAAAGATGTTGTGTAACCAACATAATAAAATTACAGTATAGACAATCATGATGACAAAATTATTAGGGCTGTCAATCGATTAAAATATTTATCGCAAATTAATCGCACACCTTTTATTTGTTCAAAATGTACCTTAAAGGCAGATTGTCTGTAAAGGGGAGACTCGTGGGTACCCATAGAACCCATTTTCATTCACAAATGGCCTTGCCAATTTTTTTCTCGCCAAAATTGAGAGTAAGTTTGGAGTTTATTTAACCTCCTCGGCGACAAGCTAGTATGACATGGTTGGTACCAATGGATACCTAAGGTTTTCTAGTTTCATATGATGCCAGTATCTTCACTCTAGCTTTAAAACTGAGCCCGCAACAACCTAAAAATCACAAGTTGCGTTAATGTGTTAAAGAAATTAGCGGCGTTTAAACGAATTTGCGTTAACACGTTAGTATTGCGTTAACCTTCACAGCCCTAAAAATTATAGATAGATTATAAACATATATGAAGAATATGGATCCAGGAGGATGTCAAGCAGCTTCCAGGTGTCGCCAAACAGATAGAACCTGAGCCACACATCCTCCTCTCCACCATGGTAACCTGTTTCCGTTGTTATGACGACTGCATATGTATAAAGATAGTAAGATGGGGGTTCATAAATGCGACCCGAGAGAACCTCCATCAGACAAATGTATCCACTCTGCAGCCCGTTTTCACTGATAGCAATCTTTCAAAGTTGTCTGTGTTAGTATGGACTCATGAAGTGGGTCACTTTTCAAACTGTTGAATGGTGTCTGTAAGAGAGATAAACAGCAGTGCATGCTGGGTATTGTCTTAGATCTACCCGTCAGAGTTTGGGAAGGAGAGGCTGAAGGCGGAGGAGACTCAGGGACCTTTGGAGCTGAAAGCTCTGCCCGACGACTCTGACGATGACAACGAGGAGGAGAGGTAACACACAACTTGTATTTGTCACTTAGGAGTGCTTCCAGTTATTCCCTGGAGTTTTACCCTAACCTTCCAAATAAACCTGAAATGTCTTGTAATGGGTCAGTTCACACAAATCACAAAAAACACATTTTCCCACTCCCGTCGGACAGTTTGGGGAGGTTGGTGAGCGTCTGTCGGCCTAGTTTTTGCGGTGTGTCCCACACCGGTCGGCTCTAGTCTACCCGTGTCGGAGACTTTTGGGCCGATTCAGCTTGTTGAATCCTTCCTTCTCTCCGAAACAAAAGGACACGGTGATTTAAAACCAGATAAAAACACTGAATAAAACAGTTTCACGTTAAAAATCACTGTTTCTCCGTCTCTGTACGGTGGACTTTGTTCAGCTTGTTTCTCTGATAACTTGAGATCCAGACGTTTGATGACTAAAAACCTTCATCCAGTTAAAATATATAGTTAAAAACCAACGAGATCTAAAAAGTGTATCTTAAATATGTGGCTTAAAACTGGATAAAAAGTCAATTTATTAGAGCTTCTGGCAGACAACCACAACGCTGACGAATGCACAATGACGCCATTGACATGTTCCCAAATGAAATGCACCGTTACCTTGATTAAAATCACAGATTTCTTTAGGTTAGAAAATTGTCGGAAACATTTGGGATAATGTAAGTATACAATTCAACAAAATATATAACATAGGTGTAGTCGTATTTAGACATTTCAATGCAGAAATGTTACATATTATACCTTTTAACCTTTTAAATGTTTTTTTCATTCCCGTCTTATGTTCTTTGTAATGTGTTTTATGATGAAGGTCACAAGCTGAAATGTTGGTCTGACAATTAAGTTTTTATACTACAAGTGTTAGTGTTAGAGTTTTTCCCTCTTCTCCTTGAAGTTGTACCAGGAATCTCAACTCTGCTTCTACAGGATAAAGTTTTCTTCCTCTGGATCTGATGATGATGATGATGTGTGTTGGTGTGTGTGTGTCCTCTCAGTGGTTACAGGGAGAAGATGCGTGACTACCAGTTCAAGCGGCTGAAGTATTTCTACGCCGTAGTGGAGTGTGACTCGGCCGACACCGCTGCCAAAATCTACCAGGAGTGTGACGGCTTCGAGTACGAGAGCAGCTGCTCCGTCCTGGACCTCCGGTGAGAGAAGAGAGAAGACAAATCTATTATTTACTGAAGCTAATCTAGAAAAGCAATGATTTGAACCTGCCGTTGATCCTTTTTTGTACAGGTTTATTCCCGATGAAGTCAAGTTTGACGAGGAGCCCAAAGACGTGGCAACGGATGTGAACCTCTCGGCCTACACGCCCAAACTGTTCACCTCATCTGCCAACGCAACATCGAAGGTAGGAAGACTGATTGTATAATAAAGTGATTTATTATTCATATTTCATAGTGCTGCAACTAACGTTTATTTTCATTGTTTATTAATCTGTTATTGTTTTCTGTTATTATTCTCTCAATTAATCGATTAGTTGTTTCGTCTATAAAATGTCAGAAAACGGTGAAAAATATCGATCAAGCCCAAGATGACGTCCTCAAATGCCTTGTTTTGTCCACAACTCAAAGATATTCAGTTTACTGTCATAGAGGAGTAAAGAAACCAGAAAATATTCACATTTAAGAAGCTGACTTTTTTTCTTAAAAAAATTAATCGATCAATCGATTATCAAAATAGTGGGCAATTAATTTAAGGTTGACTACTAATCGATTAATCGTTGCAGCTCTAATTTATTTCATTGTCATATTAAATGTTAAGTAACTATAGTTTATAATTATATCTGTATGATTTGTTTTTTGCCAATTAGGGATATTATTTATAAATTATTGTATTATTATTGTAAATTCTTAAATACTGGCTGGGGCCTTGATTGACCTTAACTGCAGAGAGAACTGGGCCTTTACTAAGTAACTAAATACTGTACTTAAGTATTTAACTTTTCTACTACCTTTACTCCACCATCTCTCTGAGGTAAATATTGTATTTTTTAGTCCTCTACATTTATTTATAACCTCAGCTGCTTTGCAGATTTAGATTATTAATACAAAATATAATCAACAAGCAACAACTATATGATATATTATTATAGGTTAAGATAAATGATGTTTTGGGGAAATTCAAAAACTACCCAGCAGTATATACTGTATAGTAATTAAAATGAGCTCTTCCTTTACCAGCGGCAACATTAAAGTGATGAACACATTAATGCATCAATAATTATAATCTAGTGTATATAATATATTAAACATATTCTCCTTGGGGAGGTAATAAAGACAAACAACAGGACTTTGGGACTGATGTGTGTGAGTCTGTTTAACCAATCAGGTGCAGCTGACGTGGGATGAGACGGACAACGAGCGCGTGACCGCCCTGAACAGGAATTTCACCAAGAACGAGCTGCTGGCCATGGACTTCAACGCCTACCTGGCCTCCTCCAGTGAAGAAGAAGAAGAGGAGGAGGGTGAAGGAGGAGGGTTTGAGTTTGGAGAGGAGGAGAGCGGAGACGATGACACAACAGCAGAGGGTGAGACAGTAACTAGAGACGCATTAATGTGGAGAACAAACATTGTTTTATTCTTTGATGAGACGAAGCGGCACTGAGGAGTCGTGATCTCTTTCTTGTCGTAGCTAAACGGACAGAAGAGCCCGTCGCGGAGAAGAAACCGCAGAAGGAGAAAAAGAAGGTGAACAAGAAAAGCGAGGAGCAGATCTCCAAGTACAGAGAGCTGCTGAAAGGCATCCGGGATAAAGAGAAGAAGCTGCACGAGGACAGAGACATGGAGATGGAGATCACCTGGGTGCCAGGTACGAGGAAACCTTTTCATCTCCAGCATGTGAACCAGGTTTATTAAAGCTGTATTAGGTTAGTAGAACTAGTCCTATTTAGGCCATTTTAATTGCTTCCATGCAACACAGCTTTACTTAACCCTTTTCACTTGCCCCTCTTTTTCATAGACCCATTTTGTCTTCTTTTAGGGGGGTACAGGGGGTCTTTAGGGGGAGATAGCAGGACAGCAGTAGATGTCACATAGAAGTGGTGTACATCATCTGAAAGCTGGGAACCTGAAGATTAATTTGAGATGCAGCTCAGCACTGTGTGTCAAGTCGTTCTAGTCATAAATCAGAAATAAAAAATGATTGATTAATTAATTAAAATAAATTGTGAAAGTGGGTTAAGAAAATTATGATAGAAGTATGTGATGGCCATCCCCATGCTCTATTATGTCACATAAGTTGCTGCAGCAATTTTTGGGTTGATGCCATTTGTTACACAGATTTGGTGTTAAATTTAATCATTTTTTACCATTCAAGAATGGATAAAAATGATCAATAATCCCTCCAAAATACCACATTAAGACACCAAGACCTTGAAAAACACAATAGAAAAAGCCATGCTGTGATTTGGTATCAAAAACTTTTGACATTTGGAGATTTCTGCAAGAATTGCATTTTTCGGCGATTGAATAGCAAGCACTTCTATTCTGGAAACTGCTCAGAAACCCCCTTATCGTCAATCTCCCTAGGAAAGCCATCCATCCTCTGAATGCTCTAGGTCTCTAGTTTGTGGCTTTAAAGTTTCATGAGGCTGTGATTATCCTAGAGGTCACCACAGGTCATTTTATACAGTGAGGTCAAGTTTAAAAAAAATGGTCTCACTACAATGAAATGGCCTTGAAAATCACCCTGCCAGTTTTTCCTTGCCAAAATTTAGCCTATCTTCATAGCTTTATTTAGCGTTCTTCCCGACAAGCTGAGCCTACTTCAGCCTCTGAAAAGGTCAGTCAAGACGGCCAAGGGCGCTGGCGCCCTCAAGGAGCGGAAGAGGTTAAAATCTGTCTAATTTTAATACCAATAATTTATCATTTTACCATCAACTGCTATTACAAATATAAATCCATTCTATCCACAAACAGCTCCCTCTTTTTTTTATAGGGTTGCTTTGTTTTTGCTTCGTTGAAGAAATTTCCTTTCTACTTTGAAAGTCTCGTCCAGTCTTTCAAACAAAGCGTCTATATGTCTATTGGTGTATGGGTTACAGTAAACACCAAACGGTTCTGAAAGTCCCCAGTCATGAGCTGTAGTTAGTTTATTAAATGTGCATTTTATCTGTCTGCAGGGCTGAAGGAGACGACGGAGCAGCTGGTGAAGAAGAAGTTGGAGGGGAAGGACAAGCTGACGCCCTGGGAGGATTTCTTAGAGAAGAAGAAAGACAGGAAGAAGCAGAAGAAATCTCAAAGAAAAGAGGTGAGTTGAACTGTCAACTGTCAACACTAACAGCACCACAGAGTTAACAACAGGGGCCAGATGCTTAAAACTCTGTGTACGCACAGAAACAGAAATATGCATACACATTCTTTTTGTCAGATTTATAAAGTTGTGCACCTGATTCTGTTTAACAATCATTGTGGAGCTGGACGCACATGCACCAATGAAGTCCAATGTTAGATTGACATCTGGGCCAAAGAAAACACACAGAATACGCTATTGATTCATTCATAGTGCTCATGCTGAAACACACTGAAATGCTTCACAATTCAGGATCAAATTAATCATCATTAACAAGAAGACAATGGCTCAAATGTAAATAAAAACGATGAAATTCATCACTCATAAATTTAAGCTTTTTAGCTTAAAATGAAGTTTGATTGACATTTACACAATCAATGAAATTGACAAACAACCTTAAAACAATGTTTTACTCCAAGGTTGCGTCTCTCACCTTTATATTCAATCTCGTCATTATCGTATCACCCGCAGTTATCTCAGCTAAAACTGTGTGTATGCTGGTCTGAAGTCTGCATGTGGTGACACATTCTCACCACACATTATTCTTTTATAAATACCAGTTTATGTGTGGGGAAAAGGCGAATGCATGGTTTTTGTGCGTACACATCATCTAACATCTAGTCTCTGGTGTATTTGGACTCTGAACGGTGTTGATTACAGGTGGAAAAGGTGGAGATGTGAGATGTACCCACTTTCTTCAAGAACAATGTTCAATATTCATGGTATCTTGGAAAACAAGTTGGTTTTTAATTCTTTTTTTTTGTATTTTCCAATCTTCGAATATGATCTTTAGCACTAACTGAAAAATAACTTGGTAAACACTGATCAGAAAACAACAAATCAGTAATAATCTACTTTAGAAACTTCACTCAACCAACAACTTTTATTGGGTAGATTTTTTAAAATTCATTTTCCATTAACTGTTCCTTCTGTAGTTTTATTAATCAGTTTAATATTTTCTTTTGTATCAGGGAGAGGATGAGGAAGAGCTCAGCGACGACGAGCTTCCTCCAGACGTTGACTTCAGTGACCCCTTCTTCGCCGAGGAGCTCTCCGCTACAGGTGATCAATGCCATCATTTAATCAGTCAGTCACAGTAGGGGGTTGTAGGACATGCTCATGTTATTTTTCATCACCTCTTTTATTATGAAAGTAGAGAAAAGAACAAAATGAATCATGTTTTTTGTTGCACTCAATGTTACAAGAACAATTTACAGGAAGATAGAAATAGACAAACAGCTAAAAACAAAGACAACAAAGCTGAACAAATAAACATTTAACTATAATGTCCATACAAGTAGGTGAAAACATTTTACAAATATATAAATATAGTAGTTAAATAAATGCAACAATGAACAACAACATACAATGTCTATATACAAGTTTCTGTAAATTGTTAACAAGATTTCAATAGTGCAAAGAGTGTTTGAATTAATATTGAGTGATTAATGTCATAGATTACTTTATATACATGAAATAGGTGGATATTATGTACAGTATACAGTTTATGCATGTGTATATACAGTATATTTATTGATATATTTACATGCAGTAGTTCAGTTATTGTCCTCTCTTTGGATCTGACCCAGACCCGCACTTTCAAGAAAGCTTTGAAAGTTGGTTCGGTAAACAGACCTTTTGAGTTTAGATTATTTTGTTTGGCAGCATGTAGATCATTAGGAACGTTCAGTATCAGTGTTGTCTGATGTGTCCGCAGACATGAAGGAGAAACAGAAGGGGAAGAAGAAGAAGAAAAAGCAGGAGGAAGAGGAGCGGACAGCTGAGGAGGAAGAGGAGCTGGAGAAACAAAAGGTCAGAGTTCAATCCCAAAATCACCAAACCTGTGGATCAGAATGCCAGCCAGCCACATGCTAACCAACCCGCTCTAAACCCGTGTTTGTGTTTCTGTGTGCAGGCGGAGATGGCTCTGCTGATGGAGGACGACGACGCCGACGCCGCCAAACACAAACACTTCAACTACGACAAGATCGTAGAGCAGCAGAACTTGAGCAAGAAGAAGAAGAAGAAGCTGCTGAAGAAGGGCGAGGAGCCGCTGGAGGGCGACGACTTCCAGGTCAGTTTAATGATACTATGTGCTGTTTGGGTTTGGACCAGTATAATGGTTTATAACACATTAATAAATGGTTTATAACACATTAATAAATGGTTTATAACACATTAATAAATGGTTTATAACACACGCGAGAGACGAGGGAAGAGAGAGACAAGAAAGAGAGAGGCGAGGGGCAAGAGAGAGAGACAAGAGAGAGAGAGAGGCGATGGGCAAGAGAGAGAGACAAGAGAGGGGCAAGAGAGAGAGCGAGAGAGGTGAGGGGCAAGAGAGAGACAAGAGAGAGAAAGAGGCGAGGGGCAAGAGAGAGAGAGAGGCGAGGGGCAAGATAGAGAGAGAGGCGAGGGATGAGAGAGAGACAAGAGAAAGAGAGTGAAGAGGGGCAAGAGAGAGGAGAGAGAGGGGCAAGAGAGAGAGAGAGAGAGGGGTGGGCTAGAGAGAGGGGCGAGGGGGAGAGAGAGAGAGATGCACAGCAACCACAATAATAGCACAACAGCTATAAGCAGTAATACAAATAGGACTAATAACAATAATCAATAGCACTGGATGTAATAGAGTGATAATAGAAATGGCAGTAATAATAATAGAAATATGACTACTACTACTAATAAAATAAGAGCCGAGTAATGTTTCCATAATTGTAATCTGCGATCTGAGAAAAATGGAGTTGATAACGTCTCTTTAGGTCTGTTTTCATAGAAACGAGCTGAAACTACCATCAGACTTCATGGTTTGATTTGGAAAATGAAAGTCAGTGATGCAAAGTCCGTTCGCGCTGTTGTTAAATAGATCAAACATTTAAATGTGTCCACATCTGTGTCATTTTATAACAAACCCTCTCCCGTCTGTCTGTGGGTCCAGGTGGACGTTAAAGACACTCGTTTCCAGGCCATGTTCACCTCCCACCTGTTCAACCTGGACCCGTCAGACCCCAACTACAAGAAGACTAAAGCCACGCAGAGCATCCTGGCCGAGAAGCAGCGCAGACGAGGGGAGGAGCAGCGGCGGATGGAGGACACGCTCAGCGCTCAGAAGGTCGCGCCCGCACAGGGGGAGGCCGCCGGAAAGAAACGGGAAAATGACTCTGACGCTCCGACAGCCGAGGGGACCTCGAAGAAATCGATGGACCCCGGTTTGTCTCTGCTCATCAAGTCGATCAAAAGCAAAACGGAGCAGTTTCAGGCTCGGAAGAAACAGAAGTTCATGTAGGTTTGACTCAACTTTTCTACAAACGTTTTTACAAGAAAGCGGACTGAGACTCTGGTTCCTCCTAAAATCACACTGCAAACGTTGACTGACACAGGATCTTCCTCCTGGACTGCCGTGTTTGTACAGAAAAAGTACCACACGATGAGGAATCAAGCACAATTTTTAGTAAAAATCGAATCCTGCTGCATCAGATCATGTTGAAATGTTTTATTTTTATACATAAAAAATCAGTATTGTGAAGAAATTCTTCACAGCAGCTCAGTTTTACAAAGCCCTACAGTTATTTAAAAGTCATTGTAGGTGACAACAGTGATAGATTGGGCCTCATGCAGCAACAAGTAGCACGAACAGATTCGTTCTTATGTGGCACGTTTGAGCGATTTAGGAGAATTTCTGGCATTCACCTATTTTGACCCGTTGTACGAGTCCCGCACAGATCGTCTGCGAGTTAATAGCCGTTTTTCCATTCAACTGTCAAGCAAATTTTAAGCAAACTTTTGAAATGTCGCAAAAATTAGGCTCGTTTCCATCAACTGGTTTAGAGCAAATGAACCGGGCTACAGCGTAGTTTGGTCTAAGGTGGCGCTATCGGCTACGCATGGCTGTAATCCACCAGTAAGTCGGCTTGGCCATCTAATCGGTCGTGTCTAGAAAGTGACCCACCTATCCTAACCATAACCATTCTTGGTCAATGCCTAACCACGAATAATAAATTCGGATCATGGAGGATCATGTAAACGATGAAATCTCACAAATGCGCTCCTTCTCTTTAACAGGTGGTATTAATCAGGCTGAAACAAGCGCTTCACGACAAGTTTATCCAGTCAAAGTTTGTTGAATCTGACTAGAAACGCTCAAACAAGGTTTAGGATATGAATATGAATTTGTTCTTGCATGAGGCCCGTTAACTGTGGATTAATTTACAAACACAATTACTGTTTTGGATTGGTCCTTAGATTTGACAAAACAATGTATTCATAACATCCTCAAACACTTAACAGTAAATCAAACTCATCTTTAAACATTAATTCCTGATTTATGCAGCTAAATATCAAATGTTGTTTTTCGATTGGAGTTAAGATATGCACGCTTACGGTTCATATGACGGCATGACTACGCAAAGTGTTCTTTTTTTTTTTTTACCTTGATGACAGTTTGCAGAAAACAGACGAGAAGTTTTTACTAACAGCTCACTGTTCCTTCCTGCAATATTTACCTGTTTCAATTGAAGAATTAAAGCAGAATAAATCAGTAGTTTGATAAGCAACATGAAATCAAAGGCACTTAATCAGCTGCTGTTTGAAATTAATCTTCTATACAAGTGTTAACAGCTAAAGTAGAGCAGCATTAGTTTAGTAGGAGATTAATTTAAAGGTTGATTCAAATCTCTCTGTAGCCCCTTTCAGACGAGGAATCTGTCACACTGGTGAGTTTATTTATCTTGTAAGTCATGGCTTTTTGAGTTTAATGTTGACCCGTTATGTACTTAATATTAATGTGGTAATGCTCGCACAACATTTTGCTTCTGGCACGTGAGACCAGAAAGCTAGGTATGAAGTGAGAGATGTTTACTGCGACATGCCGTTAAAGGATGGGTTCAAAACATTGTCTTTATGGCTCAGGTGTGATTAGTTACACTGCCAGTAATTGTTCACACAAGATCAGGGTGTTTATACAGCATAGTGACCGATAACAAAAAAAACAGTAATTGATATTTTAAGTGATTTTGCAGGCTACCAGAGCTACTTTAACCTCGGGTCCACATAGGGGGTGAAAGCATTACTGAGATGCAACAAATCACACCTGAGCCGTATAGAAAACGTTATGAGGTCTTAAGAAGGCAGATTACCTGTCGTGTCTGAAAAGGGGCTTTTAACAGTGACGGACCCGATTTGGCTCCTACGGTCCGGGGTATTCAAACACAGCAGCCGCTCCCATCCCAGTCCCGATGCACATGGACACGACGCCGTACGCCCTGCAGACAGGAAAAACGCAAGAGGGGAACACCTAAGAGAACTCGTCTGAACGCACGTTAAACAGGTCCGGTGTGTCGGTAAGAAATGGTGACTGTGTGTGCATCTGTCGAGACGAACCTCCTGCCTCTGCGTCTGAGCTCGTTGAGCAGCGTCACCACCTGTCGAGCTCCGGTGCAGCCCAGAGGGTGACCCAGAGCGATGGCGCCTCCGTTAGGATTCACCTTCTCCAGCGGGATCCCCAGCTTCTCCACACAGTACACCGCCTGAGCAGCAGTAAACGGTCAGTTCAAACAATTACACACACACA
This sequence comes from Sebastolobus alascanus, assembly GCA_916701645.2. Classification (NCBI taxonomy): domain Eukaryota; kingdom Metazoa; phylum Chordata; class Actinopteri; order Perciformes; family Sebastidae; genus Sebastolobus; species Sebastolobus alascanus. The sequence continues at coordinate 204,575 of CAKAOJ020000174.1, forward strand.
CACAAAAACATATTCACACAACACAAAGTAGTGTTTTTTTCCACCGCAGAGACTTTTGTCTCCACTTCAACGTCTCTTTCCAGACACAGAGTCTCTGTTATTCCACAGACCTCACAGGCCCTGTTCAGACCTGGTATTAACATGCGTCCTGAGTGGTCGGATCACAAGTGGACAGCTTTAAGTACAGGTGTGAGCGCACTCAAGACGCATTGAGATCCGATCACTCAGACCACATTCAGAGGTGGTCTGGGCCACACTCTGGGATCCGCGGGTCTCTGCGCTTATCATGTGAATAGACAGGTAGACGCGAGCGCTTGTCTGTCTCACGGCATGAAAACGGCTTCTGCGCTCTACTGTATCCTGTCAGTACAACTGTATTTTATTAAAATATATCTTATTTATAGGCTACATATCTACAGACTATCAGACTAGGCAAACATAGTGCATTATTATAATACTGTCGGTGTTTTTGTTCCGGTGCTTTGCGCAGAGCTGACAACCCGCCCGCTCGTTCTCTCTCCTCTCTGGCTCTCTGAAGCTCTGTACCCTGCTGTTGCCTGGCAAAGGCAGCGGTGTCGGTGGTATGGAGGTCCCCGGGGACCGCCGGTACAATAACCTTTACGTTGATGTTAATAAAATGTACCCAAATTCACATATGTAGGATATTACTACCGACATTCCTGTAGTATTACGTTGCGACGTCTGCTGTATTAGCCATGTGTTTACTACGCGTTTATTTGCATATAGAGCGGGGAAGTGAGATCACAAGTGGTCACTGGAGACGCATGTGGAGACGCATTTTAATGCCAGGTGTGAACAGACGTACTTAAAGCTGTCCACTTGTAATCCGATCACTGAGGGCGCATGTTAATGTCAGGTCCGATTTTCAGTCAACAAAGACTGTCCACTGTGGGGTCCCTGGACTCAGAGTAACGGGGATACTGTTTCTGTACAAAGAATTACATTGAAAAAACAGTGATTTCCCAATGTTGTGATAATCACAAATGAAATTCCATTCAGTATGATTTTGTTGTTGTGATTTGGCAAGAAGAAATCCATTAACATTTAGATCTGAACTCACCTGACTAGCAAAGGCCTCGTTGATTTCAAACACGTCGATATCCGCCACAGTTAGTCCTGAAGGGGGGAAACCGGCTGAGTTAGAACAAGCCTTTTAGCCAAAAGGATCAATAAAGTTATCAGGATTCATCCTCTCGGGACCGTGAATGCAAATTTCACTCTAATAGTTGACGAGGTATTTTACCAAATACAGCCGCACAGTCACACTGCTAGCGAGGCTTAAAGTGCTTACATAGTCGCATAGTATATTTTTAACAACTCATATGCATAAACAGGCTCACTGACTTGCCTGTGTACTTTGAGGATTAACAAGTATATTCACTAGTGGTCTGACAAACAACAGCAGAACATCTACTTGAAGAATTTTACCCAATGTAAATATCACGTGGTGACAGTTGAGGAGTCAGGTGTGGAAAAAGTACTCAGATCTTTTAATTAAGTAAAAGAAGTAATACCACAGTGTAGAAATACTCTGTTACAAGTAAAAGTCATGCATTCAAAATGTAACTTAATAAGTAAAAGTACAAAAGTATTAACATGAAAATATACTTTAAGTACCAAAAGTGAACGTACTCATGCAGAATGGCCCATTTCAGAATAATATACTGTATATTATATTATTAGATTAGAATTATTGATGCATTATGGCATCCATCACTTAAATGTAAATCATTTTATTTGTTGATAATATTCTGTATTAATTAGGGCTGTAAAAGTTAATGAGATAATAATGTGTTAACGCTAATTTGTTTGAATAATTTCTTGAACGCAACTTGCGATTTTTAGGGTGTAGCGGTCAAAATTTAGCACAAGTTTTGAGCGTTATTTAGCGTTCCTCCCGACATGCTAGTATGACATGGTTGGTACCAATGGATTCCTTATGTTTCCTAGTTTCATATGATAGTACCAGTATCTTCACAGCGGGCTGTCGGAGTATTAAGGGGTTTTAATTGATTCCCAATAATAAATATATACATACATTATCATAAAGCATATTTGCCCACTCCCATGTTGATAAGAGTATTAAATACTTGACAAATCTCCCTTTAAGGTACATTTTGAACAGATAAAATGTGCGATTAAATGCAATTAACTATGGGCCATCATGCGATTAATCGCGATTAAATATTTTAATCAATCAACCTAATATTAATCTCTATTTGTAGAGTAACTAGTAATTTTAAGTTATCAAATAAATCTAGTGAAGTAAAATGTACAATATTTCCCTCTGAGATGTAGTGGAGAAAACAGTCCTTGAGCAAATGTTACTTTCCACCACTGTGAGATGTTTAATGTTCACACACACATATCTTACCAGCCTGTTCCAGAGCTGCAGGGATGGCGAATGCTGGTCCAATACCCATAACGTCCGGAGGGACCCCCACCACGGCACTGGCCCTCAGGACTCCCATGACCGGCAGACCCAGAGCCTCGACCGCAGACCTGCGACCAATCAGCACGGCCGCTGCTCCGTCACTCACCTGGCTGGCGTTACCTGACACAGAACATGTTTGAGTCAGCAACGGCTGAGAGAGATGAAAGAGTTCACCTGGTGCGTGAAGACCGACCTGCTGTGGTGCTGCCGTCAGGCTTGAAGGCCGGCCGGAGTTTACTCAGTCCTGCCAGAGTTGAACTCGCTCTGATCCCTTCATCCTTAAGGACCGCCACCTCGCGCTCTTTACCCTCGGCGTCCACAACCCTGGTGGTGACGGGAACGATCTCCTGCTCGAACACACCTGTGCTCTGGGCCCGGGCCGCTCTGTGTGAAGGAGGTTAAATATGTTGGTGCTGAAACGATGACAGACTTCTTCCAATCAGGTGAGTGCAGTCGATCATGACAAAAATAGTGAAAAGAAATCTTAAAGAATGATTCCAGAAAACACCTGTCGAAAATTAACCGCTTGTTCTTTAACATATTAACTAACTTTCCATCAATATTTAATTTAAATGTGTTGGCATGTTTTTTGCTAACTAATACTAGACAAGCAAACTGAAAACAGAACTTATTTTGCAGAGATATATCAGGTTTATTAGTAGGATAATCAGTGTATTAATTTGTAAATGTTTCAATGTCACCACATGCTGAAGCTATTAAGCACTTTTTTAGTATTAAGGAGTTAGAGTTTACAGGTCTATCTGTTGGAGTACTCAAGTACCGTTAAGTACACATTTGATGTACTTTTCCTTGTCTTTTCATGCTACTTCATACTTTTACTTAACTACATTTATGTGACTTTAGTTACTTTACTAATTAAAATTTTTGCAGATAAAACATATGAAAAGTTTATAAAATATGATGATTTGTTACAAATGATAATTACCTAACAGTTTATACAAGTAGAGCTGAAGCGATTAGTCGATTAATTGAAAATGAATTGGCTTTTGATGGTTTAAAGCTGCAGTGGGTAGAAATGGAGCAAATATGATTTAAAAAAAGTTATTTTTATAAAACTGTCACTATATCCTGACAGCAGTGCATGAGTCAGGTAATCTGAAAGAAACATGTGACTCTGTGTCCTCCTGTGCTCCTAATGGCATCTGCAAGATTGAAAGTTTGATGAGAAAGTTTGCTCCGGCTGGTGGGTGGTGCTTGGTATTTCTTCAACTGATCTCAACATGGCTGCCGGGTCACAAACTTTCTCATTTTACAGCTAAACAGTACACTACAAGATGTTTATGAAAACATTTGAGGAGAGAAATATTTATTACAGTAACAGAATATTGATTCATATTTGATCAGCGCTGCCTAGTTTGATCGGAGTTCGCGAGTGAATGAACAGCCAATAGGAATGCTCTCTCTGAAATGACCTGTGATTGGCCAAAGTCTTCCGCATGGGCTAGATTTTCTTAAGCCTAAAAACAGAGCTATGAGGAGGTGCAGAAGTCTAGTCTTCTCTCAGAACACTTGAATTACAATATGCTGAAAGGTTATTGTGGAATATTTGCCCAATGATGCCAAAAATATTCTGCCTGCTGAAACTTTAAGTCATTTTTCATGTAAAAACATTTCATGGTTTCAGCAACACGAGTGTAAAAATATGCCGCGTTTCCTTTTAATAATTGTAATAATTGCATGCTATGACTTTTTTCAACATAGTGTTTACTATGACTTTTTTTCGACATACCATACTATGACTTTCTTGAGACATACCATACTATGACTTTTTTCCGACATACTATACTGTGACTTTATTTCATGATTTTTTTCAACATACTATACTATGACTTTTTTTTAAACTCTTTTTCAACATACAAACTTTTTTTGATATACTATACTATGACTATTTTTGGCATACAATTATATGACTTTTTTTCATGAAGAAATTCGACATATTATGCTAAAACATTTTACAATAAACTATACTACAAAATCATAGTATAGTATGTCGAAAATCGTATGAAAAAAAGTCATAGTATAGTATGTTGAAATTTTTTGCAAAAAAGTTATAGTATAGTATCTCGAAATTTTTGGCAAAAAAAAGTCATAGTATAGTGTGTAGAAATTTTTTTGCAAAAAAGTTATAGTATAGTATGTCGAAAATTTTTGCGAAAAAAAGTCATAGTATAGTATGTCGAAAAATGTCATGAAAAAAAAGTCAAAGTATAGTATGTCGAAATTCTTTGCAAAAAAAAGTCATAGTATAGTATGTTGAAATTTTTTGCAAAAAAAGTTATAGTATAGTATGTCGAAATTTTTCGCAAAAAAAAGTCATAGTATAGTATGTTGAAATTTTTTGGGAAAAAATGTCATAGGAATATATGTCGAAAATTTCATGAAAAAAGTCATAGTATAGTATGTCAAATTTTATGAAAAAAAGTCATAGTATTGTATGATGATAATTTCATGAAAAAAGTCATAGTATAGTATGTCAATTTTATGAAAAAGTCATAATATAGCATGTCGAAAATTTCATGACAAAAAAGTCATAGTATAGTGTGGAAAATTTTCTGAAAAAAAGTCATAGTATAGTATGTTGAAATTTTTTGCCAAAAAGTTATAGTATAGTATGTTGAAATTTTTTGCGAAAAAGAAGTCATAGTATAGTATGTCGAAATTTTTTGCAGAAAAAAGTCATAGTATATTATGTCAATTTTATGAAAAAGTCATAATATAGCATGTCGAAAATTTCATGACAAAAAAGTCATAGTATAGTGTGGAAAATTTTCTGAAAAAAAGTCATAGTATAGTATGTCAAATTTTTTTGCAAAAAAAGTCATACTATAGTAAGTCGAAATTTTTTGCAAAGGAAAGTCATAGTATAGTATGTTGAAATTTTTTGCCAAAAAGTTATAGTATAGTATGTTGAAATTTTTTGCGAAAAAGAAGTCATAGTATAGTATGTCGAAATTTTTTGCAGAAAAAAGTCATAGTATATTATGTCAATTTTTTGAAAAAAAAGTCATAGTATAGTATGTTTAAATCATAGTATAGTATGTTTAAATTATAGTATAGTATGTCGAAAAATTTCATGAAAAAAACGTCGTAGTATAGTATGTCGAAATTTTTCGCGAAAAAAAGTCATAGTATAGTATGTCGAAAATTTTTTACAAAAAAAGTCATGGTATAGTATGTCGAAATTCTTTGCAAAAAAAAGTCATAGTATAGTGTGGAAAATTTTCTGAAAAAAAGTCATTGTATAGTATGTTGACATTTTTTGCAAAAGAACGTCATAGTATAGTATGTTGAAATTTTTTGGAAAAAAAGTCATAGTATAGTAAGTCGAAATTTTTTGCAAAACAAAGTCATAGTATAGTATGTTGAAATTTTTTGCAAAAGAACGTCATAGTATAGTATGTTGAAATTTTTTGGAAAAAAAGTCATAGTATAGCATGTCGATAATTTCATGAAAAAAAGTCATAGTATAGCATGTCGAAAATTTTATGAAAAAAAAGTCATAGTATAGTATGTCGTAAATTTCATGAAAAAAAAGTCATAGTATATTATGTCGAAAATTTTATGAAAAAAAAAGTCATAGTATTGTATGTATATAATTTCATGAAAAAAAAGTCAAAGTATAGTATGTCGAAAATTTCATTAAAAAAATCATAGTATAGTATGTCGAAAATCTTATGAAAAAAAGTCATAGTATATTATGTCAATTTTTTGAAAAAAAAGTCATAGTATAGTATGTTTAAATCATAGTATAGTGTGTTTAAATTATAGTATAGTATGTCGAAAAATTTCATGAAAAAAACGTCGTAGTATAGTATGTCGAAATTTTTCACGAAAAAAAGTCATAGTATAGTATGTCGAAATTTTTTACAAAAAGTCAAACTATAGTATATCGAAATTTTTTGCAAAAAAAGGTTATACTATATCATGTCGAAAATTTTTACAGAAAAAAGTCACAGTATAGTATGTCGAAATTTTTTGCGAAAAAAAAGTCATAGTATAGTATCTCTAAAAATTTCATGAACAAAAAGTCAGAGTATAGTATGTCGAAATTTTTTGCAAAAAAAGTCATGGTATAGTATGTCGAAATTTTTTGCAAAAGAACGTCATAGTATAGTATGTCAAAAGTTTTTGCGAAAAAATAATTAGTATAGTATGTCGAAATCTTTAGCGAAAAAAAAGTCATACTATAGTATGTCGAAATTTTTTGCGGGAAAAAGTCATACTATAGTACGTCGAAATTTTTGGCAGAAAAAAGTCATAGTATATTATGTCAATTTTTTGAAAAAAAAGTCATAGTATAGTATGTTTAAATCATAGTATAGTATGTTCAAATTATAGTATAGTATGTCGAAAATTTTCATGAAAAAAAAGTCGTAGTATAGTATGTCGAAATTTTTCGCGAAAAAAAGTCATAGTATAGTATGTTGAAATTTTTTGCAAAAAAAAGTCATCGTATAGTATGTTAAAATTTCATGAAAAAAAGTCATAGTATAGTATGTTGACGTTTTTTGCAAAAAAAAGTCATAGTATAGTATGTTGAAATTTTTTGCAAAAAAAAGTCATAGTATAGTATGTTGAAATTTTTTGGAAAAAAAGTCATAGTATAGCATGTCGATAATTTCATGAAAAAAAGTCATAGTATAGCATGTCGAAAATTTTATGAAAAAAAAGTCATAGTATAGTATGTCGTAAATTTCATGAAAAAAAAGTCATAGTATTGTATGTATATAATTTCATGAAAAAAAAGTCAAAGTATAGTATGTCGAAAATTTCATTAAAAAAGTCATAGTATAGTATGTCGAAAATCGTATGAAAAAAAGTCAAAGTATATTATGTCAATTTTTTGAAAAAAAAGTCATAGTATAGTATGTTTAAATCATAGTATAGTGTGTTTAAATTATAGTATAGTATGTCGAAAAATTTCATGAAAAAAACGTCGTAGTATAGTATGTCGAAATTTTTCGCGAAAAAAAGTCATAGTATAGTATGTCGAAATTTTTTACAAAAAGTCAAACTAGTATATCGAAATTTTTTGCAAAAAAAAGTTATACTATATCATGACAAAATTTTTACAGAAAAAAGTCACAGTATAGTATGTCGAAATTTTTTGCAAAAGAACGTCATAGTATAGTATGTCAAAAGTTTTTGCGAAAAAATAATTAGTATAGTATGTCGAAATCTAGCGAAAAAAAAGTCATACTATAGTATGTCGAAATTTTTTGCGGGAAAAAGTCATACTATAGTACGTCAATTTTTGGCAGAAAAAAGTCATAGTATATTATGTCAATTTTTAAAAAAAAAAGTCATAGTATAGTATGTTTAAATCATAGTATAGTATGTTTAAATTATAGTATAGTATGTCGAAAAATTTCATGAAAAAAAAGTCGTAGTATAGTATGTCGAAATTTTTCGCGAAAAAAAGTCAGTATAGTATGTTGAAATTTTTTGCAAAAAAAAGTCATCGTATAGTATGTTGAAATTTCATGAAAAAAAAGTCATAGTATAGTATGTTGAAATTTTTTGCAAAAAAAAGTCATCGTATAGTATGTTGAAATTTCATGAAAAAAAAGTCATAGTATAGTATGTTGACGTTTTTTGCAAAAAAAAGTCATAGTATAGTATGTTGAAATTTTTTGCAAAAAAAAGTCATAGTATAGTATGTTGAAATTTTTTGGAAAAAAAGTCATAGTATAGCATGTCGATAATTTCATGAAAAAAAGTCATAGTATAGCATGTCGAAAATTTTATGAAAAAAAAGTCATAGTATAGTATGTCGTAAATTTCATGAAAAAAAAGTCATAGTATTGTATGTATATAATTTCATGAAAAAAAAGTCAAAGTATAGTATGTCAAAAATTTCATTAAAAAAGTCATAGTATAGTATGTCGAAAATCTTATGAAAAAAAGTCATAGTATATTATGTCAATTTTTTGAAAAAAAAGTCATAGTATAGTATGTTTAAATCATAGTATAGTGTGTTTAAATTATAGTATAGTATGTCGAAAAATTTCATGAAAAAAACGTCGTAGTATAGTATGTCGAAATTTTTCGCGAAAAAAAGTCATAGTATAGTATGTCGAAATTTTTTACAAAAAGTCAAACTAGTATATCGAAATTTTTTGCAAAAAAAAGTTATACTATATCATGTCGAAAATTTTTACAGAAAAAAGTCACAGTATAGTATGTTGAAATTTTTTGCGAAAAAAAAGTCATAGTATAGTATCTCTAAAAATTTCATGAACAAAAAGTCAAAGTATAGTATGTCGAAATTTTTTGCAAAAAAAGTCATGGTATAGTATGTCGAAATTTTTTGCAAAAGAACGTCATAGTATAGTGTGGAAAATTTTCTGAAAAAAAAGTCATAGTATAGTATGTTGAAATTTTTTGCAAAAGAACGTCATAGTATAGTATGTCAAGTTTTTGCGAAAAAAGGAATAGTATAGTGTGACCAAAGTTTTTGCGAAAAAAGAATTAGTATAGTATGTCGAAATATTTAGCGAAAAAAAAGTCATACTATAGTATGTCGAATTTTTTTGCGGGAAAGTCATACTATAGTATGTCGAAATTTTTGGCATAAAAAAGTCATAGTATATTATGTCAATTTTTTGAAAAAAAAGTCATAGTATAGTATGTTTAAATCATAGTATAGTATGTTTAAATTATAGTATAGTATGTCGAAAAATTTCATGAAAAAAAAGTCGTAGTATAGTATATTGAAATTTTTTGCTAAAAAAGTCATCGTATAGTATGTTGAAATTTCATGAAAAAAAAGTCATAGTATAGTATGTCGAAATTTTTTGCAAAAAAAGTCATGGTATAGTATGTCGAAATTCTTTGCAAAAAAAAGTCATAGTATAGTGTGGAAAATTTTCTGAAAAAAAGTCATTGTATAGTATGTTGACATTTTTTGCAAAAGAACGTCATAGTATAGTATGTTGAAATTTTTTGGAAAAAAAGTCATAGTATAGTAAGTCGAAATTTTTTGCAAAAAAAAGTCATAGTATAGTATGTTGAAATTTTTTGCAAAAGAACGTCATAGTATAGTATGTTGAAATTTTTTGGAAAAAAAGTCATAGTATAGCATGTCGTAAATTTCATGAAAAAAAAGTCATAGTATATAATGTCGAAAATTTTATGAAAAAAAAAGTCATAGTATTGTATGTATATAATTTCATGAAAAAAAAGTCAAAGTATAGTATGTCGAAAATTTCATTAAAAAAGTCATAGTATAGTATGTCGAAAATCTTATGAAAAAGTCATAGTATATTGTCAATTTTTTGAAAAAAAAGTCATAGTATAGTATGTTTAAATCATAGTATAGTGTGTTTAAATTATAGTATAGTATGTCGAAAAATTTCATGAAAAAAACGTCGTAGTATAGTATGTCGAAATTTTTCGCGAAAAAAAGTCATAGTATAGTATGTCGAAATTTTTTACAAAAAGTCAAACTAGTATATCGAAATTTTTTGCAAAAAAAAGTTATACTATATCATGTCGAAAATTTTTACAGAAAAAAGTCACAGTATAGTATGTCGAAATTTTTTGCAAAAGAACGTCATAGTATAGTATGTCGAAATCTAGCGAAAAAAAAGTCATACTATAGTATGTCGAAATTTTTTGCGGGAAAAAGTCATACTATAGTACGTCGAAATTTTTGGCAGAAAAAAGTCAGTATATTATGTCAATTTTTTGAAAAAAAAGTCATAGTATAGTATGTTTAAATCATAGTATAGTATGTTTAAATTATAGTATAGTATGTCGAAAAATTTCATGAAAAAAAAGTCGTAGTATAGTATGTCGAAATTTTTCGCGAAAAAAAGTCATAGTATAGTATGTTGAAATTTTTTGCAAAAAAAAGTCATCGTATAGTATGTTGAAATTTCATGAAAAAAAAGTCATAGTATAGTATGTTGAAATTTTTTGCAAAAAAAAGTCATCGTATGGTATGTTGAAATTTCATGAAAAAAAAGTCATAGTATAGTATGTTGACGTTTTTTGCAAAAAAAAGTCATAGTATAGTATGTTGAAATTTTTTGCAAAAAAAAGTCATAGTATAGTATGTTGAAATTTTTTGGAAAAAAAGTCATAGTATAGCATGTCGATAATTTCATGAAAAAAAGTCATAGTATAGCATGTCGAAAATTTTATGAAAAAAAAGTCATAGTATAGTATGTCGTAAATTTCATGAAAAAAAAGTCATAGTATTGTATGTATATAATTTCATGAAAAAAAAGTCAAAGTATAGTATGTCGAAAATTTCATTAAAAAAGTCATAGTATAGTATGTCGAAAATCTTATGAAAAAAAGTCAGTATATTATGTCAAGTTTTTGAAAAAAAAGTCATAGTATAGTATGTTTAAATCATAGTATAGTGTGTTTAAATTATAGTATAGCATGTCGAAAAATTTCATGAAAAAAACGTCGTAGTATAGTATGTCGAAATTTTTCGCGAAAAAAAGTCATAGTATAGTATGTCGAAATTTTTTACAAAAAGTCAAACTAGTATATCGAAATTTTTTGCAAAAAAAAGTTATACTATATCATGACAAAATTTTTACAGAAAAAAGTCACAGTATAGTATGTCGAAATTTTTTGCAAAAGAACGTCATAGTATAGTATGTCAAAAGTTTTTGCGAAAAAATAATTAGTATAGTATGTCGAAATCTAGCGAAAAAAAAGTCATACTATAGTATGTCGAAATTTTTTGCGGGAAAAAGTCATACTATAGTACGTCGAAATTTTTGGCAGAAAAAAGTCATAGTATATTATGTCAATTTTTAAAAAAAAAAGTCATAGTATAGTATGTTTAAATCATAGTATAGTATGTTTAAATTATAGTATAGTATGTCGAAAAATTTCATGAAAAAAAAGTCGTAGTATAGTATGTCGAAATTTTTCGCGAAAAAAAGTCATAGTATAGTATGTTGAAATTTTTTGCAAAAAAAAGTCATCGTATAGTATGTTGAAATTTCATGAAAAAAAAGTCATAGTATAGTATGTTGAAATTTTTTGCAAAAAAAAGTCATCGTATAGTATGTTGAAATTTCATGAAAAAAAAGTCATAGTATAGTATGTTGACGTTTTTTGCAAAAAAAAGTCATAGTATAGTATGTTGAAATTTTTTGCAAAAAAAAGTCATAGTATAGTATGTTGAAATTTTTTGGAAAAAAAGTCATAGTATAGCATGTCGATAATTTCATGAAAAAAAGTCATAGTATAGCATGTCGAAAATTTTATGAAAAAAAAGTCATAGTATAGTATGTCGTAAATTTCATGAAAAAAAAGTCATAGTATATTATGTCGAAAATTTTATGAAAAAAAAAGTCATAGTATTGTATGTATATAATTTCATGAAAAAAAAGTCAAAGTATAGTATGTCGAAAATTTCATTAAAAAAGTCATAGTATAGTATGTCGAAAATCTTATGAAAAAAAGTCATAGTATATTATGTCAATTTTTTGAAAAAAAAGTCATAGTATAGTATGTTTAAATCATAGTAAAGTGTGTTTAAATTATAGTATAGTATGTCGAAAAATTTCATGAAAAAAACGTCGTAGTATAGTATGTCGAAATTTTTCGCGAAAAAAAGTCATAGTATAGTATGTCGAAATTTTTTACAAAAAGTCAAACTATAGTATATCGAAATTTTTTGCAAAAAAAAGTTATACTATATCATGTCGAAAATTTTTACAGAAAAAAGTCACAGTATAGGATGTCGAAATTTTTTGCGAAAAAAAAGTCATAGTATAGTATCTAAAAATTTCATGAACAAAAAGTCAGAGTATAGTATGTCGAAATTTTTTGCAAAAAAAGTCATGGTATAGTATGTCGAAATTTTTTGCAAAAGAACGTCATAGTATAGTATGTCAAAAGTTTTTGCGAAAAAATAATTAGTATAGTATGTCGAAATCTTTAGCGAAAAAAAAGTCATACTATAGTATGTCGAAATTTTTTGCGGGAAAAAGTCATACTATAGTACGTCGAAATTTTTGGCAGAAAAAAGTCATAGTATATTATGTAAATTTTTTGAAAAAAAAGTCATAGTATAGTATGTTTAAATCATAGTATAGTATGTTCAAATTATAGTATAGTATGTCGAAAATTTTCATGAAAAAAAAGTCGTAGTATAGTATGTTGAAATTTTTTGCAAAAAAAAGTCATCGTATAGTATGTTGAAATTTCATGAAAAAAAAGTCATAGTATAGTATGTTGACGTTTTTTGCAAAAAAAAGTCATAGTATAGTATGTTGAAATTTTTTGCAAAAAAAAGTCATAGTATAGTATGTTGAAATTTTTTGGAAAAAAAGTCATAGTATAGCATGTCGATAATTTCATGAAAAAAAGTCATAGTATAGCATGTCGAAAATTTTATGAAAAAAAAGTCATAGTATAGTATGTCGTAAATTTCATGAAAAAAAAGTCATAGTATTGTATGTATATAATTTCATGAAAAAAAAGTCAAAGTATAGTATGTCAAATTTCATTAAAAAAGTCATAGTATAGTATGTCGAAAATCTTATGAAAAAAAGTCAGTATATTATGTCAATTTTTTGAAAAAAAAGTCATAGTATAGTATGTTTAAATCATAGTATAGTGTGTTTAAATTATAGTATAGTATGTCGAAAAATTTCACGAAAAAAAGTCATAGTATAGTATGTCGAAATTTCATGAAAAAAAAGTCATAGTATAGTATGTTGACGTTTTTTGCAAAAAAAAGTCATAGTATAGTATGTTGAAATTTTTTGCAAAAAAAAGTCATAGTATAGTATGTTGAAATTTTTTGGAAAAAAAGTCATAGTATAGCATGTCGATAATTTCATGAAAAAAAGTCATAGTATAGCATGTCGAAAATTTTATGAAAAAAAAGTCATAGTATAGTATGTCGTAAATTTCATGAAAAAAAAGTCATAGTATTGTATGTATATAATTTCATGAAAAAAAAGTCAAAGTATAGTATGTCAAAAATTTCATTAAAAAAGTCATAGTATAGTATGTCGAAAATCTTATGAAAAAAAGTCATAGTATATTATGTCAATTTTTTGAAAAAAAAGTCATAGTATAGTATGTTTAAATCATAGTATAGTGTGTTTAAATTATAGTATAGTATGTCGAAATTTTTTACAAAAAGTCAAACTAGTATATCGAAATTTTTTGCAAAAAAAAGTTATACTATATCATGTCGAAAATTTTTACAGAAAAAAGTCACAGTATAGTATGTCGAAATTTTTTGCGAAAAAAAAAGTCATAGTATAGTATCTCTAAAAATTTCATGAACAAAAAGTCAAAGTATAGTATGTCGAAATTTTTTGCAAAAAAAGTCATGGTATAGTATGTCGAAATTTTTTGCAAAAGAACGTCATAGTATAGTGTGGAAAATTTTCTGAAAAAAAAGTCATAGTATAGTATGTTGAAATTTTTTGCAAAAGAAAATCATAGTATAGTATGTCAAGTTTTTGCGAAAAAAGGAATAGTATAGTGTGACCAAAGTTTTTGCGAAAAAAGAATTAGTATAGTATGTCGAAATATTTAGCGAAAAAAAAGTCATAGTATAGTATGTCGAATTTTTTTGCGGGAAAGTCATACTATAGTATGTCGAAATTTTTGGCAGAAAAAAGTCATAGTATATTATGTTAATTTTTTGAAAAAAAAGTCATCGTATAGTATGTTTAAATCATAGTATAGTATGTTTAAATTATAGTATAGTATGTCGAAAAATTTCATGAAAAAAAAGTCGTAGTATAGTATATTGAAATTTTTTGCTAAAAAAGTCATCGTATAGTATGTTGAAATTTCATGAAAAAAAAGTCATAGTATAGTATGTCGAAATTTTTTACAAAAAAAGTCAAACTATAGTATATCGAAATTTTTTGCAAAAAAAAGTCATACTATATTATGTCGAAATTTTTTACAGAAAAAAGTCACAGTATAGTATGTCGAAATTTTTTGCGAAAAAAAGTCATAGTATAGTATCTAAAAATTTCATGAACAAAAAGTCAAAGTATAGTATGTCGAAATTTTTTGCAAAAAAAGTCATGGTATAGTATGTCGAAATTCTTTGCAAAAAAAAGTCATAGTATAGTGTGGAAAATTTTCTGAAAAAAAGTCATTGTATAGTATGTTGACATTTTTTGCAAAAGAACGTCATAGTATAGTATGTTGAAATTTTTTGGAAAAAAAGTCATAGTATAGTAAGTCGAAATTTTTTGCAAAAAAAAGTCATAGTATAGTATGTTGAAATTTTTTGCAAAAGAACGTCATAGTATAGTATGTTGAAATTTTTTGGAAAAAAAGTCATAGTATAGCATGTCGATAATTTCATGAAAAAAAGTCATAGTATAGCATGTCGAAAATTTTATGAAAAAAAAGTCATAGTATAGTATGTCGTTAATTTCATGAAAAAAAAGTCATAGTATATTATGTCGAAAATTTTATGAAAAAAAAAGTCATAGTATTGTATGTATATAATTTCATGAAAAAAAAGTCAAAGTATAGTATGTCGAAAATTTCATTAAAAAAGTCATAGTATAGTATGTCGAAAATCTTATGAAAAAAAGTCATAGTATATTATGTCAATTTTTTGAAAAAAAAGTCATAGTATAGTATGTTTAAATCATAGTATAGTGTGTTTAAATTATAGTATAGTATGTCGAAAAATTTCATGAAAAAAACGTCGTAGTATAGTATGTCAATTTTCGCGAAAAAAAGTCATAGTATAGTATGTCGAAATTTTTTACAAAAAGTCAAACTAGTATATCGAAATTTTTTGCAAAAAAAAGTTATACTATATCATGTCGAAAATTTTTACAGAAAAAAGTCACAGTATAGTATGTCGAAATTTTTTGCAAAAGAACGTCATAGTATAGTATGTCGAAATCTAGCGAAAAAAAAGTCATACTATAGTATGTCGAAATTTTTTGCGGGAAAAAGTCATACTATAGTACGTCGAAATTTTTGGCAGAAAAAAGTCAGTATATTATGTCAATTTTTTGAAAAAAAAGTCATAGTATAGTATGTTTAAATCATAGTATAGTATGTTTAAATTATAGTATAGTATGTCGAAAAATTTCATGAAAAAAAAGTCGTAGTATAGTATGTCGAAATTTTTCGCGAAAAAAAGTCATAGTATAGTATGTTGAAATTTTTTGCAAAAAAAAGTCATCGTATAGTATGTTGAAATTTCATGAAAAAAAAGTCATAGTATAGTATGTTGAAATTTTTTGCAAAAAAAAGTCATCGTATAGTATGTTGAAATTTCATGAAAAAAAAGTCATAGTATAGTATGTTGACGTTTTTTGCAAAAAAAAGTCATAGTATAGTATGTTGAAATTTTTTGCAAAAAAAAGTCATAGTATAGTATGTTGAAATTTTTTGGAAAAAAAGTCATAGTATAGCATGTCGATAATTTCATGAAAAAAAGTCATAGTATAGCATGTCGAAAATTTTATGAAAAAAAAGTCATAGTATAGTATGTCGTAAATTTCATGAAAAAAAAGTCATAGTATATTATGTCGAAAATTTTATGAAAAAAAAAGTCATAGTATTGTATGTATATAATTTCATGAAAAAAAAGTCAAAGTATAGTATGTCGAAAATTTCATTAAAAAAGTCATAGTATAGTATGTCGAAAATCTTATGAAAAAAAGTCATAGTATATTATGTCAATTTTTTGAAAAAAAAGTCATAGTATAGTATGTTTAAATCATAGTATAGTGTGTTTAAATTATAGTATAGTATGTCGAAAAATTTCATGAAAGAAACGTCGTAGTATAGTATGTCGAAATTTTTCGCGAAAAAAAGTCATAGTATAGTATGTCGAAATTTTTTCCAAAAAGTCAAACTAGTATATCGAAATTTTTTCCAAAAAAAAGTTATACTATATCATGTCGAAAATTTTTACAGAAAAAAGTCACAGTATAGTATGTCGAAATTTTTTGCAAAAGAACGTCATAGTATAGTATGTCAAAAGTTTTTGCGAAAAAATAATTAGTATAGTATGTCGAAATCTAGCGAAAAAAAAGTCATACTATAGTATGTCGAAATTTTTTGCGGGAAAAAGTCATACTATAGTACGTCGAAATTTTTGGCAGAAAAAAGTCATAGTATATTATGTCAATTTTTTGAAAAAAAAGTCATAGTATAGTATGTTTAAATCATAGTATAGTATGTTTAAATTATAGTATAGTATGTCGAAAAATTTCATGAAAAAAAAGTCGTAGTATAGTATGTCGAAATTTTTCGCGAAAAAAAGTCATAGTATAGTATGTTGAAATTTTTTGCAAAAAAAAGTCATCGTATAGTATGTTGAAATTTCATGAAAAAAAAGTCATAGTATAGTATGTCGAAATTTTTTACAAAAAAAGTCAAACTATAGTATATCGAAATTTTTTGCAAAAAAAAGTCATACTATATTATGTCGAAATTTTTTACAGAAAAAAGTCACAGTACAGTATGTCGAAATTTTTTGCGAAAAAAAGTCATAGTATAGTATCTCTAAAAATTTCATGAACAAAAAGTCAAAGTATAGTATGTCGAAATGTTTTGCAAAAAAAGTCATGGTATAGTATGTCGAAATTCTTTGCAAAAAAAAGTCATAGTATAGTGTGGAAAATTTTCTGAAAAAAAGTCATTGTATAGTATGTTGACATTTTTTGCAAAAGAACGTCATAGTATAGTATGTCGAAATTTTTTGGAAAAAAAGTCATAGTATAGTAAGTCGAAATTTTTTGCAAAGGAAAGTCATAGTATAGTATGTTGAAATTGTTTGCAAAAAAAAGTCATAGTATAGTATGTTGAAATTTTTTGGAAAAAAAGTCATAGTATAGCATGTCGATAATTTCATGAAAAAAAGTCATAGTATAGCATGTCGAAAATTTTATGAAAAAAAAGTCATAGTATAGTATGTCGTAAATTTCATGAAAAAAAAGTCATAGTATATTATGTCAAATTTTATGAAAAAAAAAGTCATAGTATTGTATGTATATAATTTCATGAAAAAAAAGTCATAGTATGTCGAAAATCTTATGAAAAAAAGTCATAGTATAGTATGTCGAAAATTTTTACAAAAAAAGTCATACTATATAGTATATATCGAAATTTTTTGCAAAAAAAAGTCATACTATATTATGTCGAAATTTTGTGCGAAAAAAAGTCATAGTATAGTATGTCGAAATTTTTTGCGCGAAGTATGGCAATAAGTATAAGTATAGTATAAGTAATAGTATGACTTTTTTTCATGAAATTTTTCGACATACTATAGTATGACTTTCTTTTGCAAAAAAATTCGATATACTTAAGTATGACTTTTTTGCCAAAAATTGACATACTATAGCATGACTTTTTTTTGTAAAAGATTTCGACATACTATACTATGATTTCTTTTCGCGAAAAATTTCAACATACAATAGTATGACTTTTTTTTGCCAAAAATTGACATACCATACTATGAATTTTTTTGCAAAAAATTTTCGACATACTATACTATGACTTTTTTTTCGCAAAAAATGTCGACATACTATAGTATGACTTTTTTTGGCAAAAAATTGACATACTATAGCATGACTTTTTTTGTAAAAGATTTCGACATACTATACTATGACTTTTTTTTAAAAAAAAATTCGACATACTATACTATGAATTTTTTTCGCGAAAAATTTCAACATACTATACTATGACTTTTTTTTCTGAAATTTTTCGACATACTATACTATGACTTTTTTCTGCAAAAAATTTCGACATACTATAGTATGACTTTTTCTGCAAAAATTTTCGCTATGCTATACTATGACTTTTTTTTTGCAAAAAATGGCGACATACTATACTATGACTTTTTTTGCAAAAAACTTCGACATACTATACTATGACTTTTTTTTGCGAAAAATTTCGACATACTATACTATTACTTTTAATCGCAAAAACTTTCGACATACTATACTATGGCGTTTTTTTCATGAAATTCTTCGACATACTATACTATGACTTTTTTCTGCAAAAAATTTCGACACGACTTTTTAATCGCAAACAATTTCGACGTACTATACTATGACTTTTTTTTCAAAAAATTTCAACGTACTATAGTATGACTTCTTTTTCAAATAATTTTGACATACTATAGTATGACTTTTTTTTCGCATAAAATTTCGACATACTATACTATGACTTTTTTCCCGCAAAAAATTTCGATATACTATACTATGACTTTTTTCTGCCAAAAAATTTCGACATAATATAGTATGGCGTTCTTCTGCAAAAAATTTCAACATATTATAATATGACTTTTTTTTGCAAAAAAATTCGATATACTATAGTATGACTTATTTTGTAAAAAGTTCAACATACTATACTATGACTTTTTTGAAAAAAATTTCGATATACTATACTATGACTTTTTTTCGCAAAAAATTTCCACACTATACAATGACTTTTTTTTCATGAAATTTTTCCATACTTTACTATGACTTTTTTTTTCGCAAAAAATTTCGACATATGTACTATGACATTCTTTTGCAAAAAATTTCAACATACTATAGTATGACTTTGTTTCGCAAAATATGTCAACATACTATACTATGACATTCTTTTGCAAATAATTTTGACATACTATACTATGACTTTTTTTTCGCATAAAATTTCGACATACTATACTATGATTTTTTTTCGCGAAAAATTTCAACATACAATAGTATGACTTTTTTTTGCCAAAAATTGACATACTATACTATGAATTTTTTTGCAAAAAATTTTCGACATACTATACTATAACTTTTTTCTGCCAAAAATTTCGACATACTATACTATGACTTTTTTTTCGCAAAAAATGTCGACATACTATAGTATGACTTTTTTTGGCAAAAAATTTCAACATACTATAGTATGACTTTTTTTTGCAAAAAATTGACATACTATAGCATGACTTTTTTTTGTAAAAGATTTCGACATACTATACTATGACTTTTTTAAAAAAAAAAATTCGACATACTATACTATGACTTTTTTTCACGAAAAATTTCGACATACTATACTATGGCGTTTTTTTCATGAAATTCTTCGACATACTATACTATGACTTTTTTCTGCAAAACATTTCGACACGACTTTTTAATCGCAAAAAAATTCGACATACTATACTATGACTTTTTTTTCAAAAAATTTCAACGTACTATAGTATGACTTCTTTTTCAAATAATTTTGACATACTATACTATGACCTTTTTTTCGCATAAAATTTCGACATACTATACTATGACTTTTTTCCCGCAAAAAATTTCGATATACTATACTATGACTTTTTTCTGCAAAAAAATTTCGACATAATATAGTGTGGCGGTCTTATGCAAAAAATTTCAACATACTATAATATGACTTTTTTTTGCAAAAAAATTCGACATACTATAGTATGACTTATTTTGTAAAAAGTTCAACATACTATACTATGACTTTTTCGAAAAAAATTTCGACATACTATACTATGACTTTTTTTTTCGCAAAAAATTTCCACACTATACAATGACTTTTTTTTCATGAAATTTTTCCATACTTTACTATGAATTTTTTTTTCGCAAAAAATTTCGACATATGTACTATGACATTCTTTTGCAAAAAATTTCAACATACTATTCTATGACTTTTTTTTCGCAAAAAATGTCGGCATACTATAGTATGACTTTTTTTGGCAAAAAATTTCAACATACTATAGTATGACTTTTTTTTGCAAAAAATTGACATACTATAGCATGACTTTTTTTTGTAAAAGATTTCGACAAACTATGACTTTTTTTAAAAAAAAAATTCGACATACTATACTATGAATTTTTTTCGCGAAAAATTTCAACATACTATAATATGACGTTTTTTTCATGAAATTTTTCGACATACTATACTATGACTTTTCTGCAAAAAATTTCGACATACTATAGTATGACTTTTTTCTGCAAAAATTTTCGCTATGCTATACTATGACTTTTTTTTTGCCAAAAATGGCGACATACTATACTTTGACTTTTTTTCGCGAAAAATTTCGACATACTATACTATTACTTTTAATCGCAAAAACTTTCGACATACTATACTATGGCGTTTTTTTCATGAAATTCTTCGACATACTATACTATGACTTTTTTCTGCAAAAAATTTCGACATACGACTTTTTAATCGCAAAAAATTTCGACATACTATACTATGACTTTTTTTTCAAAAAATTTCAACGTACTATAGTATGACTTCTTTTTCAAATAATTTTGACATACTATACTATGACTTTTTTTCGCATAAAATTTCGACATACTATACTATGACTTTTTTCCCGCATAAAATTTTGACATACTATACTATGACTTTTTTCCCGCAAAAAATTTCGATATACTATACTATGACTTTTTTCTGCAAAAAAATTTCGACATAATATAGTGTGGCGTTCTTCTGCAAAAAATTTCAACATACTATAATATGACTTTTTTTTGCAAAAAAATTTGACATACTATAGTATGACTTATTTTGTAAAAAGTTCAACATACTATACTATGACTTTTTCGCCAAAAATTTCCACACTATACAATGACTTTTTTTTCATGAAATTTTTCCATACTTTACTATGACTTTTTTTTTCGCCAAAAATTTCGACATATGTACTATGACATTCTTTTGCAAAAAATTTCAACATTCTATAGTATGACTTTTTTTTCGCAAAATATGTCAACATACTATACTATGACATTCTTTTGCAAATAATTGACATACTATACTATGACTTTTTCGCAAAAAATTTCGACATACTATACTATGACTTTTTTTCGCAAAAAATTTCCACACTATACAATGACTTTTTTTTCATGAACTTTTTCCATACTTTACTATGACTTTTTTTTTCGCAAAAACTTTCGACATACTATAATATGACTTTTTTCTGCAAAAAATTTCGACATACTATATTAGGACTTTTTTTCGCAAAAAATTTCGACATATGTACTATGACATTCTTTTGCAAAAAATTTGTTGAAATTTTTTGCAGAAGAAATTTTTTACAAAATAAGTTGATACTATAGTATGACTTTTTTTCTACAAAAAATTTCGACATACTGTAGTATGATTTTTTTCTGCTAAAAATTTCGACATACTATACTATGACTTTTTTTGCAAAAAACTTCGACATACTATACTATGACATTTTTTTCATGAAATTTTTCGACATACTATACTGTGACTTTTTTCTGCAAAAAAATTAAGACTTACTATACTATGAATTTTTTTCGCCAAAAATTGATATACTTTACTATGACTATTTTTCCCCAAAATTTCGACATACTATAGTATGACTTCTTTTTCAAATAATTTCGATATACTATACTATGACTTTTTTCCCCAAAAATTTCGACATACTATACTACGACTTTTTTCTTCAAAAAATTTCGACATACTATAGTATGACTTTTTTTTCCAAATAATTTCGACATACTATACTATGACTTCTTTTTCGCATAAAATTTCAACGAACTATAATATGACTTTTTTTAAAAAAAAAAAATTCGACATACTATAGTATGACTTTTTCTGCAAAAATTTTCGATATACCATACTATGACTTTTTTTTTGCAAAAAATTTCGACATGCTATACTATGACCTTTTTTCAAAAACTTTCAACATACTATACTGACTTTTTTCTGTAAAAAATTTCGACATACTACAGTATGACTTTTTTTCCGCAAAAAAATTTCGACATACTATACTATGATTTTTATACGCGAAAAATTTCGACATACTATACTATGACGTTTTTTTCATGAAATTTTTCGACATACTATACTATGACCTTTTTTGCAAAAACTTTCGACATACTATAATATGACTTTTTTCTGCAAAAAATTTCGACATACTATATTAGGACTTTTTTTCGCAAAATATGTCAACATACTATACTATGACATTCTTTTGCAAAAAAATTTGACATACTATATGACTTCTTTTTTTCAAATAATTTCTACATACTATACTATGACTTTTTTTTCCCGCCAAAAATTGACATACTATACTATGACTTTTTTTGCAAAAAATTGACATACTATACTATGACTTTTTTTAAAAAAAAAAAAAATTCGACATACTATAGTATGACTTTTTTTCTGCAAAAATTTTCGATATACCATACTATGACTTTTTTTTGCAAAAAATTTCAACATGCTATACTATGACTTTTTCAAAAACTTTCAACATACTATACTGACTTTTTTCTGTAAAAAATTTCGACATACTACAGTATGACTTTTTTTCGCCAAAAAAAATTTCGACATACTATACTATGATTTTTTTGCGCGAAAAATTTCGACATACGTTTTTTTCATGAAATTTTTTGGACATACAATTCTATGACTTTTTTTGCATAAAATTTCGACATACTATAGTATGACTTCTTTTTGCAAATAAATTCGAGATACTATACTGTGACGTTTTTTTCGCAAAAAATTTCGACATACTATTGTGTAAATTTTTTTTTGTAACTACTTCCTATAACTAATTAACTACTATACTATGACTTTTTTTGCAAAAAATTTCGACATACTATAATATGACTTTTTTTGCAAAAAATTCGACATACTATAGTATGACTTTTTTTGCAAAAAAATTCGACATACTATACTATGACTTTTTTTTGCCAAAAATTGACATACTATAGTATGACTTTTTTTTGCCAAAAATTTCGACATATTATAGCATGACTTTTTTTGCAAAAAAAATTTCGACATACTATACTATGACTTATTTTTGCAAAAAATTTCGACATATAATAGTATGACTTTTTTTGTAAAAGATTTCGACATACTATACTATGACTTTTTTTTGCAAAAAATTTCGACATACTATACTATGACTTTTTTTCGCAAAAAATTTCGACATACTATAGTATGACTTTTTGCAAAAAATTACGAGATTCTATACTATGACTTTTTTTTGCAAAAAATTTCGATATACTATACTATGACTTTTTTTCGCAAAAAATTTCGACATACTTTACTATGACTTTTTTTCGCAAAAAATTTCGACATACTATAGTATGAGTTTTTTTTCCTAAAGAATTTCGACATGCTATACTATGACTTTTTTTCGCAAAAAATTTCGACATACTATTCTGACTGTTTTTCGTAAAACATTTCGACATACCATACTATGACTTTTTCTGCCAAAAATTTCAATATACTATATGATTTTTTTTTCATGAAATTTTTCGACATACTATACTATGACTTTTTTTTCGCAAGAAATTTGGATATACTATAGCATGACTTTTTTTCCTGAAATTTTTCGACATACTATACTATGACTTTTTTTTCGCATAAAATTTCTACATAATATACCAAGACTTTTTTTGCAAAAAATTACGACATACTATACTAAGACTTTTTTTGCAAAAAATTACGACACACTATACTATGACTTTTTTCGCAAAAAATTTCGGCATACTATAGTAGGAGTTTTTTTTCGTAAAAAATTTCGACATGCTATGCTATGACTTTTTCGCAAAAAATTTCGACATACTATAGTATGACTTTTTTTGCAAAAAATTACGACATACTATACTATGACTTTTTTTCGCAAAAAATTTCGACATACTATAGTATGACTTTTTTTGCAAAAAATTACGACATACTATACTATGACTTTTTTCGCAAAAAATTTCGACATACTATAGTATGAGTTTTTTTTCGTAAAAAACTTCGACATGCTATACTCTGACTTTCGCAAAAAAATTCGACATACTATACTGACTTTTTTTCGCAAAAAATTTCGACGTATTATAGTATGAGTTTTTTTTCGTAAAAAATTTCGACATGCTATACTATGACTTTTTTTCGCAAAAAATTTCGACACACTATACTATGACTTTTTTTCTGCAAAAAATTTCGACATACTATAGTATGACTTTTTTTGCAAAAAAATGTCGACATACTATACTATGACTTATTTTTGAAAAAAATTTCGACATATAATAGTATGAATTTTTTTGTAAAAGATTTCGACATACTATGCTATGTTTTTTTTTCGCCAAAAATTTCGACATACTATACTGAGTATTTTTTCCAAAAAAATTCGACATACTATTGTATGACTTTTTTTTGCCAAAAATTTCGACATACCATACTATGACTTTTTCTGCCAAAAATTTCGACATACTATACTATGATTTTTTTTCGCAAAAAATTTCGACATACTATAGTATGACTTTTTTTGCAAAAAATTACGAGATTCTATACTATGATTTGTTTTTGCAAAAAATTTCGATATACTATACCATGACTTTTCTTCGCAAAAAATTTCGACATACTATACTATGACTTTTTTTCGCAAAAAATTTCGACATACTATAGTATGAGTTTTTTTTCCTAAAGAATTTCGACATGCTATACCTAGACTTTTTCGCAAAAAATTTCGACATACTATACTATAACATTTTTTTCACAAAATTTTTCGACATACTATAGTATGAGTTTTTTTTCGTAAAAAATTTCGACATGCTATGCTATGACTTTTTTTCGCAAAAAATTTCGACATACTATACTATGACTTTTTTTCGCATAAAATTTCGACATACTATAGTGTGACTTTTTTTGCAAAAAATTACGACATACTATACTATGACTTTTTTCGCAAAAAATTTCGATGCTATACTGACTTTTTTTCTGCAAAAAATTTCGACATACAATACTATGACTTTTTTCCCGCAAAAAATTTCGACATACTATACTATGACTTTGTTCTGTAAAAAATTTCAACATACTATATGATTTTTTTTCATGAAATTTTTCGACATACTATACTATGAATTTTTTTTCATGAAATATTTCGACATACTATACTATGACTTTTTTCAAAAACATTTCGACATACTATACTATGAATTTTTTTTCATGAAATATTTCGACATACTATACCAAGACTTTTTTCCTGCAAAAAATTTCGACATCCTATACTATGACTTTTTTTGCAAAAAATTACGACATACTATACCATGACTTTTTTATGCAAAAACTTTCAACATACTATAATGTGACTTTTTTTTGCCAAAAATTGACACACTCTAGTATTATTTTTTTTGTTAAAAAATTCCATACTATATACTTTGACTTTTCGCAAAAAATTTCGATATACTATACTATGACTTTTTTTCTTAAAAAATTTCGACATGCTATACTATGACTTTTCTTCGCCAAAAATGTCGACATACTATACTATAACTTTTTTTCTGCAAAAAATTTAGACATACTATATACTGACTTTTTTCTGCAAAAAATTTCAATATACAATAGTATGACTTTTTTTCAAATAATTTCGACATATTATACTATGACTTTTTTTTCGCAAAAAATTTCGACATAATATACTATGACTTTTTTTCTGCAAAAAATTTCGACGTACTAGACTATGACTTTTTTTTCGCAAAAAATTTCGACATACTATATTATGACTTTTTTTTCAAGAAATTTTTCGACATACTATACTATGACTTTTTTTCGCCAAAAATTTCGACATACTATACTATGAATTTTTTTGCCAAAAAATTTCGACATACTATAGTATGACTTTTTGCAAAAAATTACGAGATTCTATACTATGACTTTTTTTTGCAAAAAATTTCGATTTACTATATTATGACTTTTTTTCACAAAAAAATTCAACATACTATACTGACTTTTTTTCGCAAAAGATTTCGACGTATTATAGTATGAGTTTTTTTTCGTAAAAAATTTCGACATGCTATACTATGACTTTTTTTCGCAAAAAATTTCGACACACTATACTATGACTTTTTTTCTGCAAAAAATTTCGACATACAATACTATGACTTTTTTTCTGCAAAAAATTTCGACATACAATACTGACTTTTTTCCCGCAAAAAATTTCGACATACTATAGTATGACTTTTTTTGCAAAAAAATGTCGACATACTATACTATGACTTATTTTTGCAAAAAATTTCGACATATAATAGTATGAATTTTTTTGTAAAAGATTTCGACATACTATGCTATGTTTTTTTTTCGCCAAAAATTTCGACATACTATACTGAGTATTTTTTCCAAAAAAATTCGACATACTATTGTATGACTTTTTTTTGCCAAAAATTTCGACATACCATACTATGACTTTTTCTGCCAAAAATTTCGACATACTATACTATGATTTTTTTTCGCAAAAAATTTCGACATACTATAGTATGACTTTTTTTGCAAAAAATTATGAGATTCTATACTATGATTTGTTTTTGCAAAAAATTTCGATATACTATACCATGACTTTTCTTCGCAAAAAATTTCGACATACTATACTATGACTTTTTTTCGCAAAAAATTTCGACATACTATAGTATGAGTTTTTTTTCCTAAAGAATTTCGACATGCTATACCTAGACTTTTTCGCAAAAAATTTCGACATACTATACTATAACATTTTTTTCACAAAATTTTTCGACATACTATAGTATGACTTTTTTTGCAAAAAATTACGAGATTCTATACTATGACTTTTTTTCGCAAAAAATTTCGACATACTATACTATGACTATTTTTCGCAAAAAATTTCGACATACTATACTATGACTTTTTTTCTGCAAAAAATTTCGACATACAATACTATGACTTTTTTCCTGCAAAAAATTACGACATACTATAGTATGACTTTTTTTCAAAAAAATGTCGACATACTATACTATGACTGTTTTTCGTAAAACATTTCGACATACCATACTATGACTTTTTCTGCCAAAAATTTCGATATACTATAATATGATTTTTTTTTCATGAAATTTTTCGAAATACTATACTATGACTTTTTTTTCGCAAGAAATTTGGATATACTATAGCATGACTTTTTTTCCTGAAATTTTTCGACATACTATACTATGACTTTTTTTTCGCATAAAATTTCTACATAATATACCAAGACTTTTTTTGCAAAAAATTACGACATACTATACTAAGACTTTTTTTGCAAAAAATTACGACACACTATACTATGACTTTTTTCGCAAAAAATTTCGACATACTATAGTATGAGTTTTTTTTCGTAAAAAATTTCGACATGCTATGCTATGACTTTTTTTCGCAAAAAATTTCGACATACTATACTATGACTTTTTTTCGCAAAAAATTTCGACATACTATAGTGTGACTTTTTTTGCAAAAAATTACGACATACTATACTATGACTTTTTTCGCAAAAAATTTCGATGCTATACTGACTTTTTTTCTGCAAAAAATTTCGACATACAATACTATGACTTTTTTCCCGCAAAAAATTTCGACATACTATACTATGACTTTGTTCTGTAAAAAATTTCAACATACTATATGATTTTTTTTCATGAAATTTTTCGACATACTATACTATGAATTTTTTTTCATGAAATATTTCGACATACTATACTATGACTTTTTTCAAAAACATTTCGACATACTATACTATGAATTTTTTTTCATGAAATATTTCGACATACTATACCAAGACTTTTTTCCTGCAAAAAATTTCGACATCCTATACTATGACTTTTTTTGCAAAAAATTACGACATACTATACTATGACTTTTTTATGCAAAAACTTTCAACATACTATAATGTGACTTTTTTTTGCCAAAAATTGACACACTCTAGTATTATTTTTTTTGTTAAAAAATTCCATACTATATACTTTGACTTTTCGCAAAAAATTTCGATATACTATACTATGACTTTTTTTCTTAAAAAATTTCGACATGCTATACTATGACTTTTCTTCGCCAAAAATGTCGACATACTATACTATAACTTTTTTTCTGCAAAAAATTTAGACATACTATATACTGACTTTTTTCTGCAAAAAATTTCAATATACAATAGTATGACTTTTTTTCAAATAATTTCGACATATTATACTATGACTTTTTTTTCGCAAAAAATTTCGACATAATATACTATGACTTTTTTTCTGCAAAAAATTTCGACGTACTAGACTATGACTTTTTTTTCGCAAAAAATTTCGACATACTATATTATGACTTTTTTTTCAAGAAATTTTTCGACATACTATACTATGACTTTTTTTCGCCAAAAATTTCGACATACTATACTATGAATTTTTTTGCCAAAAAATTTCGACATACTATAGTATG
This sequence comes from Sebastolobus alascanus, assembly GCA_916701645.2. Lineage (NCBI taxonomy): Eukaryota > Metazoa > Chordata > Actinopteri > Perciformes > Sebastidae > Sebastolobus > Sebastolobus alascanus. Next base: position 233,181 of record CAKAOJ020000174.1, read on the forward strand.
ACTTTTTGCAAAAAATTACGAGATTCTATACTATGACTTTTTTGCAAAAAATTTCGATTTACTATATTATGACTTTTTTTCACAAAAAAATTCAACATACTATACTGACTTTTTTTCGCAAAAGATTTCGACGTATTATAGTATGAGTTTTTTTTCGTAAAAAATTTCGACATGCTATACTATGACTTTTTTTCGCAAAAAATTTCGACACACTATACTATGACTTTTTTTCTGCAAAAAATTTCGACATACAATACTATGACTTTTTTTCTGCAAAAAATTTCGACATACAATACTGACTTTTTTCCCGCAAAAAATTTCGACATACTATAGTATGACTTTTTTTGCAAAAAAATGTCGACATACTATACTATGACTTATTTTTGCAAAAAATTTCGACATATAATAGTATGACTTTTTTTGTAAAAGATTTCGACATACTATGCTGTTTTTTTTTCGCCAAAAATTTCGACATAGTATACTGAGTTTTTTTTCCAAAAAAATTCGACATACTATTGTATGACTTTTTTTTGCCAAAAATTTCGACATACCATACTATGACTTTTTCTGCCAAAAATTTCGACATACTATACTATGACTTTTTTTCGCAAAAAAATTCGACATACTATAGTATGACTTTTTTTGCAAAAAATTACGAGATTCTATACTATGACTTTTTTTTGCAAAAAATTTCGATATACTATACCATGACTTTTTTTCGCTTAAAATTTCGACATACTATACTATGACTTTTTTTCGCAAAAAATTTCGACATACTATAGTATGAGTTTTTTTTCCTAAAGAATTTCGACATGCTATACCTAGACTTTTTTTCGCAAAAAATTTCGACATACAATACTATGACTTTTTTCCTGCAAAAAATTACGACATACTATAGTATGACTTTTTTTCAAAAAAATGTCGACATACTATACTATAACATTTTCTTCACAAAATTTTTCGACATACTATACTATGACTTTTTTTTGCAAAAAATTTCGACATACTATACTATGACTTTTTTTCGCAAAAAATTTCGACATACTATAGTATGACTTTTTTTGCAAAAAATTACGAGATTCTATACTATGACTTTTTTTTGCAAAAAATTTCGACATACTATACTATGTCTTTTTTTCGCAAAAAACTTCGACATACTATAGTATGAGTTTTTTTTCCTAAAGAATTTCGACATGCTATACTATGACTTTTTCGCAAAAAATTTCGACATACTATACTATGACTTTTTTCCTGCAAAAAATTACGACATACTATAGTATGACTTTTTTTCAAAAAAATGTCGACATACTATACTATAACATTTTTTTCACAAAATTTTTCGACATACTATACTATGACTTTTTTTTGCAAAAAATTTCGACATACTATACTATGACTTTTTTTCGCAAAAAATTTCGACATACTATAGTATGACTTTTTTGGCAAAAAATTACGAGATTCTATACTATGACTTTTTTTTGCAAAAAATTTCGACATATAATAGTATGACTTTTTTTGTAAAAGATTTCGACATACTATGCTATGTTTTTTTTTTGCCAAAAATTTCTACATACTATACTATGAGTTTTTTTTCCAAAAAAATTCGACATACTATTGTATGACTTTTTTTTGCCAAAAATTTCTACATAACATACTATGACTTTTTCTGCCAAAAATTTCGATATACTATAATATGATTTTTTTTTCATGAAATTTTTCGACATACCATACTATGACTTTTTTCCCAAAAATTTCGACTTACTATACTATGAATTTTTTTTCATGAAATATTTCGACATACTATACTATGACTTTTTTTTCGCATAAAATTTCTACATACTATACCAAGACTTTTTTAGCAAAAAATTACGACATACTATATTAAGACTTTTTTTGCAAAAAATTACGACATACTATACTATGACTTTTTTTCGCAAAAACTTTCAACATACTATATGACTTTTTTTTGCAAAAAATTTCGACATACTATAGTATTACTTTTTTTGTAAAAAAAATTTCGACATACTATAGTATGACTTTTTTTGCAAAAAATTACGAGATTCTATACTATGACTTTTTTTTGCATAAAATTTCGATATACTATACCATGACTTTTTTTCGCTTAAAATTTCGACATACTATACTATGACTTTTTTTCGCAAAAAATTTCGACATACTATAGTATGAGTTTTTTTTCCTAAAGAATTTCGACATGCTATACCTAGACTTTTTTTCGCAAAAAATTTCGACATACAATACTATGACTTTTTTCCTGCAAAAAATTACGATATACTATAGTATGACTTTTTTTCAAAAAAATGTCGACATACTATACTATAACATTTTTTTCACAAAATTTTTCGACATACTATACTATGACTTTTTTTTGCAAAAAATTTCGACATACTATACTATGACTTTTTCGCAAAAAATTTCGACATACTATAGTATGACTTTTTTTGCAAAAAATTACGAGATTCTATACTATGACTTTTTTTTGCAAAAAATTTCGACATACTATACTATGACTTTTTCGCAAAAAACTTCGACATACTATAGTATGAGTTTTTTTTCCTAAAGAATTTCGACATGCTATACTATGACTTTTTTTCGCAAAAAATTTCGACATACAATACTATGACTTTCTTCCTGCAAAAAATTACGACATACTATAGTATGACTTTTTTTCAAAAAAATGTCGACATACTATACTATAACATTTTTTTCACAAAATTTTTCGACATACTATACTATGACTTTTTTTTGCAAAAAATTTCGACATACTATTGTATGACTTTTTTTTGCCAAAAATTTCGACATACCATACTATGACTTTTTCTGCCAAAAATTTCGACATACTATACTATGACTTTTTTTCGCAAAAAAATTCGACATACAATAGTATGACTTTTTTTGCAAAAAATTACGAGATTCTATACTATGACTTTTTTTTGCAAAAAATTTCGATATACTATACCATGACTTTTTTTCGCTTAAAATTTCGACATACTATACTATGACTTTTTTTCGCAAAAAATTTCGACATACTATAGTATGAGTTTTTTTTCCTAAAGAATTTCGACATGCTATACCTAGACTTTTTTCGCAAAAAATTTCGACATACAATACTATGACTTTTTTCCTGCAAAAAATTACGACATACTATAGTATGACTTTTTTTCAAAAAAATGTCGACATACTATACTATAACATTTTTTTCACAAAATTTTTCGACATACTATACTATGACTTTTTTTTGCAAAAAATTTCGACATACTATACTATGACTTTTTTTCGCAAAAAATTTCGACATACTATAGTATGAGTTTTTTTTCCTAAAGAATTTCGACATGCTATACCTAGACTTTTTTCGCAAAACATTTCGACATACAATACTATGACTTTTTTCCTGCAAAAAATTACGACATACTATAGTATGACTTTTTTTCAAAAAAATGTCGACATACTATACTATAACATTTTTTTCACAAAATTTTTCGACATACTATACTATGACTTTTTTTTGCAAAAAATTTCGACATACTATACTATGACTTTTTTTCGCAAAAAATCTCGACATACTATAGTATGACTTTTTTTGCAAAAAATTACGAGATTCTATACTATGACTTTTTTTTGCAAAAAATTTCGACATACTATACTATGACTTTTTTTCGCAAAAAACTTCGACATACTATAGTATGAGTTTTTTTTCCTAAAGAATTTCGACATGCTATACTATGACTTTTTTTCGCAAAAAATTTCGACATACTATACTATGACTTTTTTCCTGCAAAAAATTACGACATACTATAGTATGACTTTTTTTCAAAAAAATGTCGACATACTATACTATAACATTTTTTTCACAAAATTTTTCGACATACTATACTATGACTTTTTTTTGCAAAAAATTTCGACATACTATACTATGACTTTTTTTCGCAAAAAATTTCGACATACTATAGTATGACTTTTTTTGCAAAAAATTACGAGATTCTATACTATGACTTTTTTTTGCAAAAAATTTCGACATATAATAGTATGACTTTTTTTGTAAAAGATTTCGACATACTATGCTATGTTTTTTTTTCGCCAAAAATTTCTACATACTATACTATGAGTTTTTTTTCCAAAAAAATTCGACATACTATTGTATGACTTTTTTTTGCCAAAAATTTCTACATAACATACTATGACTTTTTCTGCCAAAAATTTCGATATACTATAATATGATTTTTTTTTCATGAAATTTTTCGACATACTATACTATGACTTTTTTTTCGCAAGAAATTTGGACATACTATAGCATGACTTTTTTTCATGAAATTTTTCGACATACCATACTATGACTTTTTTCCCAAAAATTTCGACTTACTATACTATGAATTTTTTTTCATGAAATATTTCGACATACTATACTATGACTTTTTTTTCGCATAAAATTTCTACATACTATACCAAGACTTTTTTAGCAAAAAATTACGACATACTATATTAAGACTTTTTTTGCAAAAAATTACGACATACTATACTATGACTTTTTTTCGCAAAAACTTTCAACATACTATATGACTTTTTTTTGCAAAAAATTTCGACATACTATAGTATTACTCTTTTTGTAAAAAAATTCGACGTACTATATACTATGACTTTTCGCAAAACATTTCCATATAATATACTATCACTTTTTTTTCATGAAATTTTTCTACATACTATACTATGATTTTTTTTCTGCAAAAAATTTCGACATACAATACTATGACTTTTTTTCGCCAAAAAATTCAACATACTATACTTTGACTTTTTTTCGTAAAAAATTTCGACATGCTATACTATGACTTTTTTCAAAAAATTTCGACATACTATACTATGACTTTTTTTGCGACAAATTTCGACTTACTATACTTTGACGTTTTTTTCATGAAATTTTTCTATACTATAATTTGACTTTTTTTTGCAAAAAATTTCGACATACTATATTATGACTTTTTTTCGCACAAAATTTCGACATACTATACTATGACTTTTTTTTCAAAAAATGTCGACATACTATACTATGACTTTTTTTTCCAAAAAATGTCGACATACTATACTATGACTTTTTTTGTAAAAAAATTCGACATACTATACTGACATTTTTTCCGCAAAAAAATTCGACATACGACTTTTTTTTCAAAAAATTTCGACATACAATAGTATGACTTTTTTTTCAAAAAATTTCGACATACTATACCAAGACTTTTTTTGAAAAAAATTACGACATACTATATTAACTTTTTTTGCAAAAAATTAAGACATACTATACTATGACTTTTTACTGCAAAAAATGTCTACATACTATACCAAGACTTTTTTTGCAAAAAATTACGACATACTATATTAACTTTTTTTGCAAAAAATAACGACATACTATACTATGACTTTTTTTCTGCAAAAAATTTGGACATACAATACTATGACTTTTTTTCTGCAAAAAAATTTGGACATACAATACTATGACTTTTTTCCCGCAAAAAATTTCGACATACTATAGTATGACTTTTTTTGCAAAAAAATGTCGACATACTATACTATGACTTATTTTTGCAAAAACTTTCAACATACTATATGACTTTTTTTTGCAAAAAATTTCGACATACTATAGTATTACTTTTTTTGTAAAAAAAATTCGACGTACTATATACTATGACTTTTTCGCAAAAAATTTCTATATACTATACTATCACTTTTTTTCTGCAAAAAATTTGGACATACAATACTATGACTTTTTTTCTGCAAAAAAATTTGGACATACAATACTATGACTTTTTTCCCGCAAAAAATTTCGACATACTATAGTATGACTTTTTTTGCAAAAAAATGTCGACATACTATACTATGACTTATGTTTGCAAAAACTTTCAACATACTATATGACTTTTTTTTGCAAAACATTTCGACATACTATAGTATTACTTTTTTTGTAAAAAAAATTCGACGTACTATATACTATGACTTTTTCGCAAAAAATTGATATACTATACCATCACTTTTTTTTCATGAAATTTTTCTACATACTATACTATGATTTTTTTTCTGCAAAAAATTTCAACATACAATACTATGACTTTTTTTCGCCAAAAAAATTCAACATACTATACTATGACTTTTTTTCGTAAAAAATTTCGACATGCTATACTATGACTTTTTTTTCAAAAACTTTCGACATACTATACTATGACTTTTTTTGCGACAAATTTCGACATACTATACTTTGACGTTTTTTTCATGTAATTTTTCTATACTATACTTTGACTTTTTTTTGCAAACAATTTCGACATACTATATTATGACTTTTTTTCGCACAAAATTTCGACATACTATACTATGACTTTTTTTTCAAAAAATGTCGACATACTATACTATGACTTTTTTTTCCAAAAAATGTCAACATACTATACTATGACTTTTTTTGCAAAAAAATGTCGACTTACTATACTATGACTTTTTTTGCAAAAAAATTCGACATACTATACTATGACATTTTTTCCGCAAAAAAATTTCAACTTACTATACTATGACTTTTTTTCGCAAAAAATTGACATACTATACTATGACGGTTTTTATTACATTTTTCGACATACTATACTATGACTTTTTTTGCAAAAAAATGTCGACATACTATACTATGACTTTTTTTGCAAAAAAATTCGATATACTATAGTGACATTTTTTCCGCAAAAAAATTTCAACTTACTATACTATGACTTTTTTTCGCAAAAAATTGACATACTATACTATGACGTTTTTTATTACATTTTTCGACATACTATACTATGACGTTCTTTTGCAAAAAATTTCATAATACTATACTATGACTTTTTTTTTAAAAAAAAATTTCGACATACTATTGTATGACTTTTTTTTGCAAAAAATTTCGACATACTATAGTATGACTTTTTTTTGCAAAAAATTTCGACATACTATAGTATGACTTTTTTTTGCGAAAAATTTCGACATACTATACTATGACGTTTTTTTCATAAAATTTTTCGACATACTATAGTATGACTTTTTTGCAAAAAAATTTCGATATACAATAGTATGACTTTTTTTGCAAAAAATTTCGACATACTATACTGTGTCTTTTTTTCAAAATACTACACCATGATTTTTTTCAACATATTATACTATGACTTTTTAAAAAAAATTTATAATTCTTGTCAACACTATCCTTTTTTTTGACATAGTATACCATTACTTTTTCAAGACTTTTTTCGACATACTATGACTTTTGGATGACATTTTTAGATATATATTATGACTTATATATTATGATTACCAAATACTAATCAGTTCATCCTTGAGTCCAAGTTGACGGTTGTGCCAAATTTGAAGAAATTCACTTAAGACATTCCTGAGAGATTACGTTGACGAGACTTGGACTGACGTGAGTTCAGAGTGACCTTGACCTTTGACCACCAAAATCGAATCAGTTCATCCTTGAGTCCAAGTGGATGTTTGTGCCACATTTGAAGAAATTCCCTCCAGGCGTTCCTGAGATATCGTGTTCATGAGAATGGTACGGACAGACGGACAACCCGAAAACATAATGCCTCTGGCCACAGCCGGCTCAGAGGCATAAAATCTTTGACTCACTCACTTTTGATGAGAACTGAGAGCGAAGGCATCCTGCTTTTCTCTGGAGACCCCGAATCTCTCTGCGACGTTCTCTGAGGTGATGCTGTAAAAATAAGGAACACATATAAACATGGATCGTCTTTTCAGATGCATGTGGTGTTCGTCTACATGCACTGAAAAAATGGAGTGATGAATGCTGGTGTCAGTCTAATAATAACTGTATTTCAGCAGTCTAAAGGGTCTGATCACAATAACACAGCTGCGAGGAACTAATCAGGAGCCAAGATCTGTGAAGGGAAATTTTGTAACCAAACATACTGTATTAGAAGAAATGCTACAACAGGTTTTGGAATTATACATTTTTGGGGGGGATTATAACAGATTCTGTCGGTACTTTGACAAAGTTTGGGCAAGGAGCTTTAACAAATTGTGGTATTGTAATTGAGGTTTCTATGAAAAATATATATTTTGGTGGCTCATAACAAAATTTGGGATGATAAACAGTACATGGGAATTACAACAAATTCTGTGATAAAACAATTTGGGATTACAGCACATTTATTGGGTTGCAATAAGTACATTTTGTGGTTTTTATCTTGGGTTTACTGTATAAACATGCATTTCAGGGCTATATAATTTGGGGATTTCTATAACAGATTTCAAGATTATCATTTACAATAAATTTCAGAATAAAATAATTTGGGGGGTTACAGGTGGTGTCAAGACAAATTTGGGGAATATAAATTTTGTGGCACTTGGATGTTTTATAGATTTTATAAATACATTTTAGGACCATGTCACAAAATTTTAAGTTACATACAGTCATTTTGGGGTTATAAAAAGTACATTTATGGACCAATTTAGGGATTATAACAAATGTCAGGATAATTTTTATTTTTAGATTACAACAAATTTTGGGATAATACTATAATGTTATGGTTGCTATAACAAATTTGGGGATAATATAAATATATTTTAGGGCTGTACAAAATATGGGATTATAACAAAATCATTAAGGGTTTGGTACAACACATTTGGGGATTTCAGCAAATTTAGGGATAAAACTATTTTGAAATTACAGCATTTTGGGGATTGTGATAGCACATTTCTTGATTATACAAATTCATTTTAGGGCTCTATAACAAATCTTTGAAATGATGTCAAATACAGTTGTCAGAGTGTTATAACACATTGAGGATTATCACACATTTAGAAGTTGCTAGGACTAATTCTGGTATCATAAAATACATTTTTAGAACAAAATGACATGACAAATGATTTAGGGGAATTGGAGGCACAACAACAAATTTTGGGATTTTGATAAATAACTTTTGCTACATTTAATTCGGGATTATAGCGTTTCGATTCAAATTAAGTGATCTTCAGTCCTTCCCTGAGTTATAAAACACGCAGTATCCTGCAGTATGTGGTCTTACCCCATCGGTATGATGCAGTCTCTGGCTTTGTCGTTGTCCATCAGCCTGGAGCTCACATCTCCTGGTTTACCTACCGCACGCAGAGACATGCTCTCCACACTAACACACACACACACACCACACACAGTTTTAAACTCTGGTGAAGAGAACATTATTTAATTCTAACTATTTTTTTTACAGTTGGAATGATAAATAAACTTACCCACAGGCGAGGCCTAGGTCAATGGATCTACTCCTGATGGCTCCTGCACAAACAGGGTCAAAACACATGGTGTATTATTAGGGCTGTCAAAGTTAACACGATAAAAACATGTTAACGCAAATTCGTTTTAACGCCATTCATTTCTTTAACACATTAACGCAACTTGTTATTTTTAGGTTGTAAGGGGCTCAATTTTAAAGCTAGAGTGAAGATACTGGTATCATATGAAAATATAAAACCCAATCCATTGCTACCAACCATGTCATACTAGCTTGTCGCAAAGGAGTATGAATAACGCTACAAATTTAGGCTAAATTGTGGCGAGGAAAAACTGTCATGGCCATTTTCAAAGAGGTCACCTGGCATCTGACATCATGATATGTGAATGAAAATGGGTTCTATGGGTACCCACGAGTCTCCCCTTTACAGACATGCCCACTTTATGATAATCACATGCAGTTTGGGGCAAGTCATAGTCAAGTCAGCACACTGACACACTGACAGCTGTTGTTGCCAATTGGGCTTGATTTTGCCATGTTATGATTTGAGCATATTTTTTATGCTAAAAGCAGTACCTGTGAGGGTTTCTGGACAATATTTGTCATTGTTTTTGTGTTGTTAATTGATTTCCAATAATAAATATATACATACATTTGCATAAAGCAGCATATTTGCCCACTCCTATGTTGATAAGAGTATTAAATACTTGACAAATCTCCCTATAAGGTACATTTTGAACAGATAAAAAATGTGCGATTAATTTGCTATTAATCGTAATTAACTATGGACAATCATGCGTTTAATCGCGATTAAATATTTTAATCGATTGACAGCCCTAGTATTTATATGTTAGAAAGTGATGAGTGAAATGTTTGTACCTGCGATGTTAAACAGAGCCTGCAGTCCAGAGGAGCACTGTCTGTTGACGGTGTAGCTGGGCACCGTCTCTGGAAACCCACTGAAATGAAGACAGAGCAGTGAGACACAATGTGACTGAATGAAGGAGGATGACTGTGAGAACCAGTGATGATGATCAGTCTGACCTGAGGAAGTGAGCCACTCTGGTCATCAGAGCACCGGCACCAGGCTGCAGTACATTACCTGCAGACAGCAACACCCGGGTCAACACACAGAATACATTTCAAATCTATGTCAGAACATTTTACAGTTATTTTAGGAATATGGGGGATTTTTTCACAGTTATTACACCAGAGTCAGTGTAGCAAACATAACTGAGTACACGAGTACTCGTTTCTGTGTGCTGCCGCAATGGAATAAAATAAACTTACTCCTTTAATTAGGTAAGAAAAAATGCTTAACTATGGCTGCCAGTTAGTGTTCCCTAATAGAATGTATCTTAATATGTTTTATGTTTAACTTTTTAATTCACTGATATTTGCATCTTGAACTTGTTTCACATCAATTGGTGGAAGACGTACTCAGATATTTTACTTAATTAAAAGTAGCAATAACAGAAATAGAATAGAATAGAATAGTAGAAATACTTTAATTTCAAAAGTGTAAAGTGAAAGTATATTATTAGTAGTATTAGCATCAAAATACATTTAAAGTACAAGAAGTCAAAAAACTAATTTTGCAGAATGGCCCATTTCATATCATATGATTGGATTATAATTAGTGATGCATTGATGTGTTCATGACTTTAATGTTACAGTTATTAAATTAAGAGCTGATTTCAATTTCTATACATATTGTTGGGTAGCTTTGCACTTCAGCAAGAGATCAAATAAAGTTTTATTTTTATTCACAATAATACATCATCATTTATTTGTTGATTATATTTTGTAGTTATTATCTGAATCTGCAAAGTAACTAAATCTGTCAGATAAATGTAGTGGAGTAAAAAGTACAATATTTCCCACTGAGATGTAATGGAGTAAAAGTATAAAGTTACATAAAATGGAAATACTCAAATAAAGTACAATTACCTCAATTGTACTTAAGTACAGGACTTGAGTTAATGTACTTTGTGAGTGTGTGTGTGCGTGTGGTTTCAGCTCTGCTAAGAGAGAACTAAATGAATAACATTAAAACAAATATTAAATGAGGAAATTCACTTCACGCACACAACATGACAGCGATCACAGAACGATGTAAAGAATCAAAGTATCGTCTCACCGACACAAACGTCTCCCAGCTTGTGGGGTGAAAGTCCAACATCTTTCATCACAGCTGTCATCACTGCACTCAGCAGCTCGTCAGGTGTGGTGTCCTGCAGGGAATTGATAATCAATTAGATCAGATCTACCTGCCTCAGTCTGCAGCACAGAGGTGGGAGTAATACTCCGTAAAGTAAAAGAACCAATACAAATATGTAAAAAAGAATACTCCAATAAAAATAAAAATCCTATTCAAGTAAAAGTACACAAGTATTCTCACCTTCATGTCGAAGTATAAGCAATAAAAGTACACAAGTATTATCAACTCCATGTAGTTAAAGTATCAGTAGTAAAAGTACACAGCTATTATCAGCTTTGTGTAGTTAAAGTATCAGTTGTAAAAGTAAACAAGTAATATCAGCTTCATGCAGTAAAAGTACACAACTATTATCAGCTTCATGTAGTTAAAGTATCAGTTGTAAACGTACTGAAGTATTCAATGCAGTGAAAGTACTTGTTCAGTAAAATGCCTCCTGTGACTGATGTCTGATTCTATGTGATATTATGAGATTGCTCATATGAAGCACCAATGTTAGAGCAGCATGTTACTGTTGTAGCTGCTCCAGGCGGAGCTGGTTTTAACTGCTTTATATACAGTTAGCTAGTTTAGTCTTTAGTTTAGTAGTTACCAACGTAGGGGTCGGGCCCCTCCAAAGGGTCACCTGATAAATCTGAGGGTCATGAGTCAGTTTTTTTACTTTTTCTCTAATCTTCATTACATTTATCTGACAGCTTTAGTTACCTTTCAGATTACAGTTTCTCATCCCCTTCCTGTCCAGTGACAACCTTGTATCTCCAGATGTGTTGACGTTGAATGTTTGTGATAAACTGAAGGATGAAGTGTTCCTTTATGTGTCCTCCTTCTTAAGCTAAATAAACTATTTTAAAAGCCTCTTGGATCAGCTGGAAAATGCATCATCACAAAGCTGAAAAAAGGGCTGTTTTTCTGACACCATGAAAAGTCACATACATTTGCATAAAGCAAGCATATTTGCCCACTCCCATGTTGATAAGAGTATTAAATACTTGACAAATCTCCCTTTAAGGTACATTTTGAACAGATAAAAAAAAATGTGCGATGAATTTGCGATTAATCGTGATTAACTATGGACAAAATAAATAAATATTTGAATCGATTGAAAGCCCTAGTATTTATATGTTAGAAAGTGAGGAATGCAGTCCAGAGGAGCACACTGTTCCTTTATGATAATCGCACGCAGTATTATGCCTGCAGTACAAATTTGGCACTTTTATCACAAATTGAACAATATGGCGTCCCACTATGGTAAAACACTGCCAGGGAACATTTTACTGCACAATGAATAACTTCTACTTATTTGTCGACTTTACTTGTAGTGGAGTATTTTCACAGTGTGGTATTAGTACTTAAACTAGTACTCTGAATACTTCTCCCACCATTAAGTACAGTTGCAGTACAGTTGGTGTTTTTCCTCACTGCATCAGCTTCATCATTAAACTTTAGCACACCTGGCAGGTGAGGCCACTTGCAGCACGGTTACCTTAAACGCTCCCCTCTTAGCTTTCCCGATAGCAGTCCTCCGCCCGTGAACCACCACCACGTCCTCCGGGCTGCTGCTGCCCGCTGAGCCGCACTCCGTCCTCCACAAGTCCCGTCTGTATTCAGAGGACCGGGAGGGAGACAAGTGGCCCGAAATTATTTTTAATCTGTACATTACGACGACAAAACAGTTAATCTAAGAGGTTGCACAACTGCAAAACAGTCTGGTTAATTTGCACTCTGCTCTCAGCTGTCAATTCAGGACGGAAAGCGCGGAGGGACAAACTACCTGTGTGTTATTTTGCATTTGGTCCGACTGTGTACTTCTTCTTCTTCTTCTTCTTCTTCTTCTTCTTCTTCTTTGGGGTTTTACGGCAGCTGGCATCCTTTGTGTTGCATTGCTGCCTCCTTCTGGTTTTATCCGCCCATTACCCTTACTCTACTACAGTCTCTTAATTAAAGTGGCAGTATGCAACAATTTTTTGGCATAATTTGGCAAAAATTCCATAATAACTTTTCAGCATATTGTAATTCAAGTGGTCTGAGAGATAACTAGACTTCTGCTCCTCATCATAGCTCTGTTTTCAGGCTTTAGAAAAATCTATGTACTACTGTCACGATATAGCGGCCGTTTTCTAAAAATAACTTTTTTAAATCATATTTGCGCCAATATCACATACTGCAGCTTTAATTAATCCAGTGTTGATCCGGAATCTAACAATCACCTTTCTCCCCTCCACCCTTGTCCCCGCATCTAAGCAAATCCTCCACCCTATTCTCCACTCGTGCCACCCTCTGTAAACCTGCTAACATACTCTCGTCTATTTAACTCGTATTTTGTGCATGATGTGAGTACATGTTCCACTGTCTCCATGACCTGACACTCGCTACAGTGACCAGTAGGGTGTTTTTCCAGTGATATGTAGTGAACTGTTGAATTGGCGGTGCCCAATTCTAAGTCTGCTAATTATGACCTGTTCTTTTTTCTGTTTTTACCATGACTTTTTAACCCTCCTACTTTATTTTGTATTTTGTATAAATGTCTGGCCTTGGACTCTCTATCCCAGAAGTGCTGCCACTGATTGTTGATCTCCCTCCAGACAATGCTTTTTCCCCTCTGATTTTGAAAGTTGTATGTTCCTTTCATCCGACTGTAATATTTCCTGTTCCGGTTTTACGTCAGAGAGAAACATTACATTTTTACCTGATTTTTACTTCACTATATTATTTTTTCCCCCCAATACTTTATTTCGAAAGTTCAATACAGTAGTTACATAAAGTACATCTTCAGACTTTCGATTACAAAAAAATTCAGTAAATTTATTTATATATGGGTTTATTTATTTATTTATTTAAAAGTCTCTTGGGGCCATGAATGCTGTAAACCATGGATGTAGTAAGAGAACCGAGAACGCTCTAAACCCAACAGTGAGTCGGCCAGCTTGAATTTTGTGTGATTTTTTGTGTGTATTTTTGGCTATTTCCAGGCTCTGTACTTTAACGAACTCCTCCTACAGATTTAGCTCAATCTACTTCAGATTTGGTCAGTACAATGTAAAGACCTTTGTGATGAAAAGTTATTAAAAGTTTGAACTTTTATAAAATGAAATGAAATTTACATTGTGTGGTCTACACTTGATATACAGCAACTTAATGCACGTTTAGTGGTTGTTCTCTAGCGCCACATAGTGGACACAGGAAGTGTCAAAATAATAATAACAGTAATAATTGCAGTAATAATAATAGAAATAAGGCTGATAATAATGATAGTAGTAGTGGGTGTCAAGCAGGGCCGCGGCAGCAGACGCAACCACTATCCAGGTGTAACCTCGATCCATGGATACCTGCAAGACGAGAAAGCACAATGAAGTTATTAATGCATGAATGGGACATGAATGCACATTTGTATATTTAATTGAAAAAAACCTAACATTCTTAAAGCTTATAGCTGCAACTCCTTTTTGCTCCTTACTCCTTAAAGAAAAGCAACAGATCTTCACATCGCTTCAGCTGTACTTGTATATTTTCACATGATTTGTGTGCAAAAATCTTAGTTTGTAAAGTAACTAAAGCTGTCAGATAAATTTAGTAGAGTAGAAGTATAAAGTGGCATGAGATTAAAATACTCAAGTAAAATACAAGTACCTTAAATTTGTACATGAGTAAATGTACTTAGTTACAGTCCAGCGCTGCATGTTTCTGCTTGATATCACAGCTGCTCTTTTTATTTCTGTCTTTCACGTCCGCCTATGTGGCGTGGAGTAATAATTCAGAATCGAACTTTAAGAAAACGAGTGTCTGCAGGATGAACAGAACTAAACAAAGTTTTACATCTGAACCTTTTATTTCCAAATTTGTCACAACAACACATTCATAAGGCCACCGACTCACTGCACATTCTGGTTGGAATCAGATAACAGGAAACAAAGACATCAAAAAATATGTTTCTTCAATATAGAATCATATAAAACTGTTTTTTTCCTCCATTTTCAAAGAGAGTAGATGGAGAAGTAGTGTGTCAGGACATAATCACAGAAATATTTACACAACTGCAACATTAATGAAACACGAAATTAGGATGTAGTACAAACAGGATGTCATGTTTCATGTTCTTTAAATACAACACAAAAAAATGTACAGTTATAGTTAAAATCCTTTCAGATATCCTGTTATACTGTAGGATGGACAGGTAGAATTCAAGGTGGATTACGTATGAAATGCCCCCTTTACGTTGCCACATTTCATCAGAGAAGTAGAAGACAGTACAGAGCATCAGAGGAAGTAGTGAGTATAAAAAGTGAAGTAACAGACAGGAGTGTGTTCAGCTGTCAAATACAAATATAAAAAGGTATTATTCAGCTTTAAAGGTGCTCAATACGAAATTCAGAGCATATCTATTGCCTCCACATGGCTTTCAACATGGTGACGGCTGAGCCAGCGCCTCGCAGCTAACGGTGCTAACAACGCTAATTGTTTACCTGAGGGGGAACCAGAGCGTGGGCGCTACGCTTCCTGTGACGATGCTGTCGTTCGGGATGGCGCTATCAGCTGTAACCGCCGTATGAGCGCAGTGCAGAGTGCCGGCCGTGAGTTAGCCAATGGGGCACGCTCACATGCACTAAAAGGCACGCACGACCAGCCAGACTACGTACACAAAGCACAAAGAAGCTAAGAATACAACACACACACACAGAGGGAGAGAGTGACTTCATTCTCTGCTCAGGTAGATATTACTCCTCTATATCTTCACATAGCTAAGAGCTGTTGCTGTTATATTAATGCTCTGGATATTGTATAGAGAACCTTTAAATAGCGAAACAACCAACAGTAAACACCCGCACAGGTTAAAACATAAGTCCTTCAGTTCTACAGTAACAGTAGGAATGTTTCCAACTCAAACCAAAGTCTGAACGTCATGAGAGGCAAAATTCAGCTGAATGAGCAACTTTTAAACATTTTCCGTCTTTTTGAGCAGGTGGGTTTTGTATTTTATTTATCATATTCGTTTGTGTGTGTAACTCGTTGCTGCACATTAAAACACACACATTTAGGAGTGCATTTTAATGTCACGGAGTTTAGTTGTAATAAAATGTGCTATGTAAGTGGTTTGTCTACTTCAGTTTTATACTTGGTGCTCAAGTGTTTAGTCGATTAATCAGTGAGATCAATCAACAACAATGTTTAGGTTTTGGACTCTGGGATCTAAATGATTAATAACAAAACAAAACAAAAACAAACAAACAAATAGATTAATCAACAATGAAACAGATAATGAAAATTGTACAGGCTGTTTTCTACGTGGACAGATTTTGGCTTTAATGTGTCAGTTACCAGTGATAACATGGTAACTCTCCCTTTAACATCTCTGGGTGTATTAGTACATATGGACAATGCTGTAAATCAATGATCAGGACTTTAATTCACTGCATTCGCCAAAAACAGTCCTGTCCGGGTATTTTATCCATTTATCCAAATTCCCAATTCACTTTTTTAGAAAATGTATTTTATTGTTATTATTAATTGTAATGCAAAATTGCATATGATGATTTCATCTATATCTCCAACCCTTAAAGTGGCATTAAGCAGAATATTTTTGGCATCATTGGGCAAAAATTCCATTATAATATTTCAGCATATTGTAATTTAAGTGTTCTGAGAGATAACTAGACTTCTGCACCTCCTCATGGCTCTGTTATCAGGAATTAGAAAATCTAGCCCGTGACGGGAGACTTTGACCAATCACAGGTAATTTCAGAGAGAGAGAGCGTTCCTATTGGCTGCTCTAGAAATGCATCATTTACTCTACATCTCTCTAATAGTTTAGCCTTCTGTGTGAGCTCATCGTGGGATGTATAAAGAGAACGGAGCTCAGAGCAGTCATGGCAGCTATGGGTAGCAGAAGGCCAGACTATGACTATTAGTAACACTTTCTCTCCATCTCTGAAACGCTTTGCTGATATTGCAGCTTGCTAGAGCCTCGAATCACAGTATGTCATCTCAAAGGGCTTTACAGGCCCACATTTTTGTAAAGAAAACCGGATTGTAATTCTCAAAGAACTGCCGCTATATAACGGCATCAGGATCACTATCGGGAGGATGTTTGAAGAGAATGATTAATACTCCTACAGGTTACTGTATGAAGAGCGTGCATATGCCCCCCCTCGTCTGGTGGAAGGGGTTTAGGGCAGAGAGCTGCAGATTGAGGGCTGTATTTCCAAAATTCCCAATTCTGTCTTTTTTTTTTTTTACTTTTCCAGAAAACTGCCTACTCTGGGGCACCACTTGAATTACAATATGCTGAAAAGATATAATGGAATTTTTGCTCAATATCACCAAAAATAAACTGCCTCCCCCTGCTTTAATGGTTACCAATAACTCCTATGTTTGTTTATAATTCCTGCTTTACTAAGAGAGACTGAAACGGCGATGACCACAAATCAACAACAGCTGCTGTAAACAAAAAAAACAACAACAGAGGTGTGAAGGAATGTGAGGATTCAGACTTCTTCAAATCGTGTCTTCATGTTTCAATCAAACTGTCGTCACGTCTCGAAGGCTCAGCGGTAAATCCAGGAGTCCCTCCGTCCTCAAACAGCTTTCCTGAGAACTCGTCTCCACACTTTCAAAGTAAAAGTCTACATGACAGTGAAGCAGGAATCTCTGCGGCGTCCTCCCTCCTGGCCCGGCTCAGGCGTAGAAGATAAGTTCGGGGATCTGGCCTCCCTGCACTCCGGTGCCGTTGGTGCTGTCCGAGGAGCACTGGAACTGGAAGGTCACTTTCCCACACTGCACCTCTGTCATGCCCTCCTGGCCGAAGTAGCTGAGCTCGTTGCCATCCAGCACCACGCTGGCGGTGTAGAAGGTGTCCGGCTCGATCTGCACCGGGTAGTCGAACGACACGGGGAAAGTGCTGCTGGAGCCGTCTGAGAAGTACTTGATCATCCTCTGGGCCATCGACACCCCCTGACGCTTCAGCTCGATCTTGGCGCTGTACTCAGCCGAACCGCAGCTGGAGCCGTACAGGCCGAAGCCGGCGATGAAGACGCGTTTGTCCACAGCGAACTGGATGCTGTCGCAGCGGCCTCGGTACCGCCACTGGTTGCTCCTGTAGGCGCAGGACTGGAAGCGGTGGCAGCGCTGCGTCGCCAGGCCTTTGCGAGGTTTGGAGCAAAACAACAGTTCGGGCTTGTTGGCGGCGGTGTACCACAGGAAGATGTCGTTGGTCTCGTTGAGCGTGAGCACACCGGACTGCGCCGCTCCGTTGGCGAAGTCCTCCAGCACCATGGTGGGGACGCGGATCAGGTAGATGGCCTTCCCCAGCACTAGACGCCTGTTCTCGATAGTCGGCGTCAGGTCCTGTCGCTGACACTCGGCCTCGGCCCAGTTCAGCGCCGCCTCGAACACCACCATCTCTTTGGCGTTGAGCGTCTCCCGCCGCAGGATGCACTCCAGCGTCTGGGTGTCGATGTCGCAGAAGCCCTCGGATCGCAGAGCGAGCTCAGCCTGAGCGTCGATCACCTCCCAGCAGCGCTGCGTCAGGTCGGGCTCCTCGAACAGGCAGCTCTGAGACAGCAGCACGCAGGCGTTCTTGGCGCTCAGGCTGGTCTCCAGGAAGTTGACACAGGCCCGGGCCAGGTGAGGCACGATGTACTTTTTGGCGGCGTAGAGGGTGGCGAGCACGGTGTCAGCGCACAGGTCGATCTCATCACAGTAGATATACCTGGAAGGTGGAGGAAGGGGTGAACTTGAGACAGTGCCTTCACTTCTCAAACTTTGCTCATTTCATGGTGCAATACAATCAGGATTACACACCTTTGGTTGGTATTTTTTTTAAATTAAGAGGTATATTGACTATTTGTTTTGTGCGTCTGGTGTTTCTATAGAGACGCACTAAATGCCCACAGCCCAATCACAGTCCATAAACACTGAATGAATAAGAGGTTGACATACTTCAACATGGCCAGGAACGAAGGAGGCTCCACGTCAGGGATCCGGATCTCCTCCTGATCCTCCGCCAGTTCTCCATAAAACATGGCGTGGAACACTGAGCTGCCGACGGCCAGGACGTACTGACAGAGCAGAGGAACAACATGGACGACATAAGAGACAAAATCACCACTGATGCCTGTTACATTTCCTGATATAAACTACTTGAAAAATGGACCGTTTAGTCTGATATTTGGTTCTTGACCTGATTTTTTATGACCGAACTTATTTGTTTTTAAAAATGTGTTATTACAAGATGATAAGTTAATCAAGTTGTAACTTTGTCACATAATGGGCCAAAAACATTTTTTCAATATCCGAAGTTGCTCCCTGCTAACGTTGATTTTCCTGCAAGTTCTGGTGTCCAGTTTTCAGCCTCTTCGCCTTGTTTGAGTCGATCGAAGAAGAAAAATCCTTCGTGGATTAAAGTGTTGTCTCCAGTCTTGGAGAGGCTCCACCCAGAGCCCCACCTTTCAAAGGCATGCGAGGAGTTTTACCTTATGTCCTGGTACTCGCTGTGTCCCGCCAGGCGGCCCGACCACAAAGTGAACATCTGCCATCATCTCATTGTTGAACATGACTGAATTCCTACAAGGACACAAAATTCATTAACATTTTATCTTACTGTTAGAAAGGCAAGCACCACTTGGACTATTCCACCCCTCCCTCTAGAGTGGTATGTTCCATCTCCCCAGTGCAGTCCACGAAAATGAGGAGAGGTTTTTTCTGAGTTAGAGTAGTTTGGCCAATTAAGCCCAAAACCGGTGTTGCTGCCTTTGTTTGACTGTTGTGTACATTTGAACTGTAAGAACATTTACTATGGTTTGAGTATAGTATATTCATCACTTTTTAGTAGGGCTGACACGAATGCTTCGAAGCTTCGACCGTTGAAATGGTAATCGACCTCCAAATCAGTATTTGAATGCTTTGTTTTTTGTTTCGTTTTTATATAAGTATGTAATAAGAATGTATAAATCCCAAAACAGACCATGACATAAGGAATAATCCCACAACATCATTAATTATTCATCCATCCATCCATTATCTGTAACCACTTATCCAATTCAGGATAAGCTGACATTGTAACCCGCGAAGGGGTAAAAAACGTTTTTTTCAGGGGTCCCTTGACCTCTGACCTCAAGATATGTGAAAGAAAATGGGTTTTATGGATACCCACAAGTCCCACTTTATGATAATCACATGCAGTTTGGGGCAAGTCATAGTCAAGTCAGCACACTGACACACTGACAGCTGTTGTTGCCTGTTGGGCTGCAGTTTGCCATGTTATGATTTGAGCATATTGTCATGCTAAATGCAGTACCTGTGAGGGTTTCCGGACAATATTTGTCATTGTTTTGGGTTGTTAATTGAATTCCAGTAATAAACATATACATACATTTGCATAAAGCAAGCATATTTGTCCACTCCCATGTTGATAAGAGTATTAAATACTTGACAAATCTCCCTTTAAGGTACATTTTGAACAGATAAAAAAATGTACGATTAATTTGCTATTAATCACGAATACATATTTTAATCGACTGACAGCCCTAAAAATAACATACGTGTCAAATAACTAGAGTGGAGTAAAAAAACTATAATATTTCGCTGTGAAATGTAGTGGTGTATACTGTAAGTATAAAGTAGCATAAGATAGACTCTGTACAGGCCTGGATCAGGACAACGGTAACTCTTTGTTAAAGCATATAACTGGCTGAGAACATGACCTCCTCTCCTCCTTCCCTCATCACCTGTCAGCTCATCACCATGTGGAGTTTTTGGGGGTTCAGACTGACCTCTCCCGGATGGTCGGGAACAGGCCCTGCCAGTTGCAGCAGCGCTGTGCAGCGGTGCTGGTGTTGTTGTTGGTCAGGTTCTGCTGCTGGTGCTGCTGGGTGGAGGAGGAGGTGTTGGTGCTGCTCGCTGAGGCGGAGGGGACCAGCTTCTTGGTGGGAAACAGCTCTGCAGCCATTATCTTCCAGTCAGACTGCAGGCCGGGTCATGGCAGCTCCAGGGGGCCGGGACTGAACTGCTGCTGCTGTCGGCAGAGTCTGGAGAGCACTGCCGAGAAATGGTCATTTATATTCAGACTCTGGAAAGAGCAACTTCAAGTCTGGATTTCACGTTGTTGTTGTTGAGCCAACTTAACGTTAACCAGGCTAGCCACACACCCTTTTACACCAGCTGCTTAATGTTACCTCAATCAAACCCGACAATATATAATATACAGTCAAAATAATGTATTATAACATAAAGAGTGAGCTAGAAAACGTCCACACCCCTTTTTAGTCTTAACTTTAGCATGTTGATGCTAGTTAGTTAGCTGACTAACTAAAAGGTCGTTTTTCGAGTTAATATCTCGGTCAGCGTTAAACTGTTTGGTGAATAACTCAGTTTCCACTTACTTTAGTGTTATGTAGAAGTATTTATAGTCATATCTTCTCTGCACATTGAGCAGTTTTTTGAGTTGTTTGACAGACTGTCGGCTCAGCTTTGTTTACAGTAGCTAGCTAGCTTCTTCTGCTGATGTTTACGGCAGAGTCGACTCATTGACGGCACATCGCTGCCACCTGGAGGCCGGAAGTTACCATGACACCCAGCTGTTGCTGAAGAGTTTTGGAGTTTTTTCCTTCTTTTTACAACTGTAAAACTCATTATTTGAATACATTCTGTTTTTCATTTTCTTCCCGATATTTTGATACCTTGATATTTTTTATTTATCTGCAATGATTATATTTTGATTTTATTATTTTTTTTAATTTGTTTTTACAGCTTTACAGTATAATTTGCATTTAATTTTGCGCTACTTGTACTATGTCCACCTCACATGTATATATGTACAGTAAAATTCTCCCACTTTTTATTTAAGTTGTTGTTTATATGTATTGTATAGGGGAATAGGGTATCTAGGGTAATAGGGTAAATGATAATCACGATTATTTTTGATCAATATTGAGATCACGATTATTCATTAATTTTAGTGACAACATAGTTATATTACTGCACTTTAACGTTAAAATAAACAGAGCACTGTTTTCACTTCCATGCTGTGCTATACATTCCTGCTAATGTGCAATTAAGGCTGCACGATGTTGGAAAAAACTGACATTGCAATATTTTTTTCTGCAATATGAAAAAAATGCAGGAATATTCACCCTACCCTTTTCTTAGCTACATTTTAAAGTTAAATGCATCAATCTGGTGCACTTTGAGAGCAAAATTAGCAACATTAAGAGGCTAGATAAACAATTTTATGCTCTCAATATAATCATAAATACATTGGTTGTATAGATAATATCTATCCCTAAAAGTGAAGCCAAAACATCTCGATCATGGCTGGTGGCTGTTAGTTTAGGAAGCGCTTGATTTGATATGCAGCAGTTTTCTATGAGCAGAACGTACATTTTAAACGTCAATATTGCAGGTGATCATGTTCATTTAATTGTGGGAAGCCAAAATCGTGATCGCGATTAATATTCGATTAATTGTGCAGCCCTACTACCTACCTACCTATCTATGAGAGCTCTTAACTAAGGAGGCCTATACCGCATCAAGGAGAACAACTACACCTTACCCTGGCTAAGCTAGACTAAAGCTGACTAAAGCAGAAATAGACATGAATTAATTAATTAATTCATTCAAATAAATTGTGAAAGTGTATAAGGGCTTAGAACATTATGATGAAAGTATATGATGGCCATTCCCTTACTCTACTATATCTCATAAGTTGTTGCAGCAATTTTGGGGTTGCAAAAAACTGCATGGTTTTTGCCCCAAACTGCATGTGATTATCATAAAGTGGGCATGTCTGTAAAGAGGAGACTCGTGGGTACCTATAGAACACATTTTCATCCAGATATCTTGAGGTCAGAGGTCAAGGGACCCCTTTGAAAATGGCTAAGACAGTTTTCTCTCGCCAAAATTTAACTTTACTTTGGAGCGTTATTTAACCTCCTTTCTGACAAGCTAGCATAACATGGTTGGTACCAATGTATTCCTTTGGTTTCATCTTATTACCCCTAACCATAATGTATCTAACTATTTTGGGTCATGACTGTAACTCTAATGCTGATGAAAGTGGTTTTCACATGAAAAAACACTGTTGCAAAATAACACGCTGTTTTCTTTGTACTTTATACAAATGTGAAATTCATCAATGAGTCAGCAGAATTTTAGTCTGAGTTGAATATTTACAGCTCTTACAGCAAATGATAAGAAAGATATACAGAAATTTATTTATTTATTTTATTGAATCAGTTATTACATGTTATATGTACTGAATGTGGGAGAACCGGAGCAGCCCGGAGGAAACCTGTACACAGTAAAAATCGACACCATCGACTTCGCACCACGTTCTTTCAAACAGATGCTTAGTGATAGCCTCAGGGTTTGCAATGGTCCAGTTCACTTTTGATTTCTCGAATCTCTGCGAAACCAGCTTCTCCACGAATATCTCGATGGACATTTTCTTCTTTTCTTCCTGTGCTGCTGCATCATGTGCAGGTTCGGCACATTTCCTCACATACTGAGCCAGACGCTGCAGCAGTTGACGGTGACCTTTGACCACCAAAATCTAATCAGTTCATTTTTGAGTCCAAGTGGACGTTTGTGCCAAATTTGAAGAAATTCCCTCCAGGCGCTCCTGAGATATCGCGCTCACGAGAATGGACCAGACTGACGGACGGCCAGCGGAGGCATCCATGTTGGTGTTTAAATAAACAAACACGTCACCATCATGATATACAACATATTCCTTTATTGTTGTTACTGATAAATCTGTCACTCTCCCACAATGAAAAAAGGAAACAACACCTGTATGTACAGGCCAGATTAGCATCTATAATCTCTCTTTAATAGTTTCACTGTACACATTAAAGGACAACAATCATTTACAGGCAAACTGAACAAGTTTTATTCAGCTCTGTTTTTGGCCACTGAAGACAACAAAATATAAATCTGAATAGAGTTCAGCTGCCTACGTCACTACTGGCTAGTGTTACTGCGTATGTGTAGTGTGAGTGACGATTATCAGCTCCAATGGTTTTATAAACAAAGTGAGATTAAATTACTAAAAAACACACTGATTCTATTGCTCTGAAAGTGAAATACAGTAGATGTGAATGGAGTCTAGTATCATTTAGGAGATTCGGTTGTTGTCGGAGTATTTAGGTATGAAAATAAACCAAAATATGCAGCAAAAAACACCTTTATTTTATTTAGGCTTTACTTTCATTCAGGGTGCCATAAACTCAGTCATTTGCAGACAGGAGCATAAACTGCCACGTTTCTGCAACGCTGGGATTAACGACCACAACAAGCAACCAGCCTCCATTCAAAATTATCACAAATCTGTTTCCGTCACTTGAAGTACAGTTCCAATGTGATTCTGCTTGTTTCCTGCATCCTGTTAATGTTTCCTGTCACTGTACATCAGCGGTTCGCAACCTTTTCTTTTGGATTATGACCCTTTAAAGCGGCTCACAAACCAAACAAATGTTCCCCCCTCTCTCAAATTGTTCCAGTTGTATAGTTTTTCAAGACCTGCAGAGATAAAACCAGTATTTCACAATAAAAAAAGCAAAGATTAGAGAAAAGTCAGAAAAAATAAATGTTTTGTTTTTGGCCAGCCCTACAAGTGTCACTGAGTGAGCGATGAAGTGACACGATTGGTCGGCCGAGTGTTGGAGTTTCCTAATTGGCTGTTGCCTTTTCAAAGTGAAAAGGTGGGAACAGTCCTTTAATTACGTTTTCAGGCGGGCGTGTGTATGGTGGGAGTGTTACGGCGAGTTGGAGAGGGTCTGTATTTGCATAAAGTTGAAAAATCTCAACTTAATGCAAATGGGCCCGTCCAGCGCGACGCGTTCAGCTCACGAAACTTGGACCAAGCTGTGAAACTAGGCGATCTAGTTCTAAAATGGAACGAGATTCAGCAGTGGTATAGCCCATTTCTCGCTTAAAATGTTTTCAGAAGTAGATTTTGGTGGATTGTTTAGATGGAATAACAGAAAGTTTACGAGCAGGCCGCCATGTTGTTCCCTGTTTGAAACGGCGAGCAGAAAACCAGTGACCAATCAGGTGCATTCTACGATAGGGTACGTCACCGCTTGAACGGCCAGTTGACCGCAGCAGCGCGTCCCCTAGTGTCCTCGCCGAACCTGGTGGACATGTACCGCTGCATTTAACATTATAGACATGACCACTGACTATTTGTGTAACAATTTAGCCACAAATTCACAGACTGACCAAACACGGTCCAGCCGTATACTCGGTTTTGACCGTTTCTATTTCCTCCAGTTTTAATCATCTCACGACCCTTGAGGAAGGAAAAAAGCAGCAAATTTAAACGGTCAAATCTAGATTTCATTTCTGGTCCAGTTTAACCACTGCAGCTGAATCTACAAATGTTCATTGTTCCCACCGAATCTAGTGGGAAGACAAGAACATTTGGTACGTCCACAGTGAGCCAGCTGCATCTTTTTAATCTTTGTTTTGTCCCTCTGTTTAAATATTATAAATATTATGGTGGTAAGTGTTATGGGTAATGCAGAGGCTCGCAGAAGAAGATTCTATCTGTCTGGTTGGTTGATCAGACTTTTCCAAAGCGGTCAGAGTGGATAAACGTGAAAACACCGGTCTGGAGTGTTTTACTGTGGAGGAGAGAAATTGTGCTTTTGGGAATTGATGATGTCTGTATAAAAAAAATTAATAAATAAATAAATGACTCAATAAATAGATAGATAAATATGTCATTAAATGTAGCAAAAATAGTATTAAAAATAAATGTGGCCATTAATTAATTGATAAAATGTGACATAAATTGATATTTCTGTTTTAATTTGCTTCTTTCTCTCTATTTATCTTTGTATTAATTCCCATATTTATTCACTCTTTTGTTTAATTTTCCCTTTTATTTATGTATGTATTTATTTTTTTAATTCATTTTGTAATGTATTTATTTATTTTTGCAAGACAAAGTATCAATTTAATAGTATAATACAAATATAAATAAATAAAGAAGCAAATTAAAACAGAAACATCAATTAATGTCACATTTTATCAATTAATTAATGGCTACATTTATTTTTAATATTATTTTTGCTGCATTTAATGTCATTTATTTATTTATTTATTTATAGAGTCATTTATTTATTCATTTATTTTTGATTTTGGCAGGTTCTGTCCTCCATATATGCGTGATCTTGCTGTGTGGCACGAAAGTTAAGAGGCTAAAATTCTTTATATATCTTCATGAAAACAACCTGGAAACACTTCAGTTGTCGTGCCTATAAATCTGCTGGCTAAGTGTGGACAAAATCATATTTTGGAGAAGAAAATCCACACTGGATGAGTCGGATGAACCTGAACTGGTTCTCTAGTGGTTTTCTTCTGGATTGGAGGGAATGCTTCGGATACAGACATTTCAAAAAGTGCCAGAATTAAAGTTATAATAATGACAAACTCTGTCATGTTGTCACATTAAAACAGGCCTTTTAAAGAAACAGTTCCCTCCAAAATGACATTTCTGTTACTGAACTCAGAGAGAGATGAGGCGAAGCACCAAAACAACCAGACTCCACTCATTTTCTACATAAGTTTACAGGAAAGCGGAATTTAAACTGCAGCAACTGACTTGCTGCGTCACATAAATAATGTTTGATCTTTCAGCTCACATAGAAGTCGGTAAATGATTCGCTAACTTTCCCACTCTGCGCTTAAAATTTCCCTTAAATTACACCACATTTATAAATAGATCTGCTTTAATACTTAAAAACTGTACACATATCTATTTACCCTTTTTACACCGTTTCAATTTACGTTAAAAAGAAAAGCAACACAAATTCCCCAAAAGTTTCCCTCCATCCCACGAACACAGCTGCGTTTTTTGAGATGATAATTTGGTAAAAAGCAAAAACAAAGTGTTATGTAGTGCTAAGAGGTAAAGTCATGTATATGTACTTCTTACAACACCAGCAGAAACCCCAAAGGAATAAACTTCACTTTTCAAGTAAAACAGAGAATACGTCTTTAAAAAAAATATCTACTTGTATCTTACAAGTCTGTCACCAAACACAAAGAGTCGTTTAAAAAACTAGTAATCGCTCCAAATAATAATAATAATAATAATAATTACACAAAATACAATATTTTTTCAGGCAGTCAGCATGTAAAGCGTTTACAGATCTGAAGGGGAGCTTGTGTGCAGTTTGGGAACTAAACATGTTACTTAAAGTGTTGCACTACCATTATTTCACAACAAAATGAGCTAATTAGCATTAGCAACAACTGTCCGGTTTATTAGGAAGCATCTCGTCGTCTCGGTTGAATCTTTTGGCTTTAATTTGGCGTTTTTAAGTAATTAATAAATACTTTATATGACCAATGTAAAACAAATGAGAAAAGCTTCACTGCACGTTTTTCTCACTGCAGTTTGTCACAAATCTTCAACTATAAATACACAATAAAAAGCAGCAGGTTGATCAAAACGACTGAATCAGAAGAGATTCAATCCAAAATATTTTACAACCATGTGAGGAAAAAAAGTTTTAACCTGAAACTTGTCGGCCAAGAATTCAAACCTGAAATACAATTCTAATAATTATTTCAGATTCATTTGTTTTTTCCTCTCCATATCACTTTGGAGAGAAGCTCTTCGTTTGATCTACAACTATCAAAGTGTCACATGACAGCAGGTGGGTTTACAAGTGGAGGCTCGGTAGAGTATATTACAGTTATCATTAACATGTCACAGCACTCTGAAGAGTTTCATTTCAAAATGATACACAGGCAGAAATATTTCCTCTGTAGTGTTCATCTTCTGTCAGTACGGGGTTATGTAAGGGGCTGCAACTAACGATTATTTTCATTGTCGATTATTTTCTCGATTAATCGATTAGTTGTTTGGTCTATAAAACGTAAGAAAATGTTGATCGGTGTTTCCCAAAGCCCAAGATGACGTCCTCAAATGTCTTGTTTTGTCCACAACTCAAAGATATTCAGTTTACTGTCATAGAGGAGTAAAGAAACCAGAAAATATTCACATTTAAGAAGCTGGAATTTAGAGATATTTTACTTTTTTTTCTTAAAAAAATGCTCACACTGATTAATCGATTATCAAAATAGTTGCCGATTGATTTAATAGGTGAAAACTAATTGATTAATTGCTGCAGCTCTATTTACATATAGTTATTATACGGCTTTGTTGAATACTTGATTCTGATTGGTCAATCACGGCGGGCTGTTATTTCTTTATAGCAGACCGTTGCTATGAGCGCAGTTCTGATGTCGGACTCTGGCAGACCGTTTTTGGTCAAATTATTGATTTCTTAAGTAAGTAGCTGTGTAATAAGCGGGATAATGTGCAGCTAGCGGGTCATTGTTGTTTAATAAACCAATGCGGCACCCGCGACCAGCTCGCTGTACATTATCCCTGACATAATAACCTCTAGAACAAGTGTGTTTATGTTTGGTGCTCAGGTGGGAATGTGGAGAACACAAATGAACCTGTGCCGACTTTAAAAACTCGAAACCCTTCTCATTTTGAAATGAAACTCTTCAGACGTTTGTGATCTGACCGGCTGACAGTCTCTGTCCACCCAGCGCAAGTGTCACCGACTCCAGACCAGCTCAGGGACATCGTGACTTTTGATCTTTGACCTCCTAGCATGAGCGTTTACAGGATGACACACGTGCGTCCTCGTGACCGACCGCTCTCCAAAATCAGACTGATTAAAAGTCTTCCTCAGGCTGCAGGCAACAACAGGAAATAAAAATCACACCAAATTAATTCAAAAAAGCAAAAATCCACCGAGTGCTGTGCAGAGTGGGACGTCATCGTGAGATGAAATTAGAGCGCTCACATGTGATCATAAATGTGCACATGTTGGATAACCTCATGACACATTTGGATCTGACTGAATCTTGTTAAGAGTTGGGTTTTCTTATTTTTGAAAGAGTAAAAGTCGATCTTCTGATGAACAAAATCAATTTTCCTCAACGCCTAAAATAATTTATGTTGTGAAGAAAAAAGGCACATTATCATGAACGATATTTCAAAGCAACACCAACAGACACAGGCTGTTTTAACTGGAGTGTTTGGGGTCAGAGATGGTGTAGAGTTTTTATGTTAAAGAAAAAAGATTCCAGCTTTACTAAAATGTACCGAGAGTTCCTGTTTTTTTATTTTTTTTTGCCACTTCCTGTTTCATTCATCGTCTCATCCAGAGGTTTGTGTGTTTCGGGACCCGGGCCAGCCTAAGTCCGAAGGGGGATGGGGGGCGAATATTTGACAAATCTTAAAGGAGCAGTCCGGGAACACTGTCACCTTCAGTTTCCTGCTTCCTCATCCAGACTCGGAGGAGGTGGAGAGGAACTCCACCCTCTCCCTCTCTGTGACGCTCCGCCCGTCCTCTGAGCTCCACAGCCAGCTGGTTTCAGGTCATACGAAGACCTTAGCGAGCGCGTCGGCCCCGGCGCTGCCGATGTAGCACTTGGTGGGGTGGAACGCCACGTCGTGGATCGACTCCTCGGACTTCTTGCGGTGAGCGGTGAACTCCTGGATGCACGTCTTGCTCTCCATGTTCCACAGACGGATCGAGCAGTCGTGACCTGAGAGGAAGAGAGAGAGAGCCAATGAGCATTGAGGAAGGTGTCCATAAGGTTCAGGTACACTAAATTTTGGCGAGGAAAAACTAGCATGGCCATTTTCAAAGGGGTCCTTTGACCTCTGACCTCAAGATATGTGAATGAAAATGGGTTCTATGGGTACCCACGAGTCTCCCCTTTACCGACATGCCCACTTTATGATAATCACATGCAGTTTGGGGCAAGTCATAGTCAAGTCAGCACACTGACACACTGACAGCTGTTGTTGCCTGTTGGGCTTCAGTTTGCCATGGTGTGATTTGAGCATATTTTTTATGCTAAATGCAGAACCTGTGAGGGTTTCTGGACAATATTTGTCTTTTGAAATTGATTTCCAGTAATATACTGTATATACATACATTTGCATAAAGCAGCATATTTGTCCACTCCCATGTTGATAAGAGTATTAAATACTTGACAAATCTCCCTTTAAAAGGTACATTTTGAAGAGATAAAAAATGTAATGCAATTAATTTCTGATTAAATAATTTAATTGATTGACTGCCCTAGTTGGAACAGTGGAAAGACTAACGAAGATGGTTTTGGTGAGTTTTATTTTGTTTCAGCACACTTCGCCGGCACCTTTTTATTTTTGAAAAGAGAGAAAAGTGTGATTTCTGGGTTTTAAACTGTACCTGACCTCATGAGGTCGTCTGCATCAAGAAAAATCTGTAATTTTTTTTTTTTTTTCTATTTTCACATAGAAGAGAATAATCAGGCTTCACAAATCTGAAAAGAGTTTTTATCCAGTCGTAGTCTGGTCCAGATCTGACAGGTTCGGAGACGGAGACAACGTCATTTCTACAGATTTTTCTTTTGAGCAGTAGACATATTATTTTTACAAATTAATATATGCCACCATCAAAATGTTTACATTTTTCAAAATAAACAACAAAAATGATATGCAAAACAAACAAAATGTCTTCTGTTTTCCCTGCTGTGAGAAAATGTTCCAAACTGTGGATTTTGTACTAATAAGCAGTTAATTGATATCAATCTTCTCATTTTTCTAAGAGAGCGAATAAGCATATTTCCCAACACGTTGAACTCTTCCATGAAGTGATTCATCACTGAAAACTTTGAAGAGTTTGAGAATAGTGTATCAGTTGGAATATATATTGAATATTATATTTTTAAACGTGTCAGATAGCGTGTGGTTGAATACTCACTTCCAGACATGAGGTACAGCCCGTTTGGATCCACGGCGAGACATGTGACAGAGTCCAGGTGAGCGACCATCGAGTGGATCAGTTTACCTTCAATTCAAAATAGAAGAAAAAAAAGGACTCAAGTTTTAGTAGTCTGATGAATAGAAAATAGAAAAATTCACTCACTCTTTATTGAGAAGTATCAAACTGATTAGATGGTTTTATCTCCACTTGTAATCAACGTTGTAATTGTGAGGTCATAAACCGTATATTCCTAAATATTTTATTTAATGTTATTTTATAAAAAGTTACAAAACTATATGTTTACTGATGATGCGTCTATTATATCTTGGTTTTGGGGAGCCGTCATGTCGTCCATCTTTATAAACAGTCGATGGTTCAGATGGACAGAAAAGTGAATGTATGTTGTATTATTTTGTAGTTTTGAATTGACAAACATCATATGTGTGATTCATGGAGCAATTCAAACGGGATCAAAAAACATGTTTTGTGTCTTGCCGTTGACTAGCGTTCATATTTTTTCATAAATAAGGTCCCATGGAGATCCACTGGAAGGGGCGGGACTTCTCCTCTCTCTGGATATACCCATGGCTCTTTAGTTGTTGTTCTATTTGTAATCTATCCCCTGTATACTGAATCTATGTTTTTTTGTTTAATGAAAAAAAAGTGAAGAAGACAGACCTCCTGATGAGCCATCAGAAGACATTATAAGACTGTTTTCACTGGCTGAGTGACAAAGTAAACGTTTGACAGGTAAAATTGGTGGTGAGTTTCTTTAAATGTAATAGAAAACCCTCCTCTTCAGCAGCTGGCTGCTGGTGGCGGCGGCGGCGTGTTACCTGTGTTATTATCGAAGAACTGGATGTGCCGGTCCTCCTGAGCTGTGATGGTGATTGGCAGCGTGGGGTGACTCAGCACTTTGTTGATCTTGCAGGGAGCTTCTGTGTGGGGGCGGACGTGAGAAGGACAACATTAGCATTTAATACCAACAATCTCCAGTCCATCAGGACTGAAAGCACTTTGTGAGAGATGGTTTCCTCTCACGGCCGCCGCAGGAAACACAGACACTTAAAGCATCAGGGGAACACGCTGCAGAGAGGTTTCTCTTTTCTCTGCAACGGTTATATATTTTTATTATAATCAACAAATCACATGTTCCCTCAAACCTACAATGTATATCCTAACAAGTATTATTTGTGTATTAAAGCCTGATATACCTTCTTCTTCTGTGCTAAAGAGCTCCATTAAAAACACATCAATGAGCCTCACTGTGTCACTGGGTGACATGTTCCTTCATCACCATGAACACACACTGTAGTTTATTTTGACTCAATCCCACATAACACCGTCCTGCTGCCACAAATACTCACTAGAGCACCACATGTGGATTAATCCACCGCTGAAAATAGTCCCCAACAAATGCACTATTTCCTCCTGTTTGTTTAATAAAAAACTACAGTGAGCAGCTGTTTTTAGGAGACTACTGAGACTTTTTTAAACAAAAGAAAATATATTTGTGTTTTTAAAGATTTATGTCTTCAGTAGGAACCAATGAGCAGGAAGTCAGAACTAGGGCTAGGCGAAATGGCGAAAATCGTTTTTTCTGATATAGTTTATTTCATAACCCTGTGGTCTTGTTTTCAACCTCAGATGGAGCTGTACTGATCAGATCAAACAGGGACCAAATTCTCCCTCCATGAGTGTGGAGGTCACCTCTTTTGGACTTGTGATTGGTCGGTTGGATTTACCTGGCGGTCCGGCAGATTCCAGCTTCAGGACGAGCTGCTGCGTCTCCATGTTGAAGAGTCCGATGTGGCCGGTGGTGAAAGATGTCACCATGTAAGCCGGGTCACTGCTCACCAGGTCCACCGAGGTCGGCACTCCCAGCTCTGACACAAATACAGACAGCAGAGGTAAAATGAATGAAGTGTTTCTTTAATGGGTTGAGAAAATTCTCCTACTTCTTCAGCTAAATAAACTATTTATTTATTATATCAGCTGGAAAATGCATTGTCATGAAGCTGAAAACGTTACATACTTCTTACTTAAGTACTTAATTAAGCAAGGTTTTGAATGCAGGACTTTTACTTGCAGTGGAGTATTTTCACAGTGTGGTATTAGTACTTTTACTGCAGTAAAGGATGTGAATATTTCTTTCACCACTGTTTGAATCTGAAAACTCAAATGTATTAAAAAAAATAAACTCCACTTGCAGAGACTCTGTGCAACTCAGACTCCAACACAAACTCCACGGAAGCACTAAAAAGCAAAGCTATATCTAGTGAAACCCGTCTCGCAAAACAGGAATGTGACCGACGTCGAGGGAAAACTAGTGTTGTGGGAGATTAGCAGAGCCGGTGCGAAGAGTGTGTGTGCACATGGGAAGTGAGTGGTGAAGCAAGTGAGAGAGAGCAGCGGCGACTGTGTGAGAAAACGAGCCAGCGGTCGAGCAGTAGAGAGTTAGTTTAGCTCTGAGAATATCAAGTTAATATACAGTGGAAATTGCAGTTTGTGCAGAAATGCGTCTTGTTTCCAGACGGCTGAGTGAAGTGCCGAGGGTTAAAAGTTATAAAAGTTATATCTAGTGAAGCCCGTCTTATAAAACAGGAACGTGAGCCCAGTTCTGCCGATAACGATAGTTTGTAAAACGTCCTATCAGCGCCGATTAATCGATCTACCTCAAGAGAGGGCAGAAAGCGCAGCTGGTACCTATGTCTCGATACTGTATTGAGACCGTTTAAAATATTCAGTATCGCTATGTATCAATACTGAATATTTTTGTCAACACTAGCTGCCATCATGGCTGACAAAAAATGTACTGAGGCTCCACTGACGATGAGCAGCTTCTCACCTCCTCTCTCGTTGAAAACAGCGAGAGACGGCGAGGTGTTGGCGGCGTTCCACAGCCGGACCGTCCCATCAGCCGAGCAGGAGAGGAGGCGTTGGTGGGCCGAGCTGTAGACCAGACCCCACACCGAGTCTGTGTGGCCACACAGCGCCCCCCGCAGGACAGAGGGCTCTGAAAAAAAACCCCCATCACAGACAGAGAAAGGTGTCAAAAATACTGAATTACTAAATTATTATCAACTAAATGATTATTGCTGGAACGTACCATATGAGTCGTAGGGGTCGATGTTGGGGTTGGGGGTGTTCCAGCTCTGGATGGTACCGTCCACCCCCCCACTGAAGCACTGCTCACCGCTAGAGCTCATGGTGACGCACAGCACAGCACCGCTACAGAGAGAGGCAGACATCTTTTACTTTTATCGACCTCATAACTTTCTGTTGAGCATCATAAACCCAAATATCCAAATATGTCTGATTTAATAATTTGTATGAGTTCTCTTTGCAAGTTATTACATTAAAGCTTTAACATTTTTAAGACGTTCAAGAAATGATATTAAGGTGACATGAAAATGATGAGTTGACTTTTAGGATTACTCTGATATCATTAAGATCAGAATTCATTAACCTTTTCCACTCTTTTTCATAGACCAATTTTTGTCTTTTTTAGGGGGGTACAGGGGGTCTTTAGGGGGAGATAGCTGGTCAACATTAGATGTCACATAGAAGTGGTGTACATCATCTGAAAGCTGGGAACCTGAAGATTAATTTGAGATGCAGCTCAGCACTGTGTGTTAAATTTTTCTAGTCATAAATTATCAGAATGATAAATAATAAAATAATTAATGAATTAAAATAAATTGTGAAAGTGTATAAGGGTTTAGAACATTATGACAGAAGTATATGATGGTCATTCCCATGCTCTATTATGTCTCATAAATTGTTGCTGCAATTTTTGGGTTGACACCAGATTTGGTGCTAAATTTAACCATTTTTTACCACTCGAGCATTGGTATAAATGATCAATAATCCCTCCAATATACCACATTAAGACACCAAGACCTTGAGGAACACCATAGAACAAGCCATGCTGTTATTTGGTTTCAAAAACTTTTGACATTTTGAGATTTCTGCAAGAATTGCATTTTTCGGGGATTGGATGGCGCAGGTCAAGAGACCCCTTTGAAAATCACCATGCAAGTTTTTCCTCGCCAAAATTTAGCGCAACTTTGTAGCGTTATTCCAGTATACCAGTACATTCACTCTAGCTCTGAAACTGAGAAGCTGAACTGAAAGCCTGCTTCAGTCTCTGACAGGAAGTAAAGTCGGCCGAGGGTGCCGGCGCCCTCAAGGAGCGGAAGAGGTTAAACTGTTTTTTCATAGAATTAACCCAAAATTGATCCTAAACCTGATTGTAACCTCTGGCCTGTAAATTGAGCTGTTTTTCTATAAGTAAGACATCAGAATATGTTAACTACTCAAACAAAGACGTGTAATAAAGAGTGTGACATTAATTTGCTCGTAGGATCAAAGATAAGGTGTGTAAAGTAAAATTCAGGCAGAACTGAGAACCTTTTCAAACAGGATCTCACCTGTGAGCTCTGAAAGTGTAGATGGGCTCCACGTCTAAAGCAGTACATCTGGAGGATTAAAACCCAAAACAGAGTTTGTATTAACAGGAAATGAAAACACTAAAATATGAACAAATACATCATTAGAGAAACAGAAACAAAGGCCTGTTTCAGATTATTGCAGTTGAGATAAATGACAGTATATTAATGAATGCTTTATATTTTAAACTCACTTCTTGGCGGGCGCCGTCTTCTGGAGGTTCCACAGTTTGAGGGTGTGATCCTCGGAGGCGGTGACCAGGACGGGCTCCACCGGGTGGAAGGCCAGACTCCGGACCGAGTCAAAGTGGCTCCGCAGGGTGAACTTCGGGTTCCAGGTCTTCCTCAGAGCGTCTTTGTTGTTGGTGATCTGAGGAGGGAGGAGGGGGGGGGTCTCATTTACAATCCATGTGATGACGTTTACATCTACTTTACATTTATTTGCTTTACTCTGCATACTGATGGATACTGAAGCAGTGAGAGGAAATCAGAAATGTCAACAAACTGTGTGTCAACACAAAACTGGATTGTAAGATTTTATACCGAAGACACACGAGAAACAAAGGTCTGAGCATATTTTTTATGCTAAATGCAGTACCTGTGAGGGTTTCTGGACAATATGTGTCATTGTTCTGTGTTGTTAATTGATTTCCAATATTAAATATATACATACATTTACATAAAGCAGCATATTTGCCCACTCCCATGTTGAAAAGAGTATTAAATACTTGACAAATCTCTCCTTAAGGTACATTTTGAACAGATATAAAATGTGCGATTAATCACGATTAACTATGGACAATCATGCGATTAATCGCGATTAAATATATTAATCGATTGACGGCCCTACTATTTGTCATTCGTTTTTTTTGAGGAGGAGGCCTGAAGGGTGCAGTTTGGTTCTGAAACAGTCTGGCTGCTCAAGAGGTTTTCAGTGCTTTCTGCCTCGTTTGTTTTACTCACGTCGTACGCCAGGCTGTCAGCCTCGTTAGCGACCGTCAGTCCGGCCAGTTCTCCCAGTCCCAGCTCGTTAGAAACCGCCTCGTCCACTCTGCCCAGTATGAACGACTTCCCAGACGATGGCAGGAAAGTCATCGCCTCTACGGAGACAAAACAGGCAGCTGGGTTAAGAAAGACCTTCTTTATGAACGATATTACTAATAACTAATTAGTGTTGTAAAATTGGTGCAGAAAACATAAGTTGGTTAGCGGACTAGTGAACTGAGAAGGAGGGCAGTTTACCGTCTTCGGGACGTCCCACTTCGTGCTCATTGAGTCTGGGTACACTGGGACGGGAGGGGGACGATACGGGCGGCTGCATGGAGGGATGCTCCTCAGCTTCCCGCAGGTTAGCCAGCATGTCCTGGAGCCGAGACCTGTTTGGTCCTGGAGGAGGAGGAGGACGAGGAAGGGAGGGACAGCAGTAAGAGAAGGAGGAGACGATGAGAGACAAAAGTCAGAGGAGGAAACAGAAACATGGAGTCAGGAAAAGGCAGAGGAACAATGTAAAGAAAAGGAGAGGAAGATGAAAACAAACATTAGCACAATGAAGGCAAAATAAGTCTCAAGAGTTCATATTGTCACAAAAAAAGAGAATTAAATCAGCATGAAGGATGGAAATAAAGCAGAAGATGATGCAGCAGCAGCAGCAGCTCTGCAGAGGATTGAACAGAGAAGATGAAGCAAATAAAATCAGAGAAACACAGAAATAATAATAACGAGAAGAAACAGATGAAATGTACCAGCTGCTGTTTGGTGAACTGCAGAATTCATCAACACAAAGACAAGAAGAAACAAACAGGAATATTAAGAGATGCACTGATACCGTTACTGGATATTATCATAATTCATCAATATCAGAAAACTGCATCACTGTCTGTGTCATTATGTCAACAGCATAATCCATTTAAAGGGAATGTTTTTACACGTATAAACGTTTGTTTTAATCGTTTTTTATTGCCAATGTGTGAACAGGTCTAACAGGGCTAACAGTGTGCAACCACAGCTAACGTTCGGTTAGAAATGGAGTCCGCCAACGCCAAAAAACGACCAGCCGCCACCACAACTCAGACTCCAACACAAACTCCACAGAAGCACAAAAATTAAAGTTATATCTAGTGAAGCTTGTCTTGCATAACAGGAATGTGACCGACGTCGAGGGAAAACTAGTGTTGTGGGAGTGTGTGTGTACGTGGAAAGTGAGTGGTGAAGCAAGAGAGAGAGAGAGGCAGCGAGTGTGTGAGAAAACGAGCGAGCAGAGGAGCAGAAGAGAGTTAGTTTAGCTCTGAGAATATCAAGTGAATGTACAGTGGAAGTTGCAGTTTGTGCAGAAATAAATGCTGCAGCTTCTCGAGACCAACATCGGTTTCCCGTGTCTTGTTTCCCTGCTGCTGAGTGAAGTGACAGCGGGGGTTAACTCCGGAGAGAGTTACGTTATCGACTTCGGCCCAGGAGACCAAAACTACGATGTCTCCCCTGTGTCTTCTGACCACGGTCGGGAGGCTGAAGCAGGAAAAGTTAATACTAGGATCAACATCAGCCGGGCCTTCGATTCATGGAGGGACCTCCGTTTGGTAAGCTAACATTACTGCCAAGCATGTGAAATATAGAGTGATATTGTGTTAGCTGCTAATGCTGCTAACATTAATCAACATGATGCCTGTCAATCACGTTCAGACTTGTGTGTGTGTCGCCTCACTGTTTTGACTGACGCTCGCTCGCATCTACGTAGTGCGAGCACAAGCGCGAGCAACAGGACGCTGACCTCCACAGGTGTTTCTATTAACAAGCAATTTCTGATTCTTACAGAGAGTCCCTTTTAATAAAAGCCAATTAAGGAGGACAGATCCCTCTGGTGCTGATAAATGGATTTAAACTCTAATGGTTCAATATTAAGAATCAGAGTAAAAGATCAGACTTGTATTTGATATCGGCAACATAAATATGATTGTTTAAGGTCGGTGCATTCCTTTGGGACTTTTGGGAAAAGTGCATGAAATCTACATGAAGGTAGAAAATATAAAGAACGTGAAGAAAATGGAAAAAGGAGCAAAAATGTAACCAAGTCCAGAGCTTTTCTCAAAGGAGACAAAACAAAGAAGGCAGAAGACACAGACGAGGGGAGAAGAGAGTGACGTCCACATTAGAGACACTGAGACAAAGCAGAGTGAGATCAGAGACAGATTTTTAGCTCAGATAGGTGATTAAGGTGAGATTAAAGGGTTACAGGGTTGGTGTGGTAGAATATATGGGCTAGTATATTTAAATTGAGCTCCTGCAGCTGAGTCTGTTACAGATTCCATTCTGTGTAACTGGCGATTGAGACCATAAACTCATGTTTACAATGTTTACTGAGGTAATAAATCAAGTGAGAAGTAGGGGCATTTTCTCATAGGAGTCGCTCCCTGCTGGCTATTAGAAAGAATACAAGTTTAAGGCACTTCAGCATTGGCTTCACTTCTCAGACCGCAGAGTTCCCTATTGGTCAAGTGGTCAAAGTTTGGAAACCAGCTCCATTTAATACCTAATTCACCAAACAAACAATGAACTCCTCATTGTTGTTTATGGACCCGGCATAATGCTTCAGCCAGGCGACATCACTGGTCCTCAAAAGGATGGCTGGATGAAATATTTGTTGAGTCAGTAAAATGTTTATCACATGGCTAGATTATCATGTTGACAAGCTTTTCATCAGGTGGAGCCTTCGCTTCCGATGTTGCAGGGTTTGACCCAGATCACGTCGATCACTGCTAATATCATGAATTAGCCAAACAGAAAATGAAACAAGGGGATTTTTTTGATACTTAAAAAGTTAACCGAGTGATTTTTGCTGCTAAAAAAAAACCCAACAGATTGTCGAGTCAGTAAGAGATCTAACGTTAACTGACTGCACAAGCCAATTTGACTTACTTTAAAATATTTGTAATTGGTAATAATGTGACTAAATGTGAGCTAATTGGTTTGTCTTTCTAGATACTGATGAACACTGAAGTTGACCGAATAAAACGCTGATTAAAATATGTTGTCAGTAGCACCGTGAAGCCCCGACAGACTGAGAGGAGAGGAAACAGAAAAACAAAGAGAGTCAGAGGATGAAAAGTAAAAACAGGATGAGGAGAGACGAAGCAACTGCGGGCCTGGTTCGGGACTTACTCTTTATCCCCTTCTTGCCCTTGCGTTCCTTCCTGTACTGCTCCTTGAGCTGGGCTATCAGTCCCTGGTCCACGTCCCAGGCCAGTTCACCCAGAGGAGACTGATCTTCCTTCTCTACAGGCCAGCAGGAGCAGGAGGAGGAGGAGGACGAGGAGGAGGAGGAGGAGGAGGAGGAGGAGGAGGAGGAGGAGGAGGAGGAAGGTGGGGTAGAAACCTGTTATAAGCGTCTGGATGCACTACAGTACATATCCAACTTTACTTTGACAAATCCACTGAGGCAGACGGGATGAGGAGGAAGGATATTTAGAGGGAAATCTTCTCCTTTTTACAACCTGTTTCTGGATCTTTTGTGGTTTTGGCCATAATTTCTTTTCAGTTTTGATGACTTGTTGTAGAGACTCAACTTAGCTCAACTTTACAAACGGGCCCAGGAGGCATCGCAAACACATGCAATCTAAATCTAAATGGTTTGGAAGTGGAAAATACAAATATAGACAAAAGTAGCCCAATAATTGCATTAAATAAATACTTAAACGTATTCACTTTCTTTCCAGGAGGCAGATGAAAAGATCAATATCAATGTTACGTATGTGTTAAGTATGGAGATCAGAGTGGAGTCAGGACATTGTTAGTTAAGCTTAGCATAACATAAAGACTGTAAGCAGAGGGAAACAGGGAGTCTGGTTCTGCCCAAAATTAGTCCAATGTTGACACACCAAGCCGACGGTTGGCCGTCGGTGAGCGTCTGTCGGTCTAGTTTTTTCAGTGTGGGCTCTAGTCTGCCCGTGTCGGAGGTTTTTTGGCCGATTCAGCATGTTGAATCCAGCCAGGCTAGCTGTTTCCCCCTGCTGCCAGTCTTTATGCTAAGCTAGGCTAACCACGTCCTGACTCCAGTGAAAACTTTTATGCTCTCCTTCATTTTTATTTCCAAATAGAAAACTTTAACCTCAATCCCTCTGCAGCTAAACTGATGCCAAAACTACAAAAATAAGACCCAATATAAATTTCCTGTAACTTTCAGCCTGTCTGAAATAAGTGTGAGTATTGTGGACCATTGTATTAGTGAAGGAATACCATATAATGAGCAATGTGAAACACTGTTAATGAACACTTATAAAGAGTTCTTCATGATTCATTTTAGACTCTGCTGAGGCTCCAAACATGAACAACAAAGAGAAACAAGAGGAACATGAACACAACAGGCTCAAAGTATCTTCTCGTGTCGAACAAACAAATAAGAAACAAATACGCTGAAAATGAACACAAGACAAAACAGGGTGAGATTCAACAAACAAATACAGTGTGTGAGAAATAAAAGCTGGAAACTCTGTTGTTGCTCTGCAGTTCTGGAAGTGAGATGTTAAGGCACAAAACTTAACAACTAAACTTAAACAGTGAAGAAAACAACATTTCACCAAAATGATCATGTCTCTCATGGAAGACGTTCCTGAGACCGCAGAGCCGTAAAAATCCACAAATCAACTCCTTTAAAGAAGTTAAAGTATAGTGAAACACAACAAAGACACATAAAGTCATGAAAGGGGAACAACGGCCATTTTTAAAACATTGATATGGGCGCCCCAGGAAACCACAAGGTGGCAGCATCATCACGGTAAACAGCAACTGCCTGTCAGTGGCGATTTGAATGGAGTATAGAGTTTCAACATTTGCAATATAAATAAACATGCTGTCACTTTCTGAATCTATTTTATGTTTACAATAAACACCTATAAGACGGGGAAACTGAGTCATACCTTTATGACTTCTTTTGTTTCTAGTCTATGCAAGTGACTATTTAGATTCTTAACAGTAAGGCTTATTATTTTTCCAATAATGTCCTGGTAATTTCCTATAAAGATTCCTGGAAGAACTATATAAGTTGGTGCTAAAAAATGGTCTTAACTGCTGTTGTTACTCTCCTTTGCTGTAGGTGGGCTAATGCTGTGTTCACACCAAGAGCAAAGCGAATTTTCGCCTCGCTTTACTTGCGCGAGTTGGACCGCCAGTATCATTTGTGTTCATTCACGCTAGACGCGCTGGAGAGGAGAAGGAGCTTGTCTCCGTAGGTAACAACTTTTCTTTCTGCCATTTCTGCCATCAACCATGGGAGAAATAACCACTGTAGCTGCTTTGTACATGTTGTGGAAGTCCCAGATGTGTCTGAAAACCAAACGGCATCATGTCTGGGTTCATGAAAAGGATGCCGAGATAACTACATAATGATGTTGATTTGTAAAAAGTCTGAATTTGTGCTTTGTCAGGTCTGTCCGCAAGACGACAAGCCAACAACTTTTAAATTGCTTGTTTTCTGAATGGAGTTTGGATCGATCAGTGCCAGGCTATGCAGCTGCTCCACCGACACTCCAGATAAAGTCATCTAGGCATAAATACGGCAGCAACGTTGTTGTTTATACCATAGACAGTTTGTGCTTTATACACATACATTTATATACACAGTTTCGTCTGGTCTCTGTACAAATATGAGGTACTATCGTAGATCTGGGTGCCTGCAAACGGCCACAATAAGTTTGTCCTCCATCTCTGATTCAACTACATCAGGACGTCAGGAGGAGAGTCTCAACGCTGATGGGCTTTCACGACCCAGCGTCACGTACAAATGACGCAAATTTCGCGTGTTCGCATTGTGTCATTCGCGTCGCCCGGCGCAAAATCGCGTCTATACGCCTCTTTGCATTGACTTTTAATTTAATCGCGCCCCACGAAAAGTTCGCTTCGCTCTTGAGGTGAATGTGCCATAGCTGGGCAGATGTTAGAACTGGTCTGACAAGGACTGAACAGCTCCCCCTTGTGGAGACTGGAAGTGCTCATCTCTGTCAAAGTGTTATGAAAATCAAAATTGGAGATACAGATTTTGTCGCTGTCACTTCACTGAAAGGATTTCCCTTCAACCTCTCCTGACAGCTGAAATGGCGATAAAAATAAACTCGGCCTTGCAGATGGTCGGAGGGCACACGAGCACATCCAAC
The DNA here is from genome assembly GCA_916701645.2 of Sebastolobus alascanus. NCBI lineage: Eukaryota > Metazoa > Chordata > Actinopteri > Perciformes > Sebastidae > Sebastolobus > Sebastolobus alascanus. The sequence continues at coordinate 276,030 of CAKAOJ020000174.1, forward strand.
GACGAGAAACATGCAGAAATCACTGAGAGGGAGTCTGCAGGAATGACATGATAACTGCGAGCTGGAGACAAAGAACGGGTCTCATCATCCGTCGTGGTAGCCCGGAGCGAGTGATGTGTTTGGGTTGTGGAGGTGGCGTGGGTTCAAGAAGAAAAGCCTTCAGAGTCAGAAATGACAATGTGTTTCATAACGCGGCGGCACGCAGCCAAACACAGACGGTTTATAACTGTGTGTTCAGCTGGCTGTCTGTGGAGGGAAAGACACCGAACAACAGCAACACCAGATGATTGTTTCGCAGCTCAAAATAAAAAAGTTACGGAGGAAATCTATAAAGATTTCTCCTCTCGGGGCTTTAACGCGTATGTGTGGTGAGACCTGCTGCACTGAGTCAGCACTCCTTTACAACTATCTGGACGGTGAAGTGTTGAGTCACAAACTGCGTGGGGATGCTTTTGTCGTTGGCCGAATGACACTGAATGTGTTGCTAAGAAACAGCGGAAAAAGGGGGATTTTGTGCAAAGTGCGGGGGCTGCCGGGTCGCCAGCTGGGAACTTTATTTTGTAAAGAGAGTTTTATATACATAGACAGGAAATGCGTCGGTGCAGGAGCGGCCTTGTGCTGCCACTCACCAACCCATTTCTTTTGAAATAAGAGGTTTGTGTTTTAATTCTACATGAAGAAGTCAGATCGACTCTGCAGACGACTGGCAGGATATTCATGGAGATTTATACGTCGATACAAAGTTTAACGATTCTACTCCGTCTCGGGCAGACTTCAGGTTCATACTGGTGGTTTTTCTATCAGCTGTATACACTTAACTTTACGCTTTTTATCAGTGCATTGAAGTCAGCTCTGGAATAGAAGACCTGAGCGTGTATTTAAAGGTATAATATGTAACATTTCTGCATTGAAATGTCTAAAAACGATATGTTATATATTTCGTTGAGTTGCGTCAGTGCCGGCCTCGACCGATTTGGTGCCCTAGGCAAGATTTGAGCTGGTGCGCCTACACCTTTTTTTTTGTGCACTCGCAAAGCGCGCCGTCGGGAGGTTCTTAAACAGTGTTATTTTTGTGCATACAAGATTGAAATAGCCTCTTAACCTGCTTATAATATAGCTACCATATTGACCTTGATTATATATTTTAAATGAAATTGTCTTGGTTGAATAGGCCAAAAATCAAACTGCAGCCTTCTGGTAGGCTTATTTCTAACATGATTTAACTATTAATTATCTAAAAGTGAAAAATAGAACCATAGGTTATATTTTAATTAGACTCTGTCTGTCTCATTGATCACCATGATCTTAAAATTGGAATTATTCTCCTCCTCAGTTCTTGGGTAACTTGACCTACTTTTAACCCTCTGAAAATGATGGTGGATCATCTGACAGGCATTAACTTTACTGTCTTTTGAAGGTGGGTTTCAATTTTTTTATCTTGAGATTGTGATGAATCCGTTGATACCAAACACGTTAAGCTAGCTTACTGGGAAAGGGGCTAAATATCGCTCCAAAGTTGAGCTGTCTTTACCGCGAGGTCCACGACACCTCAGTGGTAAACGGCAGTGTTAAGGCCAGAGTTGTGTACTATCATTGTCTCAAATGTTTCCAACACTTTTCAAACCCAGAGAACTCTGTAATTTTTAATCAAGGTAACGGTGCGTTTCATTTGGTCGCTTGTCAATGCCGTCATATCCCCTTTGCCCACGCATCAGCGTTGTGGTTGTCAGCTAGAAGCGGTCATAAATTGACTTTTTATCCTGTTTTAAACCACATTTTTATGATACACTTGCTATTTAACTATATATTTGAACCAGATGAAGGATTTTAGTCATCAGACGTCTGGATCTCAAGTTATCAGAGAAACAAGCTGAGCAGCGTCGGAGAAACACAGATTTTTAACGTGAAACTGCTTTATTCAGTGTTTTTACTGGTTTTAATCAGCTGGTCTGTTTGTTTTGGAGAGGAGGAGACCTCTGCTGCAAAAACCTCCTGAACGATGAGCACTGAAGGGATCCTAACTGGGAGAAGCTGACTGCAATGACGACAATGGTGGTGAAGACAACAACTCCAATGATCCCGCGCTATTTCACGACGTCACCAAACTCCGTCTTTTGTTTTTGTGACATCGTTATAATAATGCTTTTAATAAAAAAAAAAATGCAACAACAAAAAAAAACAGTCAAATTCAGTTAATCAGGGTGGCTGTGCCCATGTTTAAATGTCCTCTGAAATTAATTTAACCAATCACTGAAGGCGTTTGGTTTAAAAAACCTTCACACACGTGATTGAAAACTCCTCATCTAAATGTTTTTTAAGTGTCCCCTTGTCTCACCCCACTCGCCGCTGTCCTCTCCACTCCTAGACTCCGGTGATCCTTCCAGCTCGTCCGGACTCGCCAGGAAATCGAAACCCTTCAGAGCCTCCTCTGTGTCGGGGTCGTCGCTGAGGTCAGAGGTCGTGGAGGAAGGGGTAGACGACTTTTTCTTCCTCACCATCTGTTAAAGGTTACGAAAATGAGGAAGACTTTCGAAAATCTGGCTCTTATCGTTGACAACATCAGACAGGAAATGAAAAACAGGTTACCACTTATGCAGCTTGAATCAGTTTTAGGAATGTGAGTCAGTTTTCATTTGGAGGAATGATGGGGAGCCAAAAAAACACTATATCTTATGTTTGAATAAATATGCTCACATATACCATAATCATAACTGGGACAATAACAATGCACGACTACACAGGGCAGGCGAGTTCTGGGCTGCAACTTTGTCCGTCTCTTTTACTTTATATATCAACAGTGGTGGAATGTAACTAAGTACATTTACTCAAATACTGTACTTAAATACAAATTTGAAATACTTGTACTTTACTTGAGTATTTCCATTCTTTGCTACTTTAAACTTCTACTCTACTGAATCTCAGAGGCAGTAGGGGCGGCAGTAGCTCAGTCTGATTCCCCGCATGGAGCAAGTACGGAGTGTGGACTGCCAGTTTGCCTCCTGGGCACTGCCGAGGTGCCCTTGAGCAAGACACCAACCCCCTATAACTGCTCCCCGGGCGCTGTATAGTAGCTGCCGATTGCTCCTAATATACTAGGATGGAGCATATCCCCTGTTAATTGTTAACAGGGGGGATGGACGCGGTTCGTTGCTTGTTTACCCTCGACTAACAAACCGCCCAACGAATGACTCTTTTGTTCTGCATTTTTTAATACCTAGCTATACAGTTCAGAAAATATTATAGATCCAAAACGAAACTGACAGAAGGACAGGACTCAGAGAAAAAGTCGCAATTACAAATCCATCTGCTACTTCAGCTCCACGGACAGCACCGTAGAGTTATCAATACACAGCACAGTTTTGTCTGATTTTTACTCCTGCGGCTGTGCGCCTATAAATTCTGTGCGGCCATCTCTTGCGCACGGCAGGCATACATAGTACTGCGGCGGATTACGCGCAGCATGTCATTTCTTTTTGATTTGGACCCGCGATTATCAAATCTCACTGCGTGCTCCGCAAACCATCTCTGTGGCCCTGTGCAAGCTTCTCCACAGAAGCATAAATTAGGCAATTGTCTTACTGTAGCCAGGTCCAAGATGGTCTTGTCCCTTCCTTCGCTGTCCTCGTCTTCGTCCTCGTCGCTGAACTCTGCCGCAGCGCTCTCTATGAACTTAAAGGCCTCCAACACGGTGGCCGAGTCGGACATGTCGGGTTTACTGGAAGGAGAGAGTGAAGGGAAGAGGTGAGTCTGGTAGTCAAAGCAACGAGACGATTGAATTCTGCGTTTTTCTGTCAGAGTAATATAAACACACAGTGTGTCATCTCATACCTGACCATGCCGCTGTCCTTCTGGGAGGACGGTTCGGTGCCGTTGACCATCGGTTCGGCGTTCTTCTCTGAAGGTTTCTCTCCTGAGTCTCTGGTCAGACCGAGCAGCGCTCTCACTCTCTGAGACTTCACATCCAGGATGGTGTCGGTGTATCCGACCTCCTGCAGGTATCTGAGAGCGGAGACAAGAGACAAGAGACAAGAGACAAGAGACAAGAGACCGGTTAGAGGAGGCTCAGGAGAGGAAACAATCGAAGGTTAATCATCTCTGTATTACTCTCTTAAGATAAGCTGGTCATAATAATAATAATAATAATAATAATAATAAGACACAATTTGTCGGGCATCATGCAGCTGAGAGGTGAATAAAAAGGTTTTTATTTTTTATGCTGTTGGAATAATAGACCACACTTCTTTCGTGAAAAAGTATATAGCAGTATTACACTGTTTTTTGTCAGAGGTATAATGCATGTGAAGTGAGCTCTGGTCACCTGCTGGTTTCATGTCCACGAATTAGGGCTGTCGAATTGGTATTAACGCCACTAATTTCATTAACGCATTAACGCAAACTTGCATTAGGTCATTTTTTTAGGTTGTAGCGGGCTCAGTTTTAAAGCTAGAGTGAAGGTATCCTATGAAACTAGAAAACCTAAGGAATCCATTGGTACCAACCATGTCAAAAAATCATCAAAACTAACAGGAATTATAATTCAGCTATCCAATTCCAAACGGCTGACATGTTTGTTGTTCAGCGATGCTGTCTACCGGCATGCTGCTGACGCATGACGTAGTACATACACGTGTAATCAGATGTAAATATAGAACTGAATTGAATAGATCGGCCCCATTGTCACCGATACCCGATCCAGCTACTTGAGTCCGTATCGGCCCGATATCCGACATCGGTATCGGCTCGCTGCATCCCTGGTTAGAAGGAACTTATTTGTATGAGTCGATAAATGAGGAAAAGCTTGTGAGGGAAAACTCAAGACAAACTTATGTTGATGAGATTTTATGTAAAAAATCCAGCTGTTTCTTTCCTTCCTGCAGAGTGTCATCCACCATTGATACAGAAGATGCAGATCCATCCCATTTGTCCAAATTAAATGACCAGCGATGGAAAATCTCCACACAGGAAGTGACAAACGTGACAAGTAACAAAACATCACTTGACAAAGACATAAGTGACAAAAAGTGAGAAATATTCCATCAGGCAGAGCAGGATATAAGATACTGGTATTTGCAGTTCACACATACTATACAGTAAGTCATACTGTATATAAGTAGAATCCACTGACCTTCTCTGACTTCACCAGAGACATTTATAAACGGCCCTTTTCACCCTGAACGCCCCTCTTCATTCTGTTTTTCAGTCTCTTCTTCCTGCACCGTTGGTGCCTTGCTGTACCCGCTGAGCTACACAACACCACAATTATATCAATGGAGCAGCGTCCTTAAAGGGCCATGCCACCAAGTTTAGGAACGTAGATACACGGTCTGTCCTCCCTGTAATCTGGTAGAGTTCAGTTCAGTTCGAAGATGCACACAGAGAACGAAAACACAGAACATCTGCACTGAAAGTGGCAGGAAAATTATGTTTTTTCATGCCAGATTTTCCTCAATTGAAAATAAGTGAGGTGCTGGTTGCGCTGACCTGTAATATTTCTTTCACTCCAATGAGTTTCTAATATCATCATATCTGTTAAAAATGTTAGCATGTTCACGTTATTTGATGAGACATATCATATTCACAGCTTTGTTTAGTCTCACAAGACAAATTCAAGACTTTTCTGGCCGATTTGGAGCTTTGGTTAAGAATAACGCAAGCACACAAATGTCATACACGCATAAAATACTTGAGCAAAGAAGTAAAGTTTACCGTTTAACTTGCAATGTCCAATCAGAATTGAGCAACAGGCCTAAAAGAAGCTACTCAGAAGACATTCAAACTAATCTCTGTACTGTACCTTCACCCTGGGACACCAAGAAAAGCAGGACCCGGCTGACCTGAGAGCAGCGTTGTATCGAGAGGTTTTATCCTCAGTGGACGGAGGTTTAATTCTGAATAGCATCTAGTGTGTTTGTTCACAGAGAGAGAGAGAGAGAGAGAGAGAGAGAGAGAGAGAGAGAGAGAGAGAGAGAGAGAGAGAGAGAGAGAGAGAGAGAGAGAGAGAGAGAGAGAGAGAGCGAGAGAGAGAGAGAGAGAGAGAGAGAGAGAGAGAGAGAGAGAGAGGGAGGTCGGCCTCCCTCTCTCTGTACCAGCCTCTCCGATCGCAGGAGGCCTCAACGCATCCACACAATCCTCCATTCACTGTCAGCACACACACACACACACACACACACACACACACACACACACACACACACACACACACACACACACACACACACACACACACACACACACACACACACACACACACACACACACACACACACACACACACACACACACACACACACACACACACACACACACACACACACACACAATAAAGACAAAAAAACACAATCACAAATAGAAGCTCTCAGTCTTCTATTTCTACTGGTCATTTTTGAGATTTTGGGCTATTTTGCTTCCTTAACATGTCTTGTTTCAGACTAGCGGAAAGAAAACATCCAAAATACACATGTAGGTGTTTATTTATGGGCTGTCAATCGATTAAAATATTTAATCACGATTATTTGCAAATTAATCACACATTTTTTATCTGTCCAAAATGTACCTTAAAGGGAGATTTGTCAAGTATTTAATACTCTTACCAACATGGGAGTGGGCAAATATGCTGCTTTATGCAAATGTATGTATATATTTATTATTGGAAATCAATTAACAACACAAAACAATGACAAATATTGTCCAGAAACCCTCAAAGGTACTGCATTTAGCATAGAAAAATATGCTCAAATCATAACATGGCAAACTCAAGCCCAACAGGCAACAACAGCTATCAGTGTGTCAGTGTGCTGACTTGACTATGACTTGCCCCAAACTGCATGTGATTATCATAAAGTGGGCATGTCTGTAAAGGGGAGACTCGCGGGTACCCATAGAACCTATTTTCATTCACATGTCTTGAGGTCAGAGGTCAAGGGACCCCTTTGAAAATGGCCATGACAGTTTTTCCTCGCCAAAATGTAGCGTAAGTTTGGAGCGACAAGCTAGTGTGACATGTTTGGTACGAATGGATTCCTTAGGTTTTCCAGTTTCATATGATATCTGTAACTTCACTCGCTAGCTCTAAAATTAATCCTGTTACAGCCTCTGAAAGACAGTGAAGTCGGTTGGGATTGCCCGCGATCACTCTAGCTTTGAAACTGAGCCCGCTGCAACCTAAAAATCACAAGTTGCCTTAAAGCGTTAAAGAAATAAGTGGCGTTAAAATGAATTTGCGTTAACGCGTTATCATCACGTTAACTTTGACAGCCCTAGACAAAAAGTTATTTTTATTATAGTTACCGACTGTAGCTTTAGTAAGGTTTTGAATCCAGGACTTTTACTCGTAATGGAGTATTTTCACAGTGTGATATTAGTGCTTTTACTTAAGTAAACGGTCTCAATACTTCCTCCACCACTGTCAGCTCCAACTGGTCACAGTGGATTAGAGTGTTTGATTCCCATTAAAAGTGTTAATCTCCATTAAGAAGATTGACTCTAGTCTGCTGCTTTCTGCTTTTTGTCCTGAGACACACTTAAACACACTTAAACACACACACACACACACACACACACACACAGTCAGCTGTCCCATGACACTGTGAAAGTCTAAATTAGTGTGTGTGTTCATGTGTGTGTAAACTCACTGTCTGAGCAGCTGGCGTCCTTGTTTCCAGCTGAGCTGATGGCTGCTGTTTGGAGGACTGGGAGCCTCACTGTCATTCCCCTCATCTATGAGAGAGAGAGAGAGAGAGAGAGAGAATTATGTACCAACATGTCTCTATCCATTCATTCATCCAGACGTCCTTCTCCCCAGCCACATCCTCCAGCTCCTCCTGGGAGATCCTGTGGTGTCCCCAGATGGGATAAATAATCCCCCAGAGTGTGTTTCTGGTCCGACACAGGCTTTTTTCTCGCCATTAGACGTGACCAGAATACGTCCACAGGGAGGCGTCCAAGAGGCGTCCTGGTCTGAACCACCTCAACTGGCTCCTTTCAACACAGAACTCAGAGGGACGTGAGGAGAGGAGAGAGGATGATCTTTGGTCTAAAAGGTGACGTATGAAGTCCTAAAAGTGTTCAGCAAAATCACAAGATTGAAGACCGTCTGATACAGTTGAAAGCTGCAGAACAAGCTTTTAAGTGGACCTCGAGTTGAAATTGTCAATTGTGCAGTCATGTAGAGGTAGGGCCGTCCCGAATACCAGCTTTTGGGCTTCGAAACATGTTCTTTTGTCTGTCTCCATCGCCCCCATATCTGTCCCGCTGCCGCACTACTGCACACACATGCATCTCTACACACAACAGTGATATCCGTCTGAGAATAACTAATAATAATTCATGTTGAAAATGAATAATGTTGTGGGATTATTCCTTATTTCATGGGCTATTTTGGAATTTATACATTATTACATTCTGATCGTCAGGCCATCGCCACTTTGGCAGACAGGGAAAATGCTAGAGATGAGAATAGAAAACTGCAGTTGTCCGATTCTTTGGCATCTCGTGCCTCCGTGTCTATCGATTCCTCTGTATTGATGTTTTCCGACAGTTACGCATGCACAGTGACTCATACGCACGCTGTATCATGTTTCAGTTTGATTGGGACCAGAGCCACGGTGGAGAGGAAAAAAAGCACTCAACAGCATGGCGCTACTAAACCTGAGGGGAAGCACCCTATCTTTTCGCTGATAAAGCTACACTGTGAACAACAAATCTGTGTTGTATTCAACAGGAGGAGAGTTAGTAACATTACCTGTTAGCAGCCGGTGGGCAGCACAGTCCTGCTTGGCTAAATAACGGAGCTACTAATGTTAACGGAGGTTCCATTGAGTTCCAATTATGGGATGTTCAAGCTCTGCTCAGTAAAAATGGCTATTGGGCGAAGGTAAATCACAACGTTATCATGATGTGTTCAAATGTAATCTCGTAAAATTAAGTTTTTCGCAAGAAACTTGAAAAAAATCCAGTTGCTTGAAGGAGATGTTTTCACAGCAATATAGAATAAATATTAGAGAGGGAATTATGACCAGTTTAATTTCCTGACGCTAGCTCTAAGCAGCTTAACAAGATTTTTTTTTTTAAATCAAAGCAAATATTTAAATAATCATAACCTTTTGAATTGTGTTTTTATGCAAATAACCACTATAGATGACAATAGCAAAGTACAGTACAGTACTGTGTACAGTACCCTCTCTGCCCCCAAAAATAGGGCTCCCCCGGAAGCTACAGTGTAATTTGAACACTGTTATTTACCGTGTATATAATTTTTTTCATGTAAAATATATGAAAGATTGAATGACATCAGATCTAAAATATTATTCCTTCATTTAGCGCAGAGATTTCAAAAGTGGCAGATAAAATTTCTGAGTAGCAGAAAAAAAAAAACTTAGCAGGCAGGCAGCGAAAAAAGTTAATTTCAGACCCTGGAAACAGTTAAGAAAAAAAAAAAAAAAAAGTTTTGCCAGGTGAAAAAAAATATAAAAAAATGTCTTAGTTACTTTTTTCCATCTGTGAAAACAAGTAATTTTTTTCTCCAGGCCCATCTTTATAAGTGTTTGTTGTTGTAATACTTATTTTCGACCACCGGAGTGCATTCTTGAACAATATCAAGTTGACTGAAGGGACGGATGGTTCGACTCATCTACTTTCAGGGGGCAGACCTTCTGTACATTGTTGTTCCCAGAAGTCGGTCCCTATAGCACCTCCTTCCCGATGACAATCGAGCTACGATGTTCGGGGACCAGCATGTAGTCTGTCCTGTCTCTCAGCCAAGTCACAGCAAGAATGTATGTCTCTATAATCTCCTAAACTGATGCAGCCAGTGACCATCTTTATAACAGCAGGCAGGTCTGACCATAACAGCTACAATCACCAGTCAGAAAGCTGCAAAAACATCTCAGCAGAATATCAACAACAGAGAGAAGAGAGAGAGGTTCGTCTTACCTGAATCATAACTTGGAGGTATGATCTCTCCCTGGTTCAGTTCGGTTCCATATTTCAGCTTGTGGTATTTCGCCCTGAGGGTGAATAAATTGGTTATCACAATGTCCGAGTGCCCTTACTGGCTTTTATTACATATAAGAACATCGTTATTCTTTATTTCCACAATACATTTATTGTTAAATTATGTTGTTTGGATTAATTGTCCAATAAAAGACAATAATCCACAGACTATGTGACATGTGGTGGCTCACTGTGTACATACTAATAGTTTAGATATCTCATTATTTTATGACACTTCACTAAGAGTCAATTTGCAGAGACTTTAAAGTTAGGTTTCTTACAGTGACTGACTTAAAGTTGACTAAATATTCAAAGATTCAAGTCTCCGCAAGTTGATTTATGATAGAAATAAACTGAAATCATCAGCTGACAGGAAAGAAATAAATCTTAAAAAAAGATTTGCAATTGATAAACTAATGAATAAAAAACACCAGTATAGTCCTTTAAAGAGATGCTGACACTAAACCTAGAGAGTTAAAGTGTCCCGTTATGTCCTAAATGAAGTCTGTTTTCCCACAACCCCCCTCTTCCAGACGCTTCAGTAAACAGCATCCAGACCTGCCAATCAGCCACTCAGACGACCAAACTGTGTGAAATCCGTCGCCAGATTATGTGATTAATTACTAATAATTCCATAAGAGGATAAGCTGCTCTTTGAGGTGGACGGATCAATTTCACACTGATCGTATTTGAAAATCAGTCACTTTAATTCCATTAAATTCCTCATCACACTTCAGATTATTGAGGTTAGAGTTTGTTACTGATAGTCGCTAGAAATACTCTCAATACATTTCTCTTATTGTCAACAAAACAACGAACTTCTTTCTAAGCAAGAACATTTTGAAGGTGAAGTCATACAAGGTGGTACAATATATACAATATACAATATATTATACAATGTTATGGTTTTAGGGTTAAGGGTTAAATTTACCGTAGGTTTTATTATTGCATGTGTGTGTGTGTGTGTGTGTGTGTGTGTGTACTCACCTCTCTTGTTTGAGGGCATACTCCAGCATCTTGATCCGTCTCACCAGGTCTTTCTTCAGGTTCTCCTGACCTCGCCGCTCCCCCTGCAGGAAAGCGATCTGAGCCTGGAGGGACAGAGGAAACACTGGATGATGATGATGCTGGACGACAGAGAGAACAGTGAAAACCACTTTTGAACTTTATTCTCTTCTATCACCAAGATTGGATCCCTGCTGTGTGTTTTCTATTAAACACCAAAGTGCAGTTAATTACACGAGTCTAAAAAACACAAAAGAAAGACTAACAACTGACGGTGTGGATGAGATTAAACCAAACCTCAGGGGGAGTCGATAAAAACATCTAATCTCCATTAAACATGATGATGATGATGAGAAAAACTAAAATAAAATCACTGAATCCACAAAGCAGAGTCTGAATCATTTTTTGTTGCTGTAATTATTTGCCTTGATGTGCCTTTATTTTCTCTGATCTTCGTCTCTGCGCTGTGGCGATCTGACTCCCCCACAGAGATCGTTAAAGTTTTATCGAGTCTAATTCTGATTTCGTTTATCACTAATTTGGTGCTCAGCTGCACCGCGGGCCCACAGAGGTTTGAATGGGGGAAGCAGCGGCGGAGGTTTAGTGGATTTAGAAAATGGCTTGTGATTTCTCTGAGGGGAAGAGGTGTGAAGGACCACGAAGGCTAAAATAACTCCCCACATCCACAAAGCCCTCACAAAGCCCGGTCACTTCAGTCCCTTCATCCAATCACTCCTCTTCTTCACCTGCAATATCTCGACATCCATTTCACTGTGTGGAGTCAGATGGAGAATAAAAACAAGAAGGATGGACAGGAGAGAAGGTCTTGGCAGCTTTTCATGAGACACTTTCTGTGCATTAAGACCAGCAGTGGAGGAAGTATTCAGATCCTTTACTGCAGTAAAAGTACTAATACCACACTGTAAAAATACTGTGTTACAAGTACAAGTAAAAGTCCTGCATTGAAAATGTTACTTTAGTAAAATAAATATATATATATAAAATCAGGAAAATGTACTTAACGTATTAAAAAAAGTATGAAAGTATAAAAATGTCCCCTGTGACTGTTCTACTATTATATATTCTATCATTAGATTATTATTACGCATGCATTAATGTAAAAGCAGGATTTTACTTCTGTAGTTGGTTGGAGCTCATTTTGAACTATTAACTAATGATTATTTTCATTATGGATTAATCTTCTGATTATTTTCTCCACTAATCGACTGATTGTTTGGTTTGTAAAAATAGTGAAAAAAGTGAGAAGTGTCGTCACATTTGTGTATAAACTGTTGGGTAGTTTAATTTATAACCAAACATATTCATACAAGTCATGACTTCACACTCAGCTGTGACATACAGTAGCTGCTAACTATGATGAAATGAAGAATGACACATTTTTTTTAACCAGCTCCAAACCCAGAACCTCCCACCCCTGGACAACTGCAGAAGTGTAAATCCACCCACACATGATCAGCGGTAAAACGGCTCTGTGCTGGCTGTGCCATCGTTTTCCTATGTAGAGAGCGGTGCCACTCGACTAGGTGGAAGCGCCATCCTCGGCATGGCGCACTGCTTGAAATTGAAGTACAAATGAACTTTGACCTCGGTTGTTGCTGACCTTTCGAAGCGCAACAAATGAGATAGCAGCTGCCACTGTGGTTGCCGAGAAACTGTGAATGACGTTCCTTGCAGTTTTTGAGGGCATATTATACCTGCGCTGCGCTTCGCCTCTGGAAGAGCAAATTTCTCATCATGTGAAGGCAGCTTTAGAGTTTATAAATAGAGTAATTTTAAGAAGAGATTTCTCAGGATTTTTTTCCCCACTGCTTCCACACCTGTTAATGTCTGGTGCGTTCACTCCTTATGTGCATATTAATAGATATGTGCATGTGCCTTAAGCGTGTGCGTTTTTCAATTGTTATTATTATTATTATAAAATTTTAATTTTAATATATTTAAAGGGGCTATATGTAAGAATCAGAAATTGCTTGTTCACAGCGACACCTGTGGCCGCAATGTCAACGAAAGTCGCGCTACATTGACATGAACGAGCACCGGTCTAAACAGTGAGGCGACACACGTCAGCTAACACACAATATCACTCTATATTTCACCTGCTTGGCAGTAATGTTAGCTGACCAGAGGAAGGTCTCTCCATGGATTAATGCTGATCCTAGTGTAAGCTTTTCCTCCCGATCCGGAGGGAACGGGGGGGGGGGGGGGGCGACGGGGGGGGGACGGGGGGGGGGCCGGGGGGGGGGACGGGGGGAGAGACGGGGGGGGGGCGGGAGACACCGACACCCGGTTGGGACGATAACGTAACTCGCTGCGGAGCCCCGTCACTTAACAAGACACGGGAAACCTCTGTTGATCTGGAAGAGCTGCAGCAGTTATTTCTGCAAAAACGTCCACTGCACATTCACTAGATATTCTCAGAGCTAAACTAACTCTTCTGCAGTGTGTAGTGTGCGCGCGTTCACGTGGAGGTGGAGCGAGCCGAGCGGGGGAGAACGAGCGCCGTGTGCAAACAGGCAGGAGCAGACAGCAGGAGCAGAGCTGCTGCGCGCTCGCGTACCCACACGCGAGCGCGCATGGGATACCGACCCGTTAAGATTTATGCGCGTGATAAGTTACAAATAGTCCCTTTAAAAAAACATTTTAAATTATTTTTTTTTTATGTATGATTGATTGTATTTATTTACATTATAATTAATGTTTTCTTTTATTACAGGTATGTTTATTGGTAATACATGTTATACATAAGCAAGTACATTTGTGTGTATCTGTACACTTGTGTATTTTTCCTTTTCCTTTCTTTTTAAAATGTATTTCCCTCATGCACTAATGGAAATGTTAACGTATATTACATATTTCAATTGCACTGCAAAATCTTTTAATAGAACAAAAAAAGAAAGAAGACTTTCTCTTCTGTCAGGTCAGAAGGTATCCAACGGTCCCAAAGCCTCCTGGGAATGGGACAGGGACTGAGAGGTAACTTGTGATCGACCAACATGTCGCGTCTCTGCGTCTGATCCGTCTCAACGTCTCCTCTCAGACGCGGGTTGGACGTGAGGCAGCGACTCAGCGAGCAGCGTGGGAACAGACGACATGTGACCGACTCGAGATTCAAGGTCAAATAATGTGAGAGGAGACGGTGAACGTCGGCTCGGAAACCCTGAGCTGTAAAACTGTCTAAGTGTTAGTTCAGTTTGGTCAGAGTCATAAATCAGACGCATAAAGTAGCTTAAATGTTCTGTGGTCTTAAACAATGAAATGACAGTTTAACAATGACTAATAATGCGTTTGTCCTTGACCTTGAGTTTACTGTTTGCTTGGGGGCTGCAGGCTCTGTGTGCAGGGACTCAGCTGTTACCCAGCAGGATACATGACACATCAGCGCTGACGTCACACTCTGAACCCCCCCCCCCCCCTTCCAAACCCCTCTGCACCCCAGAGGTTCAACCCTTTTACTGCCTCCTCCTCCTCCTCCTCACACTGACAGCTGTTTGTGTGTACAGTCGCTTTAACATCCAGGTCAGCTGTTGTATTGAATATGAGAGTTCATAACAAACAGCTCCAGCTGGCAGGAAAGCTGCGAGTGTTTACCTCTCATCACCTGACTCTGTCATCTAAAATACGACAGAGTATTCAAGATGAAATAAACTACTTAAGTATTTTTTTTTATTATCTATAAACGCTTTATCAGTCGGCTCTATTATTTTAGCTACTTGCTACTTTGGTTCAAAACAAAACGAATCCAAAACAATGCTGCTTCTTAAAAACTGCAGAGAACTGATCCCAGTGCAAACATGAACTAACAAACGCTACCTGCTAAGAATTAAACAGCAGTGAGTAAAAGTAGGATCGGGTCGGTGTAAAACATTTCAAACTGGTTTGATATTAAGCCACAACACCAACCCGGACAGATATACTGATTTTTACAACCAGGTGTCTCACTTCACTGAGCAGCCGCTCCCGAGTGGAACATAATGAGACTGAGAGAACCAATGAATGAGAGTGTAGCAACTCCAGTCCACTTGGTGGCGGTAACGCACCTCTAAGCTGGTTTGCCAACCACCAATAAACACTAAATAAATAGAAGAGGCGGAGAGTATAGAAGCATTGAGGCGAAACAATGGTGCTTTTTTTGACCGTCTAATAGTGCCTCGGCTAGGCAGTAAATTGCGAACGGCCTGTCAGACACTAGTGGCTCCGTTAGTCCATTTATAAACAAACACAATATTATGTTTATCACGTTGTCATATTGCTTGTTACTAATGCAACACAAGCTGGATTTAGTGCTTTGACACCGTCAGCACCTGTTGCCGATGTACTTTTAAATTTGCCAAGTTACAGTGATAGTTATAGCTCGTACACCGGTCCGAACAAACAAATACCGGTTCTGATAGATCCCCCCGATCTGTTAGACAAAATTAAAACAATGAATCGGATGCTAAAATAGCTGCTGATTAATTTCCTGTTGATTGACTATTCGATTCATCTGCAAATTGTTCCATCTCTAGTTTCAGTTCTCGCAATATTCCAGAAAACGGAGGACCGGTTAGTGAACACATGAAATTGTGATTCATTGTTTTGATCTGAGCAGGACGGACGCTGCAGGCTGCTGCTCTGTTTTATGAGCGTCACTTCAGGTCGTTTTACACACTAACTGACTGGACTGCATGTTTGCAAACTAAACCCCCTTCCACACACACACACACACACACACACACACACACACACACACACACACTGAGGAGGAAGTAGGACACTCAGCCCTTCATTCATGTCAAACACACTTTATAACTGGGTCGCTCCACACTCGAGGCGACTGCATCTGAATTTCACAGAGATGATGACGGTAAACTTTATTCTGGAAATGAGACGAGTGCTCAGTTCGGAAACAGTTTCCAGTTCTTGATCACGCGAAGCTGAAAATAATCGTAGTGTCACAGAGATCAAACCTTTTTGGGGACCTAACATACAAACACAAATATCTTGTGGCTGCTGCATTGCATTCTGGTCTTCTTCTTGCTCCTGTTGGTGCAGTTTTTTTTATCTCTGTGACTCTGTGATGGATCTCTGCCTGTATGACTGTTTGAATATCAATGCTGTTTGATCACATTATCAATGATAATGCTGTCGGACAACTGCTGTTGTGTTCACGGACAATCCGACATCTGAGATACAAGAGCCAACTGCTCTTTAATGCAAGCAATGATTAAACCTCATCACCCATTTTACAAGGTTTATTATGGTTTGTGTTCTGGATTTGATTTTTAACAACGCAGCTCGTAGATCCTGGAAAACGGTTGACGATGATACAAAGTTTAAATAATTTGATGTTAATGGGCTAACTGCTGCTGCTAACTGAGCCAGAAGCATTGTTGCTGTTGCCATGGTTACCCAGAGTTTAATATACACTGAGCACGGATTTAGAAAAGTAGTCAAATTGTGGACCTGAAGTGTGTGTTTTCATTATTGATTAATATGCTAATTATTTTCTCAATTAATAGAATCAGAAAATATTAGGAAATGCCCATTTATAATTATTATAATGCCTCTTTGAATTCCTTATTTCATCTGACCAACAGCTCAAAACTCAAAGCTATTCAGTTTAAAATGATATAAGTCAGAGCCACGAAAGCCGCAAATTCGCACATTCAAGAAGCTGGAAGCAGAAAATATAAATATGGTGGTTTTTGCTTGAAAAATGGATGAATTGATGGACAAAACAGGCGCATTTTATTTTCCTGTATTTGAACTAATTTGTTAATTGACTAATCGATAGTAGTGGAATGTAACCAAGTACATTTACTCAAGTACTGTACTTAAGTAAAGTACAAGTACCTTGAATTTATACTTTATAACTTTATACTTCTATTCCACAACATCTCAGAGGGAAATATTGGACTTTTTACCCAACAGGATATAAAGGAGGTAAAAACATTTACAGCAGTGAAATGCAACATAGACATTAATGCAGAAGTAACATTAATCCAGAAACATCAGATATAATGAGTACTTTTAATTTAAGTACTGCTAATCGATTCAATGACAAAGAAGGATCTTTTGTCACATCATATGTTTTCTTCGTGGTAATAAATCAGAGCCTCATGTTGCATCTTCGGGTTTTTACAAGTTGGGGAAAGTGGAGGCAAACAGTGCAGAGGAGAGGAGGCAGCACTGTTAATGAAGTTAAATGGCCAGAAATGTTGGCATTTAAGTTTCATTTATTATTTATTTATGATCATCTATTATTTAAATACACAAATCCTATTCCTGTTCCTTCCTGGCAGCAGTGATGGTGACAAAAACTCCAATCTGTAGAAACATCTCAGACTATTTTAACCTCCACCACATTAACCTCTTCCACTCCTTAAGAGCACTGGCGCCCTCGGCCGACTTTACTTTTTTCAGAGGCTGTAGCGGGCTCAGCTTGAGAGCTAGAGAGAAGCTACTGGTATCATATGAAACTACAAACTAGAAAACCTAAGAAATCCATTAGTACCATGTCATGCTAGCTTGTCGGGAAGAATGCTAAATAACGCTACGAAGTTAAGCTAAATTTTGGCGAGGAAAAACTGGCATGGCCATTTTCAAAGGGGTCCCTTGACCTCTGACCTCAAGATATGTGAATGAAAATGGGTTCTATGGGTACCCACGAGTCTCCCCTTTACAGACATGCCCACTTTATGATAATCACATGACGTTTTTTTGAATGCAGGATAAATGTGTTATTTTCGCCTATTCTAAAAATGATGTATTTGAATATTTCTACATACTAGGGTCCCTAAACAATCTTGAATTACATAAATTGAGTATCTCTGTAAAGCTGAGACTCTTGTGGATCCAATGAGCCCAATTGTATTCATGTGTGATGATGTTAGTCCCCATAGTAACCATTTCATTGTAGTGAGACGATTTTTTGAAACTTGACCTCACTGTATAATATGACCTGTGGTGACCTCTAGGATAATCACAGTCTCATGAAACTTTTACAACCACAAACTAGAGACCTAGAGCATTCAGAGGATGGATGGCTTTCCTAGTCCAAATCACAGCATGGCTTTTCTATGGTGTTCCTCAAGGTCTTGGTGTCTTAATGTGGTATTTTGGAGCGATTATTGATCATTTTTATCAATTCTCGAATGGTAAAAAAATGGTTAAATTTAGCACCAAATCTGTGTAACAAATGGTATCAACCCAAAAATTGCTGCAGCAACTTATGAGACATAATAGAGCATGGGGATGACCATCATATACTTCAATCATAATGTTCTAAACTCTTACACACTTTCACAATTAATTTTAATTAATTAATTAATTAATTAATTAATTAATCAATTATTTCCTTGTTTCTGATCAATGACCAGAAAAACTTGACACACAGTGATGAGCTGCATCTCAAATTAATCTTCAGGTTCCCAGCTTTCAGATGATGTACACCACTTCTATGTGACATCTACTGTTGACCTGCTATCTCCCCCTAAAGACCCCCTGTACCCCCCTAAAAAAAAGACAAAAATAGGTCTATGAAAAAGAGGGGTTAAACATCCTCTCTCACCTCTGATTGGTTTATGAGCTCTGCTGGTGTTACAGTAAGTCCACCTGGAGCAAGACGTTCTTAAAATACAAAAAATAAAAAGTTCATTGAGTTTAAGTCCATTGAGCTCTTTTGCCGTCTAGATCTTGAACACGTTACAGATGTAAAGAGTTTAAACTCTTGCAGGGACTACATCATCCTGTGATGGTGGTGAACTCAGTGGGACGGGTGATATTTAAGGAGCTTTTGTGTAGGAAGGCATCTGCAGCACATCGGAGGCGTCTTTTCTCATAATTATAGATTTTACTGAAGCATCTGAACGTCATGTTTTAGCAGCAGCCAGTAAATCGCTTCACAGAGAACAGAGCCGAATGTGGAGGCAGGAAGACAAATCGATAGCAGAGGTCACACTGTGACAACTCTGTACAATTATGAGACTTTCCATTGAAGCACTTAAATGAACTCAAACTGCTCTTCTTCTCTGGTTTAGTCATTCAGTTCTTTCCACTCCTGTTAGGCTGAAACTCCTCTGATGCAGTGAAT
This sequence comes from Sebastolobus alascanus, assembly GCA_916701645.2. Taxonomy (NCBI): domain Eukaryota; kingdom Metazoa; phylum Chordata; class Actinopteri; order Perciformes; family Sebastidae; genus Sebastolobus; species Sebastolobus alascanus. The sequence continues at coordinate 295,117 of CAKAOJ020000174.1, forward strand.
CTGTTAAACAGGTTGGAAAGTACATTCTGCTGTAACCTAATTCCCTCATGTTCTCTGCGTTCACACATCGAAATCCCAGGATATAAAATCCCAGGATATAAAATCCCATCAGAGAGGGAACTCAGAGCATGCATTATATATATATATATATATACATATATATATATATATATATATATATATATATATATATATATATAGTATTTAGGTTCATCTAGAAAAAACAGATACAAATGTATTTTATTAGAATTAAGTTGTCATTTATGAGATCTCATTGCAGAACCTTGACACAATTCATTAGTGATATCTGTGAGGTTTTTTGGTGAAACTGACAGAACATATGAGCTCACAGCAGCCTCGTCACTAATAAATAGAATAGATGACAGTGTATAAAGTGGGGCTGTCATCGTTAACGTGTTAACTAAATTTGTTTTAACGCCACTAATTTCTTCAATGCATTAACGCAACTTGCGATTTTTAGGTTGTAGCGGCTCAGTTTTAAAGCTAGAGTGATATATCGTTATAATAACACACGATGAGGAGTTACAAGCAAGCATGTTAGCTCATACTGATCAGGGCTATTGATGTGTTGATTGACAGCGAGATAGACCAATCAGTTTGTTTGCAAGCCTCACTTTTTGCTGTTCTAAATGGTAAAGTTTTATAGTCTCAGTTTCTGCTAAATTTTTTCATTATTTGCATGAAAGCGGCCACCGTTTTCTGAGATTTTTGGCTTTTTCTTCAATACAAGATGCAACCTGATGGTGTATTTCTAAAACTTGGTGACAGTGTCTTAAAATGTGCAGTTCCTCGCATGGTCCAAACTGTTTATAAAAGAGGACGTAGTCACCGTGACATCACCCATTGGTTCGGGACAGCTGATTTGAAACCTCGAGTTCGGCATTTTGGCCGTCACCATCTTGGCTTTTTGCAAAACAGAATTGACACGAGAGGGTGGATCTAAGTACAACCGAACGCTGAATAAGACATTTTCAGGTGACCAAAAGGTTACGATTAACTTTCACGAACTGAAAACACACTGTGAAAGGGTTAAAGTTATAAGGCGTAGTTATAAGGTCTCAGAGCTGTCAATCACAAGGTAGGCCTGCCCGAAAGCATGTGTTTCCCTTCGTATACAGATCTGTCGACCACCTTCGCCCCAGTGAGGATTTTCTGACTCCAGTAACTGACCAAGATGATGGTGGCCATTAAACCCAGACTTTAAATCCCTTCAGAAACCAGATGACGACTCATGTTATCTACTTGATCATCATTAATGCCAACCACCCATTTCTTCATCTTCTATTCATTCAAAACCAACCACAACTATAAAATCACATCACTTCCATAAAAACTTCCAGACAGAGTGAGTTTGGAACAAACGTTTTTGTTTCAGTGGCTCAAAACAGAAATAAATATTTAAAATTCATCGTGGTTTAAGAGCAGGTAGAGAAGTTTTAGACGGCTCAGTTTCAGAAGAGGAACCATCTACGAGGGAGGGCAACCCCTCAGAGGTGCCTTCACTCTAAATGCAGGACAAACTGGGTAACCCACTTGTTAAAAATTCCCATCAGCCTTTTCTTCTTTTTTAGTCAGTGCTCCACATCAGATCACAGAGGGAGCAGAAATGCAAATGGGCTGCTTTGATTCATAAAAGCTGCACTCTAATAAGAAGGAAACTTCTAATAAGTAGTTTCAGTAAGAGTGAAATGAATCTACCTCTGTGATGACGTGATGGAACTTGTTCAAAGTTTCAACAGTATATCCAGTTACACTGGTTGTTATTTCAGTGCGTGTGAAGCTGCGGACACCTGATGATATAACACGACTTAAGCACAATGTCAAAAGCACATCACTGAACACTAGTTGTGAATTTCTCATAGACTTCTATACAATCAGACTTCTTTTTGCAACCAGAGGAGTCGCCCCCTGCTGGCGATTAGAAAGAATGCAGGTTTAAGGCACTTCCTCATTGGCTTCACTTTTTAAATCCGGAGGTTGGCGCCTGATTAGAACAAGCTGAAGTCCAATATTCACTCTCTTTTAGCTCTGTTTTTGGTGTCTACCAACTCATGAGGGAAATATCTATCTCTTTAGCTGCTAAATGCTCCACTAAGTTCACCAGCTAGTCTCTAACTGTGTCTGTCTGCTGTTTGCTGCTGAGCAGGTGGTGTTCAGTGGCTTTTTACAGCTTTTTCTCTTAAAATGATGCTATGAGAGCGATGAGAGTGAACCAGAACAGTAAAGTTGTGGGCCGGACAAATAAACACTGAGCTGGACTCACTATAAAGCTCCGTGAAGCTGAATCACGTTGTCATTTCATACATTGTTATCAAAAAAATATTGAATATAGCTGCTTTAAGGAAAGGATTAAAACTTTTTTTTGTGGACCTGAAACATTTGGTTTGAAGGTACAGAAAGTGAACAGTTCATCCTGATAATCATGTTTGCTCTCAGCTTTTCTTCACTGAGCTGCCGTCTGCTCACAGAGAGGATGTGTCGGACTACAGAGTCTTACTTTGTCTTCTTTAAGACAACAGGGATTACAGGCCTCAGGAAGATTAAATTGTGTCAGCTTTCAGTTGCCCTCAATACAGGAAACACCACACTGACAGGAAGACAACACAGCAGCTCTGAACTACAATAAAGCTGTCATGGTACAGTCAGCGTTTGACTTATACTCCCATTTATCAGCCTCTCAAATATAGATGTACTGCATCATTTCTTTTTTTGCATAACCAGGACTCAGGCCTGTCACGATAGCTACTTTTGCTGGATGATATATTGTATTGTCCCAGAAATGATTGCGATTAACGATATTATTGTCACCTTTTCAGGCGGTCTCGGTACGGTTGTTTGGTTCGCTCCATGGTTCGATTGATAGCTTCAAATGGACCGAAGTTCATTTTAACCCAACCAGGTGTGACAGCACCCTAAAATTTCTGACCTCACAGGGGTCAAGGGTCAACTACTAGAATGTTAATTATTTAAAAAAAAAAGCATCATAACTAATAAATAACAGGCAAACTTTCGATTGGATCGCCATAATAAAGCACAACGAGGAGTTACAAGCAAGCATGCTGGCTCTTCTTGCTCATACTGATCGGGGCTATCGATGTGTTGATTGACAGCGAGATAGGCCAATCGGTTTGTTCGCAAGCCACACTTAAACAGTGAGCAGCACACTGGTGTTCTTTAATGTCTCCTTTTGAGTGGATGAAAGCTATAACTTCTCTACAAACTTGTGGGATGCAAAACTACTAAAAACTGATTTCATTTCTGTATAAAATCAATATCCACTACTGTGCATTCCCACACACCACAGCCCCCCCGAGGAGCTGCTGCAGAAGACATCTTCCATCTGAGAGAAACAAGCAACACCTCCGTCCTGCTGGACAGGCAGCGTGGGAGGACACACAGCTGAGCAGCTCATCACACACAACTAATCAACACAAACTAATCTCATCTCTCTGAATCGTTTTAGTTATCAAAATGATTTTAGCGATGCGTGTTTGAAGTGTTCCTGCTGACAGCTGGGCTGATGTGGTGTTTGGTTGATGTACTGGTATCTTCAGTCAGACTTTAGAGGTACAAATGAAATCTAACTGTCAGTGGAAGAAGTACTCAGATTTTTTTTACTTTAGTGAAAGTAGTAATACCACAGTGTAGAAATACTCTATACTAGAACAGCCTATCTCAACATAAAACAAATACACGTGGATGATGACGCAAGTGTACTCGGGTACGGAACAACTTTACTAATGTGAAAACAATCATACTCGGGCACGGTACGAATCAATCGTACCGAATATGAAGATGCCCTTAGAAGATAAGAATCTTGATTCTTACATGAATTGATTATTTCGTCCACCATCACCCACCAAGCGATCCTCGATCCTTGACTTGGACTTGTCTCAAATAACTTCTGTTTTGACTTGGAATTGACAGACCAGGGTCTCTGCCAGTTGACTTTCATAGAAATAAGTGGAAACAAAAAGCTGCCTGGAAAGAATGACATCAATCTAAAGACTGACATTTGGAAATTGGAAAGTAGCAGTGAGTGTCGGTTAGTGGGCTAAGGCATGTAAAAATAGTCTATATATCAAACAACAAGGTCATAGAGTTTTCTTTTCCCTCGTCATAACACAGTCATCTGAGCCTCTGTAACCCCATTTAACCACCTTCCATAATATCCAAGACGCCCCACCCCAAAAGACACATAATATGCCGGATGACTATGTATGACCCCTCGCTGACACCGTATTAACGATGCAGCAATATTTTGGGACACAAAGAAGAGTCCTGCGGGAGGGGGATTTCCCGCCGCTTAAATCTGGAGCAGTGAGGGGGATTATTCTTCCAGGGAGCCGGAGAGGAGGAGATGAAGAGACGGAGAGATGAGAGGGTGGAGGGTGAAGGGGAGGATAAGCTGCTGAGAGAGAGAGAGAGAGAGGGGTGACGGAGGGGTGGTGGTCTGTCTGATAAACTCTGTCTGAGTCTTCAGAGGGCTGGATCTTTGCTCTCAGGGAGAAGCTGTCATATCCATGCCATGATTTTAACAATGCAGGGTTAGGTAGGAGCTGCCAGTGGTCAATAAAGTTCAATATTTTTTTTTTTTTTTTGTAGGAGACCAAAAAAGTAACCAGTAGACGAAAAGCGTCTGCAACAGAGATCAGAATTATTCATCTCTAAACTCTAAGCCATCATGTTCTTTCGCTTTGAATTCAACATACATCACATCACTGCACCATGGTAACAAAACTCCCCTTAATCTACACAGATGCTGGGTCACCATAGCAACCGGGTAGAGTGGATGTTTCTGGCACAACTTCGGCTTTCTGAAGGGTGCATGGAGACGGGAACGCAGGGTCAAAACTCCGCACGTGTCGATCTGACAGTAGTTGTTCGCAGCATTTCAAGTGTTGCTGCAGAGAGAAAGCTTTAAAGCCGACACACAACAAACTGTCTGACTTTAAGGTCTGCTCAGCTGGAGATTTATATGTTGAACGAATCACTTAGTATGTCCTTCACTCATCTGCTGTTCTGTCCACTTCTGCTCGTAATTACAAACAAGTACAAGAGTCTGACTGATAAATGAGCCAATTATAGCTCATCATTGGCATTGGTGTGTAACAATTACACAGTGAGGTCTTTCTGTTATTTAGCCTACCCTCATTGATATACTTGGAGTGGACAGCACCTTTCAACAACAAGGCAATTGCTTTACATGAGACAGAAAGGCAAAATATTAGACACACACATAAATAGGGTTTTAACTAGGGATGTGACGGTGAGGAAATTTTCCAACACCGGTCTTACCGATTACACGGGACGTTTTACAAGAAAAGATGATGCTCAATATCTGTAGAGCACTAACTTTGATCTTTAACGTTGGATGGCTGCGTGTCTGGCCTCTCCTTTCCAGCTTTTGCTGCAGGGCCGCAGGTTTCCACATGGCGCTGCGCACACCGACGGTGAACGATTGTCTCATTAACGTTATGGTTCCCTTATAGCATTGGGTTTAAATCGGAAATATTGCCAAATAGGCACTTTTGCTTTTTCGCTTTGACACCCAATCCTCCGCCATCGTCTTGTCTGTCAACACTCTCTCTCGTCCCGTGTGTGAAATCTGACTCCTGCTGCTCTGTGCGGAGCAGACACTATCACTTTCAGTTTGTAGCGCAAAAAATAACTAAATGGGTTTTATTCCTATAAAAAAAGTCAAGGGGTGGTAATGTAATTGGTGTATGCCCAAATACCCTGTAACTACGACCACCACAGCAAGGTTTGGATAGGTCGTCGGGCAGCGAGTCTTGCTAGAGTTTTTGCAAGTTTTTACCTGTGTTCGCAATTTGCGGGTTACCCTCTAGACACTACCCTGTCTGATTGACTGGTTGGTTGGTTGATTAATGGCAGCTGAGCGGATTTGTACATCCTCTATATCTGTAGTTCAGCCAGTAGCAGTGAGGGAGCAGAGAACCTCCAGAGAAACATCCGTATCGTCGTAGGGGATAACCGAGTCTAGAAGGAGGACGGAAACAAAGCTTCCTCAATACAATCCGCCCTCAGCTCGTTACAGTAACAAGATCACATTCCCCACAATCTTCCTTTTTCTTCATTTCTATTCTGCAAAGGAGTCTTGGCACATCCGAGCAACCCACGCCACTGGCATCACGACGACGCCAAACTCCACGGCTCTGGTTTTAACAATGGAGGTGAAAAGACGGATGGAAGGAGGGGAGGCGTAAGTGAGACAGAGGATGATGGGAGGAAGTCTTTTGATATGATGCCCAGAGGAGCAGAAATCAAGCAAGAGGCAGAGATGGGGAAGGCGAAGGGGGAAGGGAAGGCTTTGGGATGAACAGGAATAGCGGCGTGTCGAAGTCCCTTGCCCACTCACTTCTTCCCCTCGGGGACCGTCAACGTCACGCGTGCTCCTCTGCAGCTGACAAGACTTTAATTAGAACAACGTAAAGCCTTCAAGAGCAGAGCTGAGGAGGACGAGGAGGAAGGAGCAGAACAAAGAAAGTCCTCGCCAACTATCCAGTCTGTCTCATCGCAGAATGTCTGCAGAGAGTTCTGCGGGAGCTACGAGGGGAATACCACCATATTGGAGGAATCCTTTTTCATAACAAGATAACAGGAAGCATAATTGTGTTCTGGCTTATGACCCAATTTCAGGATTCAAGAATTCATGTGACACCAGGATGATCCATGAAAATCCATTGCAGATTTTGTGGGAAAGTATCTGTTGCCATAGCGCTCAACCAAAAGTTGAGGCAGACAGATTGACAAACCAACTGGCTGACTGATCAACACTGACCACAGGCTTGAATTGAACTTGATATTTGACTTAGACGTATCTCTGAAAACCTTTTGACTTGACTTGTCTTTGTCTCAAATAACTTATTCTTTGACTTAGACTTATCTCCAATAATGTTAGATTTGATTCAACTTGTCCAGAATAAGATTGGACTTGGACTAAAATACTTTGAGAGTTAGCTTTGACTTGCTATCACAGAATTGAGACTTGACTTAGACATGTCCCACAAGACTTAAAACCAGCTATGCCGATATGCTGGAGTGAGGATAGCATCGCCTTAAAGCTCTTTATATCTCCACCAGAGAAAGATAATACCAAGTCTGACTCTGTGAGACTGTTATTCATGGGCTGAAGCCTCGACCTCCTTGGGGACCGGAGGAAATTGGCTGCTTTGGCCATATTGGAGGTCTAGCACTGAGCCACAGTAAGAGGCAGTGATTTATTAGCATCACAGTCTTGGCTCACTGCACAGGAAAACACAAGAATGTGCCCCCATATCTGTTCCCCAGAGGAAACTCTGAGACTGAGCTTAATGGAGAATAAGGAGAGGAATGAAGACTATTGCTGTACAATATTACCCAAATCTCCCCACAGGGACCATCTGTCTTTTATCTCAACTTGCTGTACTGTTATTGATTTGCGCTGTACGCATTAAGGCTGTGTAATGGCAAGAATATGGCGATATGTATCATGATACAGGGGTAACGATTCAATATATTGCGATATATTGCAATACTGTAAGCAGGGCGATATATCGCGATTTTTTATTTTAGGAAAACTGTCATAGTATAAAGAACACACCAGAAACACACCATTTTTTTCACAATTTTTTGCCCAAAACTGCATGTGATTATCATAAAGTGGGAATGTCTGTAAAGGGGAGACTCGTGGGTACCCATAGAACCCATTTTCATTCACATATCTTGAGGTCAAAGGTCAAGGGACCCCTTTGAAAATGTCCATGCCAGTTTTTCCCTCCCCAAAATTTAGCGAATGTTTGCAGCATTATTTAACCTCCTTTGCGACAAGCTAGTATGACATGGTTGGTTTCAATGGATTCTTTAGGTTTTCTAGTTTCATATGATGCCAGTATCTTCACTCTAGCATTGAAACTTAGCCCACTACAACCTCCGAAATGTTGAATGGCGTCCGGGCCCCATTGTGTTTTGGACAATCGATACCGTATCACAGCACATAACATCGCAATACTCATGGGAGTCGATATTTTCTTACACCCCTAGTACACGTTGAACATGTATGAGGAGGAAAGAGAAAATAAACTGTACAAACATAAATATTTAAGGTGCAGAGTATGAATGAAAACAAGGCAGCAGGTAAGATGGTTTTCTGTAGGAGTAAGTAAGTAATGAAAGTAACTATGCAAAGTATGTCAGAAATGAAGAGAAACCTGTGAGAGCAACTCGCTGCCGAATTATATCGCTTCATGGGGTTTGAGGAGTGAATTATCGTGTTTGCTTCGCGTTCCCCTCGGCTGTTGCTACCGGTGCTTCTCAAAGTGTTAGCTTGGACACTTGAGCGGTGATACCCGGCATCTCAAGTTTATTTCACACTTATACTGCATATGCAGGAGTAGTGTGTATGTTTAAGCTCTGTTCAGTAAGTGCTTGTTCTGACAATCGGCTACATACGAGGCTCCGCAGTGCGAGTATTGCACAGCTGGCGCAAAATGAGTGTGTAATCAGAAGCATTATTTGGGCGCATCGGTGCACGTGACTGAGTTCTGATGCTGGAGTTGGCTAAATATCTGGTTTTGGTCAGCTCTTTACGTCACATGATGATTATTTCTCTTTCTATTGTAGGTTATCAGTGACATTTTCTATTGACTCTGTTTCCTACAGTGTTTAAATAACTCGTGGTTCCCGAGAAGAAGCGTATTTCCTTTAGTACAAGTGGTTCCCAAACTCTTTAAACCACTGCGACCCTTCATAGTGATTATTTTTCCCTCATGACACCGCTTGTGTCTCAAGATGCCTCTTGAACTTATTCGGCATTCTTGCTGCACTGTCTGTTTTTCCTGGATATGAGACATTCAGGTGTGGTGGGACAGCTAGCTTCTCCTCTGCATGAAAAGCTTTAAGCAACAGTTTAATCTTACTTTACTTTACGTTTCTTTCACCGGATATATCTGAGTGCTGTGCTAAGACAATCGGCAACCTCAAAGCACCCGAGGGTGCCGTACCAAATGGACTTGCATTTATATAGCGCTTTTCTAGTCTTCCGACCACTCAAAGCGATTTACGCTACATGTCAGCATTCACCCATTCACACACACACATTCATACACTGAGGGCAGAGGCTGCCATGCAAGGTGCCAACTTTGCCCATCAGGATCTAATCTAAATACTCGTTCACACACCGATGGCTCAGCCTTCGGGAGCAATTTGGGGTTAAATGTCTTGCTCAAGGACACATCGACATGTGACCAACCACTTTGGGAACCACTGCTTTAGTATATAGTTGGTTTCCTACAGTATTTTTAATAATATCCATGAAGTGACCGTGGATCTGTTGTAGCAGGCAGCCTCTCTTCATCTGCACCATGAAAATACATAAGTTCAAATGTAGTTATCAACCAGCAGCAGTATGATGTACACTTTTATGAAAAAGAAAAATCTGATGATTATTTTTTCTGAATAAAAAAAAAAATAGAACACCATTTCTGAATAGTTAATCACGATTAATCGCAAATTAATTGCACAATTTTTTTATCTTCAAAATGTACCTTAAAGGCAGATTTGTCAAGTATTTAATACTCAAATATGCTTGCTTTATGCAAATGTACAGTATATGTATATATATATATTATTGGAAATCAATTAACAAAACAATGACAAATATTGTCCAGAAACCCTCACAGGTATTGCATTTAGCATAAAAAATATGCTCAAATCATATCATGGCAAACTGCAGCCCAACAGGCAACAACAGCCGTCAGTGTATCAGTGATCTGACTTGACTATAACTTGCCCCAAACTGCATGTGATTATCATAAAGTGGGCATTTCTGTAAAGGGGACACTAGTGGGTACCCATTGAACCCATTTGTATTCACATATCTTGAGGTCAGAGGTCAAGGGATCCCTTTGAAAAAGGCCATGCCAGTTTTTCCTCGCCAAAATCTATCGTACATTTGGAGCATTATTTAGCCTCCTTCCCAGAAGGCTAGTATGACATGGTTGGTATCAATAGTTTCTTTAGGTTTTCTAGTTTCATATGATGCCAGTATCTTCACTCTAGCTTTAAAACTTATTCCGCTGCAACCTCCAAAATATCGATTGCATTAATGTGTTTAAGAAATTTGACAGCTTTGACTTTGACAGCCCTTTTGAGGTGATTATACACTAAAGAAAACATACTAATTAATACTATATTCCATTTCTGCCAATAGATCCCCCTAAATGCTACACACTCGGAGGCTCAGAAGAAATTTGGGTTTTAATTTTTCTCCTTGACTGAGACAGAAACCTGCATCTGTGTGGAAAGACTGTTATTATCCAATATTATTACAATCATTATCTCTTCTGATAAGCACCCTCGTTAAGTGGATCTAATTTCAGCACTTCAGTGTGTACGCACATTATCCACTGAGTCTGAGGCAGGCTGGGATTCCTGCTCACTGGATTTAATGGAGTCAGTAACACACACACTCACACATCTATCAGACCAGAGGAATTCACTGTGTGTGTGTGTGTGTTTGTGTTTCTGCACTCAGCCCAGATACCACCTACGCTTGACACTTATAAACTCAACTTGTCGTGTGTGTGTGTGTGTGTGTGTGTGTGTGTGTGTGTGTGTGTGTGTGTGTGTGTGTGTGACAGAGAGCCTGCCAATCCTCACTCACTGCTTAAAGTATGTGTGTGTGAGGGTGTATTGTGTACTGTGTCATATGTGTGTGTGTGTGTGCAGAGCGCCCAGGAATTTTGTCTTCACGTTTGTGTGTGTGTGTGTGTGTGTGTGTGTGTGTGTGTGTGTGTGTGTGTGTGTGTGTGTGTGTGTGTGTGTGTGTGTGTGTGTGTGTGAGCTATCAACACTTCCTGGTAATTCTCAGCCTCCCACTTTTGCCAAAGAGTATAGAAGCATAGAGGCGAAACTCCGGTGTTTACAACAGCCGCTGCCGCCATTTTGGACTGAAAACATTTACGTCTCTGAAAGAAGTCCAAACAGGTATTAATTATGTACTAATGTACCAATAACTAGCAGTCCTGATGAAGAATCCAGGCAGTTTTAGACAGACTTGACCCCTGTGCGCAGCCCTCAGGTCAAAACACAAACAAAAAGAGGACTTCCGCTCTCTTTGACCTGCATCAGTTCTGTGCTTCAGCAGTGGGTTTGATCTGTTCAGAGGAGGTCAAACTGGAATCAGGTCATCAGTCTGACTGAATCTGTCAGCGGTTTGGAGAGTCTGGTCACGGCTGCTGTGTGCATCCACGATGCCCTGAAAGATATCCCACTAACTCACACTAAACGCAGAGTCAGATCCACGAGCTTCCAGACTCCTCCATCACCAAGACTCAGCTTCACTCAGCTTAAGCTCCTCAAAGGTCAATAGTTTATATTACGGTTTGATCAGCCTCATTTTACCCTGTTCATGTCTCTGTCTTACACTTTCAGTGTTTCACCTTTAGCTGCTGTTAAGCTTCTCCTGTGCTCAAATCGTAACATGGCAAACTCAAGCCCAACAGGCGACAACAGCTGTCAGTGTGTCAGTGTGCTGACTTTACTATGACTTGCCCCAAACTGCATGTGATTATCATAAAGTGGCTATGTCTGTAAAGGGGAGACTCGTGGGTACCCACAGAACCCATTTTCATTCACGCATCTTGAGGTCAGAGGTCAAGGGACCCCTGTGAAAATGGCCATGCCAGTTTTTCCTTGCCAAAATTCAGCGCAAGTTTGGAGCCTTGTTAAACATTGTTACTAATAGATTCCTTAGATTTTCTAGTTTCAAATTATACCAGTATCTTCACTCTAGCTTTAAAACTGAGACCACTACAACCTACAAAAGAACGATTGCGTTAATGCGTTAAAGAAATTAGTGGCGTTAAAACGATTTTGCGTTAACGCGTTATTATTGCGTTAACTTTGACAGCCCCGTCAAAAACGCATTATGTTTCTCATACTGTCTGAATATACCTGTTTTCACTGTGTGTCTGAAACGCTCCATTTTAGCGCTGTCTCTTTAAGACACTCTCCTGAAAAAGCCCAGTCTGCTCTGATTGGCTTGTGACAAAAATGTGGTGCACCTTCGCAAAGGTAGTTCTCAAGCTGTGGGCGATATATTCTAATGAGCCTGCATGTGACATAGGAAGGGGAGCCGAATCTGAATGACTTGTTGAGTCACATATTTTCTGATCTAGGAAGCCCACAAAAAAACTGACTGGGTTGTCTTATGTCACAGTTTGTGGCTTGGTAGGCGCTCCAGATACCCAAATGTATGTGAACAAGCACTGAAAAAGTTAGTTTTTCATGCATTAGATCAGTTCTCACATCGAAAAACCTGAGGAGGCTGGATGTGAAACACACTGTTCACTCAAAAAATGTTATGTTGTGCAGAAATAAAGAATAACTTCTCGACATCAAGTGTGTGATGAGCTGATTTAATCCTGTTATTTTTACTTTCTAAACCTCAGTGTTGGCCTCCAGACATCCAGCACTGGCCTGGCAGTATCGTAACTTGTACTGTATTATGAGCAGCAGCAGCAGTGCTGCTGGCTCTATACACTCCCAGTTCATGTCAGGCTGAGGGGAAAGTGTGCTCATGTCAGGGGAAATCTTGGCTGAAGGCCTGGTTAAACAAAGCCTGGTTACAGCGCTGAGGCGTGGCTCGGCGTGGCATTCTGCTCTGCAGCGGACGCCTCGTCTGAAAAAACAAGCAGGTGTGCATGCCATTCCTTATACGGCGGCTTTACGCAGACAAACAGACAGACAGACAGACAGACAGACAGACAGACAGACAGAAAAGAAAGAGTGTTAAGGAGGAAGGAGAGGAGGAACGAGGTCGTCCGGCTGGGTTTCAGAAACCTGGGCCGGGCCCTGCTCGTGTTGTTGTTGTTGTACAAAGAGAGGCGAGGAAGGATTGTTGTTGCAGCTCGTCGGAGCCGAAGGCGGAGGATCGTCAGGTTCAGCGGTTACATAAGACACTTTTCTTTCCTTCTCGTGCTTGTCACTACAGAGCTGCATTATTTAGATATAAAGCATCAGAGTGGCGCCGTGTTGAGTGAGAAGTGACGCTCTGTTACTGCGAGGTTCACTTACCGTGTAGTAAGAGGAGCAGAACTGGGGTTCGATACCATTTTGAGGCTGTTTACCAAATCAAAATAATCCATCTCTGGCTGAGTTACAGACAGACAATAAACACCAAACTAACTCTGAAAGTGTATTAAGACATAAAACAAGTTAAGGAAGTTGCAATAAACAATAATTTCCTGTTTGCAGAATAAACACCCTTAAGAAACTTAAGAATTAAACACGACTGCAGCTCCAGCTGAAAGTCTTCTGCACTAAATCAGGTGCAACACAGCTCGTGTCATGACGCAGTGTAACTCCTGTATAAAGCATGTGCAGGGCCGCGGAGGCTGTACAAACACGGCGCGGAGGAATGAGAACGATGTGTCAAACTGTCTGCACACAAACACACACACAGAGCGGCGGAGGCCCGAGCACATCTGTCTTTTCTGTGTGGGGAAATAATATCATTTAATTAGTGAGGGAAACGGGCTGCAGAAACAAGGCAGCGGAAAGACAAGAGTAGGAGAATAATTACTCATCGCTCCGGCAGCGATGGTGCACATGCCGAAGGTCTTGCGCAGCAACGACCAACTGGAGGCTCGTCGGCTGAATGCACCGATGTTCAATGCACTGGCTCCGTGCTTCTGCGTCTCGCTTCGCTCGGCTGCACCTTCGTTCTTAACAAACCAGAACTCGTGTTGATTATATGATGTTGATATCGAGATGTGACGTCAATCCTCGTATCCTTTTGTTGAGCAACGAGCAGCTCAGGAACTTTGCTAATAAAGCTTTAGAAAAAACTGTCGTAGTAAACTTGGGTAACATCAGTTTACCACAACTGTCAACACTTCCTTTTCACAGTTAAGGCCTCAATGTTCCAAATGCGTAATATCAGCAGCAGCTTTACGTCATTAGCTCCTGAATAAATAGAGCATAACAGAAAACTGTATTTCATTTAAATCCAGCGTTGACACTATAATCCAACAGATCGGCCAGTAGAAACAAATAAAGGCTGGTCGCTAATAAAGGCCAGGTAACGTGGAATCACCTGTACTCTCATGAATCACATGGTAAAGTCAGTATAATGTACATTTCAACAGCACTACTTCCATCAGTACAATAACACTCATGTTACACTCATACACTCAACGCTAGATTTTGGCGAGGAAAAACTGGCATGGCCTTTTTCAAAGGGGTCCCTTGACCTCTGACCTCAAGATATGTGAATGAAAATGGGTTCTATGGGTACCCACGAGTCTTCCCTTTACAGACATGCCCACTTTATGATAATCACATGCAGTTTGGGGCAAGTCATAGTCAAGTCAGCACACTGACACACTGACAGCTGTTGTTGCCTGTTGGGCTTGAGTTTACCATGTTGTGATTTGAGCATATTTTTTATGCTAAATGCAGTACCTGTGAGGGTTTCTGGACAATATTTGTCATTGTTTTGTGTTGTTAATTGATTTCCAATGATAAATATATACATATACATTTGCATAAAGCAAGCATATTTGCCCACTCCCATGTTAATAAGAGTATTAAATACTTGACAGATCTCCCTTTAAAGGTACATTGAACAGATAAAAAATGTACAATTATTTTGTGATCAATTAAATATTTTAATCGACTGACAGCTCTAATTTGTTTACACAAGGAATAGTGTTGAATATCATGACTTTTTGTTTTTATTTTTTTTTCTGTTCTCAAAGATGTGATATGGATATAGAGAGCTGTCCATCCCACTTTATTTGTGATGGATCAGTTGAGTGATTTAAGAGATGAAATTTAAAGCTATCGTATGCATTAGACAGGCTTTGAGTTGGTGTTGGTTGTTGTGTGTCTCAGTGGATGTGTTATGTATTGAGTCGTATGTTACTGATGTGTATTAATGTATGTATGTATTTTCTTATTGAAGTGTTGTTAAAAAATATGAATGAGGACCCCAGGAAGAGTAGCTAATGGGGGTCTAAATAAACTAAACTAAACTCCACCTCTCCTCATGTTGGTGTGTCTGTGTGTTGGCCGGCCGCCGTCCTATCGGCGTTGTATTTATAGCCGAGGCCGGAGAGGAAGGAAGCTGTGCGGCAAACATCCTGAGTGTAACCCGCTCACAAAGCCCACGCATGACTTCACCTCAATGTCGCGTCCCAGTAGCCCCCCCTACCCCCACCCCTGACGCACCCCCCAGGGCCAGAAACTGCTTTTTATTTTGGGTTGTAATTGGCCGATGACAATGTCCATAAAGGTGGTTATTTAGAGATTTATTCAGTTCCTCTGTGCTCTGGGAGGGTGGGCATCTGTCGTGATACAACACATATTTACTTTTAAGTTTAATTAGTTTTTAAAAAGTGATTTGTTTGGAAGTAAAAAATAGAGAGGATGAAATTAATTAGGACTGCCCCTCGTTTCGGTTTTAGTCGACTAAGATTTCCTCAGTCGATTAGTCGTTTTTTATGCTTTTTTCATGCTTAATGACTTATTTCCAAGAAACTTATGAGCACATCTCTGGTTAACAACACAAGATTTAAAGTGGTGCTTTTGTGTGATTCTTTGTGGAGAAACTCAGTTTTACAGATCTGTCGATTAAATCAACTAATCGATTAGTCGAAAAAAAATCATATGAGTGTTGGTCAACTACGAATTTCTTTGGTCGAGGACGGCACTAAAATTTATGTTACAATATGAATATGATTCCAATGGGAATAAATATCACAATATAGCCAACGAATGCCAAATCACATATAAAATGATTACACTGATGCTTTCTGTTCCATTGTTACATCATCACATCAGACTAAAACTCCTCATGTTAAAACTTTGATCAACTCATTTTGGTAGTTTTGAACTGAAATTAGCTCAGAATAATTCATTTATACAATAAGAATTTGTCAACTCAACAACAACTCAATATGATATCAAATCAAACTGCTGGATGGACTAACAACATTTTGATTAAAGCTTGATAGATAAATCGGCAGGCCAAGATTAATGGCTAATAGCTTATATATCGTATTATATAAAATAACATATCATCATATTTCTATATACAGACAAGTGTAGTATAATTGCTTTTTTCTATTTTTATTCTATTCATATTTTCATTTTATATACCTAATTAATTCAATATTAATTTTATTTGTTTTACCTTTCTCTATTCATCTGTACACATTTCTGTCCTTATGCTGAATTATGAATTATGCTTCATTAAAGGTTTATCTTATATTATACAGTTATATTAGTATCGGCGTATATTGGCAATAATACTTTCATATTTCTTTGAGGTAATTTAGAATTTAATTTAGTCATTTTTCAACTGTAAAATGTGGTGCTCGGTACACATCTTGGTCACAATGCTTTCAATAACTAATTAAATTGTTCCTTACCAAAAAATGTTGTGCTTATGTTTTGCATTTATGTAAAAAAAAAAAAAAAAAGTATATTTGCTGATATATCGTTACTAGATTTTCAAAACTTTCAAAATAGAAATCAGCCTCAAAAATTCTGGATTGGTTGGAAATAATGTCAGCTATCCTTATTTCAATAAATCTTCAGGAACAACTTCATCAACAGGTGGTGAATCTTAAACATGTCGCACTGTCTGATTTTATCTGCGGACTATAAACTCCAGCTGGTCCTGAACAAAGTGGATCTGATCAAACCACAGAGCGAATCAGACCGAACCTCCTACCCTTCTCTTCAGGAAACTTCCTTCACACAAGACCTGTTCTTTGTTTCTGGATAATAAAACTCGGAGTAATCTTTTTCCCATCTTGTGTGCCAGCTTCCCCAGTTTCCTCTTCCTTTTCCCTGCCGAGGATTACCTCAGAGGAAGTGACACTCTCGGTCTCGGACACTAATGGTGACATGCACTCCGTCTGCAGCAGCACATTCAAGCAGCAGAACAAATGGATTTGCAGTTGAAATTGGTTTCCAGTTCCCGACGGTCAGCCGAGTCCGTCACGCTCTGATCGGCTCCCGGGCTCGATGGGAAGGAAAATTAAAAATCCAACGGTGCTGTAGAGTGGAGGATGTTTTACAGTCTTTGCTCTGTTTGCTTCACTCGAAAATTCCTCAAACAGCCAGAAGACACAGAGGACGCTGCTGTGTGATTGGCTGGGAGGTTGTAGTAAAGGTAAATGGCGCACAAATGCCACATAGAGCCACTCATCATTAACTCAGCCTCATAGGAAGTGATTCCCTTTATGGATGCACTGTCATCACACCACAGGTCGGCCGATGACTCTTGCTTATGTAATATGACAGAGAGACCGCACTGAGCTTGAATAAACAACAGAACTGCGTTTGGTCATCAGTGCATAAAAGATAAAGACTCCTACACACTTTGCGGTAACCGCGATCCTGCAGGTTCGTTGTTGCAGGTCACGTAGCGAGATGGGTCCAATAAATTCTTGTTCTCAGTCTGTTTCAGCCTGAACAATGTCAGCTTTGAGGAATGTCAGAATGTGCAGTAAATGTCTGGTGAGTTAAAGGTCCCATGTTGTGCTCATTTGAACATGTTCATGCTTGTATTTTTTGCTTCTACTAGAACATGTTTAGATGCTGTAATGTTAAAAAAAAACCTTTATATTCCTCATACTGTCTGCCTGAATCTACCTGTATTCACCCTCTGTCTGAAACGCTCTGTTTCGGTGCATTTCAACAGAATTGCGTTGCCAGGCAACAGCTTGGGTCCATGTTTACTTCCTGTCAGCTGATGGCGTTCCTAAGATATCACGAAAATGGTACGGACATGAGGTCACAGTGACCTTGACCTTTGACCACCAAAATCAAATCAGTTCATCCTTAAGTCCAACTGGACGTTTGTGCCAAATTTCAAGAAATTCCCTCCTGGTGCTCCTGAGATATGGCGTTCACGACAATGGTACATACAGATGGAAAGACGACCTGAAAACATAATGCCTCCGTGAATTAATCAATACTTTTTGTTTAGCGAGTACTGAAAACTGTAAAGTAGAGAAAGTTAGCTTCAAACGATAGCTTCTTTGGGTCAGGACACATGGCTTCTTGTTAACTTGACAAAAAAGGCTTATGAAAGAAAATATGAATATTTATAAATTCAGCAACCTAATGGTATTGTACTGACACCAGTATCAGAAACTTCCTGGTCCCTGCAGTTTGGTTTTTCTGCCTGTGCATGATTAAACTATTTTAGTTTCTTCTGAGCATACAATTTGTTGCGGTCCGGCAAAGGACCATAAAGATATTCACAGGATGTGTCTGCACAAATGTTGAATATCACCAATATCACATAATTCTATTAAGAAAATGATAACTCTCTTACCAGATAATTCAGATTTATTATAAGCATGCTCTCCCGAATGTGCTATTTCTCCACAACAGTTTTTTCAGGTCGGCTTAATCACCATGGCTACAGGAGGACATTCTTTTAAAAAAAATAAGGTTATGTTAGATCACTCTGAGTAATTTACTCATCGTGGTGACTGTAAACATCTTCCAGGCCCTGAAGCAGACTACCTGCCCCCCAGAGGAAACACTGGACCCGGTCATCAGACCGCCTCAGGTTCAGGCTCCTAATATAAAGCTTCAGCTGATACACGCCAACGTTTCGTGACTCAACTACATCACAAGCACTGCATGGAAATGCGAGGTCTACATGTATGCGTCCGTTATCGGACAACTAGCTGCTACACATGGCCCATTATCGGACACCATTCAGCAGGACGTGCAGGCTGATATTCTGGGTTGGGGTCTCTGGTTCAGGTCCTGATCGTTTTATTTTGGCCGACAGGTGATTATGAAAGAGAGATGAAAGGATCCCCGGGAAAAATACCCCCAAAAAATGTCAGGCACTGGCAGCTAGCTGCATGTCCGATAATGGATCTCATATCCAGGGTTTTTCTGCGCTGCACAGGTAATCGACCATCAGCAACAAAACAACGTAGGCTGGCTCAAGTTGTATTAATTATAAGTATATACGCTAACACTACGTTGTAATGCAACTACTCACACTCGACACGGTACCGACAGGAAAGTCTGAAATCTCCACCACAGCTAACCTGCTAGCAGGTAGCCGCAGATGCATCCTCAGTGACAACATTGAGCCAAACAACCATTTAAATATGAGGCAACGCTGTGTTGTATTGCTCGACATCGGTACACACACCTCGGGTTACAGTATTCAATACGTTTTCTGGATCATTGTGGGTCTGTCCTCTAATTCGGCGTCACAGTGATCAGCAGAGCAGCACGTTTAACAACAAAACTTTACATTTAATAAAGAATGTGCGTCATTCCGTGTGCGGACGGACGTAACGTTACACCACAGAAGAGAGCGGCAAACAGCGCGAAGCATGCCTTAAAAGTAAAAAATGTTAAATATAAACGTGTTAGTTACTGGATTACACTAATGCCGAAACAAACAATGGATCTTTCTCATTCGAACTAAGTTATATTGGTTACTTTACAGGGAATATTTAGTCGCCGATAAGCGATTGAACAATGAATTGCAGGATTTTTCAACGCGGTTTCGCGCCTCGTTCTCACCCCTGAGGACGAAGCTCAGCTTAGCAAACAAAACAATGTCCGATAATGGAAACGTCAGTGACCGAGGTTTGCTTACCTGCAGCTCGGACCGCTCCACCTCCCAATGCGCCTTCTCCACCTCGAAGCGGGCCCACTCGTGCTGGAGAAAGTGTAAAATCCCCGGGATGTTGTACTGAGCCCTGGCCGCTTCTCCGCCCCCGACGTCGCATAAAGCCTGCGGAGCTTTAATATTCCCACCGCCGGGCAAGCCCGAGTTGTTGTTGTTGTTATTGAAGAAGACACCGGGGCCCGCCTGCTCGTCCATGGCCGGACCGGGGCTGATGTGGCTTCTGGTTCGGTCCCGGTACTCTCAACCGTCTCGGTAAAATATCCTCCGGAGGGAAATCTGGTCCATCGACAGTCCTCTCTCTGCTGGCCGATACAACTCCTGTCTGAACCAGCTGTCAAATGATGAGACGACCGCGGAGCTACCGGAAACAACACAAACACTGGACTTCCGTTGTGGAATTTCAAAATACAACCTTAATATTAATGTACATGTGCAGCAAAGTAATGTAAATAATACAATACATAACAATAATACATAATAATACCAAGACGTACCAAAGTATGGAGGACCACAAGAGTCACGAAAATAGTAAGAAAGCATTTAATTGATTAATAACTAATTGTACAATAAAAATATGACTAAAACCTGTATTCTTAATTCAATTTGTGAATCCAGTTATTTATTTCTCTTTTTCAACTGCATCAAATAGAATTTTGAATTCTATTATTTGTTATGAATTCATTAATGTCTTTTTAAATGAACTTTTTGACTGTTTTATGGTGTTTTTGTAAATCCCCTTTTAATTTGAACTATTTATTGATGGATTCATATTTAATTTGTAAATCGTTTTTATGATTCTTCTTTTTATTGCCCATTAATTTGTCAAATTAATTACTTTATTATTATTCATAGATTAATAAATACATTTGTAAGCAACTTTATTAATGCCTGTTTTTATTGTACAATTAGTTATTAATCAATTAAATACTTTATTACTATTTATGTGACCCTTGTGGTCCTCCATTCCAAAGTAGAATTAATTATTTTTGGGGAAATCTGTTGTAAATTAAAATTCGTAATTACAAAATGTCACACCCTCACTTAACTGCCACATTCAACAATCAAATAGGAAACAAATCTGATACCAAACTTGGAATTAAGTACATCTCTGATTCTTTTAAATGATGTATTAAGTTGCGAATTGTCAGCAAAAGACTTAGTAATTAATATTTCAGCTTTGATTGATTAATAAATAATGGCAGTATTAAAAATGTCTATTTCATGATGGGCCATTTCAAACAATTACAGGAACAAAACTTTTCTCCAATGAAGACTTCAATCATCTAAGCAACCTTTTATTTTGAAGGCACAAGCATTCCGTTACCGGTATTACTATGGCTAACTGAAAATCACTTGACACACCTGTGCGGTGACATCAACCCCGCTCAGTCCCACCCACTACCGCAAATATTCTCAAGCCATTGGCTGATCGGATGAATGGCAAGAAAATGATCCAATTAGAGAATAGCGCTCGGTACATCACCAAACTACTACGTTTTGTGTGAAGCAGATTCAAGTTCATGTACCTCATTACTAATTTATTTTTTATAAAGTTTTTGGCATTAATATATTTAGTTATTTATAGTTTCAAAGTTGAAATAAAATAAAATAAAAACAAAATACAATTTCAAAGGGTTTTTTTTATGTTTAATTATTAATAAACAATATGTGGCCAATCAGACTCTAATTTGGCTTAATTAATACCCATTATAAAAAAATAAAACAATTTATTTTAATAAATGGGCTGAAATGGCACTTACTCTTACAACTCCTTTTTGCACATAACATAATATATGCGATTAAACTTATATTCAGAAATACTTTTTCTATCAGTGTGTCACAACTTTCAATATAATTGCTGAGTATCCAGATGAAACTCTATTATTGTCCTACTGTAAGGCAACACAGGTCATTAAGAGATTGAAAATATAAGCTATGCAAGGTTGTCTTCTCAATACAACTGTAAGGAACAGACGTTGAAAAAAATAACTTTGACACAAAAAAATTATATAAAGGCCTACATATACAGTATAAATATATAACTTTCTGAACTAACCCTTTCTTAACAGAAGGCTGCTGAAAATACTAACTGCGAAAAATAACGTTGACTTAAAGGAATATATCATGAAAAACTCCCTTTTTGTGTGTACATACATTTGGGTATCTGGAGTGCCTACCAGCCCGCAAACTGTGAAATAAATATCATCATTGCGTTATATTATTGGGGTACAACACATGCACAGAAAAATTTGGTCTGCACTCACCGAAATTGAGTTACTAGCAACACACGACCGCTGCTCCAGTTACACTGTGCATATGTCATACCCCAGAGCTCAAGACCGTGTCCCAGCCTCTTTCAATAAGCCTTGTGTCGCACACAGGTTCATTAACATATATCGACCACAGCTTAGAGGTCCTGACACAGCAAGCCAACGGTCGGCCGTCGGACAGTTTGGGGCCGTCGGTGAACGTCTGTCGGCCTAGTTTTTGTCTGAGGTTTTTCGAACGATTCAGCATGTTGAATCAGTGGCGGAGCTCGTCGGTGAGGGAAATCACTTTGATTGGCTGTTCATCTGAAACCAATCAGGGGAAGAGAAACGGAAGTGAGGAAAGTAAGCCAACGAGTAAAGTCAAGAGGAAAAACACAGAAGGCTCTTCTCATTTTTCATCTTCATCTCATCTGATCATTCCAATACTCGGACATTTTCACAACAACATGGCCATCAGGCATGAAGCTATGGTGGTGAGTGAGAGTGGTGTGAAAAAAGTCGGCAAACGGCGCTTTGTTTCATAACAACGGCTTGTATAGCCACAGTCTTCGGGTTTCCCTTTTTGAATGACAAATACAGACTACAACAACAAAAAGGCGACGTGAGGCGACACAACAGTCGGCCTTCGTTGCCACTAGTTCTTGGATGTAGGCTTGGTGTGTCTGGGCCTAAAGATCTACCTTTGCATAAAGTTGCGCCATATTTTTCTCACAAGCCAATCAGAGCAGACTGGGCTTTTTCAGGAGGGGGGTCATAAAGAGACAGGCGCTAAAACGGAGCGTTTCAGACAGAGGATGAATACAGGTATATTCAGACACAGTATGAGAAAAATAGTGTTTTTTGAACATTAAAACATGTAAACATGTTCTAGAAGAAGCCCAAATACAAGTATGAACCTGGAAATGAGCACGATATGTCCGCTTTAAGCTATAAAAAAAACTTGCAGCAGCATTAAACACAAATTTGTAGTTTAAAATAAAAAAAAGAAATGTTCATGTGATCCTGCTGAACCACCAGACTTCACTCATTCACGACTCTTAAGATTAATTGGATCCACGTACTTTAATTAAAATCCATCTTTCACAATCGACATGTACAACAAATATTACAATATATACAAAATATTTTTTTTTTCTATTTACAGCAGATATGGAGGCCAGCAGCCTTTAATTAATACTGAATAAAATCTGAAGCGGCGTCAGTGTCCGAACATCTCCTGCGAGGCGTAGGTCATGTAGAGGAAGCCGTCCTCGTCCTGGTGGTCTTTGTACACCTGAGCCATGGTGAGAGACATGCTGGCCAGCCCGCTGTTGTTGATGAGCAGGTAGAAGGCCTGAGTGGGCAGCAGAGCCATCCGGTTCCTGAGAAATACAAGACAAAGAGCGGCCATTAATGAGGGACGTCCTGCAGACGATTAGCTGCTTCACATGGGATGCCGGTTCAGCACTAATGTGGATCCACTATTGTTTTATATCCATCTACTGCAGACGTCAGCAGGGTCCACATTCCAGTCTTAATCCTGGGCATTTCAAATATTTATTGTGTTCACACTGGAGAAGTGACAAACACCTACGCATGAATGTTAGTATGCAGACTACAACTGCAATTTTTAAATGTGCTCGTATAGGTCCCACAATGCATTGAAACAAAGAAAATGAGGCACTGCAAACTTTAAAACATTGTGGCAGAAAACAGCAACACATAAATAAATAAGTAATAAGTGTTTCGAAAAACATCCTGTGACAAAATAATCAACACAAGGTTGAGTTCAAATAGATCCAAATTAATCTCACTATTTTAAGATTGAGATTATTGTGTCACGCTGTCAAAAACGCATTTCCATGCTCCAATTTGCTTTCTCTCGTTCTCTATATTTACCCGACATACACCTGAGTATCGATACCAAACACACCCTTTGAGAAATATAAACATGTTTTTGTACAAACTCCCTTTTAACAAAAGAACCCAAAGTTCTTAAATGTTGTATAAAGACAAAAATGAAATAGAATCTAAAATGCTCATTTATTTAAATAAGGAACTATGCGATCAAATAATAAAGTAAACCGTATGAATCGAAACAGCCAATGTCAGCTGTTGGTATTTGACACATTTCAGAAACATAAATAAAATTGGTTTGATACTCAGATGCCCTCATTTTTGTTAAAAGATCCCCTAAAGACATGTTTTAAGACATAAATTACTCTGCTTGGAATAATTGTTTTTTTCCCACAAAAAGCTCACTTGTAGAGGAAAAAAAAAACAATTTAACTACACCTACATGTCATAGAAAAAAACAACAACAACAAAAAAACAGAATATATCCTCTGACTTGAATTGATCAATTATCAGTCAACCATATCCTATGAACTGATATTAGTTATGTTACGTAACGGCCACAGGTGTCACTGATAAGGTGAGAAACTTTCCTCCTTCAGCAGATTAATGTGGAAACAAACTCTGAAGCAAAACACTTTGAGAGTGGAGGAGGGCTTTAAATTACTTTAAATTAATTAATTCCAATGCCGTAGTTTGACATCCAAAAGCACGTCTTGCATAATTTTCTATTAGTACAAAACTGTGAAGAACCAACTAGAAAAAAGTAGCGTATAAAATGACTTCAGTGCGTACAGTGTGCTGTTAGCATGTAGCATTGATTTGGGACAGTCGTGTGTGATGAGCACACATCACGCTTTGTGAAACACTCAGATCTCATCCTCACATCTTCTACTTATGTAATTGATAGCCATACTATGTAACTGCTATAATTGAACCTCAAACTGTAACTCAAACTGATTCTAGAGCAGCCACCTGACTCATGTCAGAAGATATAGGCACTTTCTTTTTTTTCAACTCGTGAAGCAGAAGAACTGACCTACTGCTGACTTTCTGCTGTGTAATGGTGACCAAGACAAAATGAGGAACAAGGAGAGAAGCAACAAAACTGAAAAGATTCAAATCTAAAGACCAGCAAGATCTCATGATGAAAACAACCATTTATATTCTCAACATTATCTGACCTCATCCATCCAGATAATATTCACTATGGAAGAGAATCCCTTATGCTTTTTATACGATTGATGCAGAGAATTAAGATCTCCTCCAAACTGAAGCTGTTGTAACCTAAACTAAAGAGGGAGACCTTCCGCGACTTTCTGGGTTTCCTCTATCAGCCTGTAGACTGCTTTTAATGTGAAGAATGTGGGCCCGTTTTTTCTGGGAAAATCCAACAGATGTGACGTCATGCGCGCTCGTGAGTGCCTTTACTCTCTTCAGCTCGGCTTACAGGGCTAACAGTGTGCAACCATAGCTGACGTTCGGTTAGAAATAGAGTCCGCAAACGCCAACAAACGACCAGCCGTCACCACAACTCAGACTTCAACACTAACTCCAAGGAAGCACAAAAAGAACAAAGTTATAACTAGCGAACGATTGAAAGATTGTTTAAGTGTCTTTACAATGTGTTATTTATTATCCACTGAACGGTTTTAAATTACTTTCCACTGAGGAAATAGTCCCTATAAAATCATCATGTTCTGTATGTTATCCAGATTAACAGGGACATAGTTTCTGCTGTTGAATTATTTAAATTGAATATTTCAAGGCTCTGAGCTCCAAAAATGAATTTACCTCCAACATCAAACTGGGGACAGAAGACCCAAAGACAGACATCTCACAACCTTTATATAAATAAAACTATCTGCATACTAGAGATAAG
The DNA here is from genome assembly GCA_916701645.2 of Sebastolobus alascanus. Taxonomy (NCBI): domain Eukaryota; kingdom Metazoa; phylum Chordata; class Actinopteri; order Perciformes; family Sebastidae; genus Sebastolobus; species Sebastolobus alascanus. Next base: position 320,810 of record CAKAOJ020000174.1, read on the forward strand.
TGAGAAACACGGTTCTTCACGTGAATTTAAAAGGCGTGTCCTTGCATACAAAGAAACCAACGTCTATTAAAAAGGTCCAGTGTGTGGGATCTGGCGGTATCTTAGCGGTGAGGTGAGAAGATTGCGAACAACTGAAGCCTCTCCTGTGTGCCAAGCGTATTGGAGAGCTACGGTGGCCAACGCGAATGAACCTCTCTAGAGCCAGTTGCAGCAGAGCCAGTGCGTAGAGTGTGTGTGTACATGGGAAGTGAGTGATGAAGCAAGAGAGAGCGGCGGCGGGAGCAAATGACTTTATCGACTCCGGCCCAAGCAGGAAAAGTTAGAGTTTGGTTTGTCTGTTCTGAGCTACTGTAGAAACGTGGCGGCCGGCTCCATGAAGGGGACCTGCTCTTTATGTAGATATAAACGGCTCATTCTAAGGTAACGAAAACACAATGATTCTTATTATCAGGGGATTATACACTAAAGAAAACACACTTATTAATATTATATTTCATTTCTGCCAATAGATCCCCCCAATTGTTACACACTGGTCTTTTAAAAAGCTGTGTGACATATTAAGTTAAATAGGTTGATGGTCCGTGTACTCATAAAGGTTTTCTATATTAAAGCATCAGAGACGAGAACATGATGAGCTTTCCTTTCAACACAGATAAGGAGAAAATCTGAAGTGACCGTGTCTGTAACGAATGGCCACATGATGAAGAAGTTCTAATTTTCATAAAGCAGACAGCTGCACTAGAGTCAATCTTTAAAATGATATTGATTTGTTGATAAAAAAATAAAAAGTTTAAGTGATCTTGTTTCACTGGCTGTTTGACTGACAAACAGGAAAAGACTGTCAGTTTCGGCTGTGTAATCATGACCAACAAGAAGTATCTCAGGAACTGAAGACTCAATTTACAACTTTCTGAGTGAGGTTTGGTGACATTTGTGTATTAACATTTCCAGAAAATAGATCAGTCCCTACATCTGATATCTCACTAACTGACCCAATAGATCTTTTAGTCTCTGCTCCACTTTTTCACAGTAAAACTTGTCCGTGTAATTTAGCAGCCTTGATGCATTATTTGGCTACAAATAAAGACATAAATGTCTAACATTAAGAAAACTTTGCTATGAATATCATTTAAGACTTTTCCCCTTAAGTAGCTTTAAAGTTAGAATTGATATTTTCGACACATGATCACATTGTTCTAGAGCTTAAATAATAAAACTAGCCTCATTTGATAATCGATTTATCGTTAAGCCATTTTTTGTTTCAATAAAACAGCAAAACTTTTCATAGTTTCATAGTTATTTTCTTTGTCTTATGCACTAATACATTTTAGGAAAATTCTTAGTAACTAACACTATTTTGTCGACTAATCGATTTAATCGACAGATCTGTAAAACTGAGTTTCTCCACAAAGAATCACCACTTTAAATCTTGTGTTTACCAGCTCATAAGTTTCTTGGAAATAAGTCATTCAGCATGAAAAAGCATAAAAAAAAAAAAATAATTGACTAAAGAAGTCTTTGTTGACTAAGACCAAATGAGTTGACTAATTGACTAAGAGGGGGCAGCCCTAATAAATTTAATATCTTTGAATTTAAGATTAAACAAAAATGGGTTTTAGATAATTGTTTCAAGCATTCAAAGATAGATGATTAATCCAGAAAATCAACACATTTATTGTTAACAACAAAGATATTCCTGACACCTCTCCATTGAAACTGAAATATTAAAACCCAAAGACACCCTGATTCCTATGGCAGCACTGTTAAATGTCTCGATAATTATTTAACAGATTTCTCCCCCTAATTAAAGACACCTAAGATATGTTCTTAAGATATCTTTAAGACACAGTGAGATGAAGTTTACCTGATGATGGTGACAAACTGAGTCATGGTGAGTTCATGCGGCACCAGGAACTTGGTTTTATCCAGCGGAGGCAGATACTTCTCCCTCTCGTACCGTTCAATGATAACCTGCGAGCATCCGGTAAATGAACCGGTGAGGACACATGAACATCACACGATTTAACGCTTTAACTGTGAGGAATCTCTGCCTGCAAACTTACCGGGATTTTGTTGGGGAATTTCGACCTGATCCCCGCCACTTCTTGCTTCCTTGTAGCTGTAGAGAGAGAGAGAGAGAGAGAGAGAGAAGAAAACACCATCAGATGCTTTTTAAAGGAGTTTTCTAACATTGTTGTCCTGTCTGAGTTATTTACCGAAGCTCTTCCTCTGTTTGAACGGTTTGTTCTGCAGCTGGGTTTTGTCAAACGGAGGCATGATGTGTGTGTGTGTGTGAGTGTGTGTGAGTGTGTTATGGAGGAAGCAGCAGACTAACAGAGCTGGTTGAACATGAGGGTTGAACCGAGCAGCAGTTAAGTAGAGAGGAGAGGCGGCTGTGGCGCATCAGCTGATTAGCACATGGCCGCAGACAGCGTGAATCAGATGCGGATTTAATCAAGTTATTGAGCCGCAGAGTGGACAGACAGAGACACACAGAGGGGGGACAGAGACACACAGAGGAGAGACAGAGACACACAGAAGAAGTTTATTCAAGTGTGCTATTAGTATACTTGTTTTAAACTTAAAATAATAGAGTATACTTTCAGTTTACTTTTTGTGTACTTATCAGAGATAACAAAAGTATACTTAAGTATACTTGGCTCATACTGACAAGTATACAGAAAAGTCTAAGTATATTTGGCTTATAGACCTACATATACTTAATCTTTTGATCAAGATAGTGTAATTAAGTATTCTTGAGTAGCAGATTTGAATCTCTGCTAAAAAGTGGGCTACACGTGTACTTGCATTATAAAAGCTATTAAACTAGTAGTTTACTGAGAGTATACTTTAATGTGTACTTTCATAAACTATAAAGTGGGCTACAAGTATAAAACTAGTAAACTATCAGTATACTTATAGTATAGTTGCAGTACAAAATAAGGTGTAAACTAGTTGTGTACTCAATGTTTATTATTCTTACACTTAAAGTATACTTAAAAGTAAGCTTTTATAAACTAAAAAGTGGGCCAATTTATTCCCAAGAAGTATTAAAGTACTACACTTACAAGTATACTACTAGTACATTGATATTAGTATGGAAGTAAACAGGATTCCCAAACTTGTTGCATCTGTCACTTGTCTCGCCTCCTCACCTGTCTGGACTACAGACTCCTGCAGTGCATTGTGGGACAGTGAGTGAAGTGCACATGCTTCATTTAAAGAAAGCAGCATCACTTTACTGAAACAAAGTGGTGACAATAAAAGTGACACGAGTTTTGGATCATGACAGCTGTTTTAGTCAGTTTCTGTTTCACAGTATTTATGAAGCAAACAGCAGATTAATACATTTAATCTTCCTATGAACTGATTGTTTTGTTCTCTGTATGAACACTAGATGGCAGCAGAGATCCACTGAATCCCTTTTACATTATCCTTCAGACAGAGTTTTGAATGTTTCTTCATTCAGATATTTGAGTTGAAATACACATAATAATATAATCAGAGTGATAACTAGCTGATCTATGAAGTTTTTTTTTCTGAGCTATCAGCCCTCACCAGTTATGAACTGTAACTAAGTACAATTATCAAGTACTGTATTTAAAGGACCAGTGTGTAACAATTAGAGGGATCTATTGGCAGGAATGGAATATAATATTCATAACTATGTTTTCTTTAGTGTATAGTCACCTGAAACTAAGAGTCGTTGGGTTTTCGTTACCTTAGAATGAGCCGTTTATATCTACATAATCTTTTCCCTAAACTTAACTAAGTGATTTTGTTGCCTAAACCCAAAGAAGCCGTTTTGTTTCAAAAACATATTTTAAAACATAGTAGGTGTAGCAGGCCCCTATTGACCCACATCTTTGGTTCTTTTTTTTATCAATTAATTAATGACTAAATTTATTTTTTAGTTATTTTTGCTACTTTTAATGACATATTTATTTATTTATCAAGTCAATTATTTTTTCATTTATTTTTGATTTTGCAGGTTCTGTTCTCCATATATTTTAATGACCTGATAACAGTCGAATTGGGTGCATGGAAGTAAGTGCTGGTCATGAACAGACTACTTTTTAATTTAAAGTAAATCAGATCACGCATTTGTTTTGACGTCCATGAGGAGGCGCTCATGAAACGTCACATTAAACCGTTCCATCTATTGTTAAAAAGTTGTGCAGTGATTAAGTCGTTACTTCCTTCTTTACTAGGTTTCATTACAGATGTCATTAGAGGAGTTGACGAGAGTGTTTTTTTCTGGATCTCACTTGTTCCTCTGAGTTGCAGAGAAGTTTGGATGTTAGTTTACGCTCCATTAACTGTAATTGAATTAACAAAACTGATTACGTCCACTGAATCTCCACCAGCTGCCTCACTGAGGAGGAAACACACAGTCTGCCATCGTACAGTTAATACGTAGGGTCGGGTTGTTAGGGAGCATCTTAAATCTGAATCCTTTTCTTATAAGTTCAGTTTTCAATATTTGTAAGTAACTAAAGTTATAAATAACTAAATCTCATAGATTTAGATCTGTTATCACCAAATGTATACATGAAATGGTGATTATTGTTATGACCAGTGGTGGACTCAGGCTGTCTGAGGGGCAGGGGCGAAAAAAATAAAAAAGGGCACCAGCTGCACACGGTGGGGCACCAGCATGCAGAGATTTTTCTATTTATGCAGCCTATAGGCACCGCATCGTGTTTTCTCAATTTTAAGGCCACTCTAGAGGGAGCCTCATCATGTTTTATCTACCATAGGGGCATCCAAGCTGTTAGTGTGACTGTTCAGTCAGTTCAATAAGTTATCAATAAGGTCCCATCAGCCAATAATAAACTGTCTGATAGAAAAGTCTCTTGCCAATTGGTAACCTCTAATAAATACAAAATTATGGGAATATAAAGATGTGTAAAAGCCATCCGTCAACAGGGAAATAAAAGCCTCTTGTCTATACAGGCAGCAGGTTCTGTCAGCGTGCCCGGCTGGGTGGCTGGCTGACAATCCCCGCAGCCGCGAGCTTGCTGTCACGCCAGTTTGTGAAGCTTCTCAACTTCTAAAAACGTCAATCAATTTAATTAAAACTGCCAAAATTCAAAATTTACACAGTTGATTTCTCATCTCAAAAAAATTAATTTAATGATGAAAAAACATGCCGGTGTTCAGACCGGGTAACCTGCCTTCAGAGCTGCCGTGGTTGAGTCGCTCTCCTCAGCCACGGCAGCTCCGAAGCTCTGGTTGGCATCATAGCTAGACTACCTACCATTAGCGTTTAGGTTTAGAAGCCAGTATCCAATCAGAGGTAGAGTAGGGGCGGGTCTTCCTGCAAGGCACACTGGGTAGGCACGAGCCCGCACATGCACAGAACGGATCAGGCAGGATGAATCGGGTATTGACAGCACCGTTAGCTGCTCAGCCGTCACCATGTTGAGAGCCGTGTGGAGACAACTGAAATGCTCTGAATTTCCAATTCAGCACCTGTAATACTGTAAAACTGCAATTAATAGCTGGCTTTTATTTGCTTCATTCACTGAACTCAGCGTATATTTGGGACGGACCTTTAATTACTTTCACACAAAACTCAAAACACAGCAAAGTTTGAAAAATACTATCAAATTGATTATTTAAACCAGTATGAATATTACTTGTATAAATATTAGGCTATCTAATAACATATCAATTATGAATCATTCATTTGATCCAGCTCCGAGACTGTGAACAACGCTCTTTTACGGCACCAGCATATCGACACACACCTCTCTTTATCCTGTTAAAACCCACCTTCCTGTCAGCAACGAACCTATTTGGCGTACCGAAAAGGAAAAGGGGTGAAAACTACGCGGCGCTCAGCGTCTCTAAGTGTAACTGTCTCAGTCTTCAGTCCAGAAGTCAACATTTATTGACAAAGATCAATTTAATCATTTCCAAAATTCACAACATGCTTCCATCCAACGAAACGCTCTGCTTCAATCTATATTTGTTGGTATTTATCCTTTCAAAAACAAAATTTTTCAACGCAGTCAAAAAACACAAAGGGAGGCAGGGCACCTAATGGGTGGCCTATAGCAGCCGTTAACAGGACCATTAATTGAATGAATTATACTTTGACGCTCATGGTTTCCGTAAAATGAACTGAACGATTGAATTGTGGAGAATTTAACCGATCTGACAATGTGTAACATCCATATTGACAAAAGTTACCCGGAGTTTAATTGAGACCTGGGTTTATTTGTCAAAATGTGTAGCCACACTCGACGAGTAAAAGGGACTCGGCGTCTAATTGGGGCTCGGCTTTTAAATGAACTTTTACGGTATATTGAACATTTACCGTTTTTCATGTCCAATGTTTGAAGCTGTAAAATCTCAGAACTACACAGAGGACAGAACCTTGAAATCAGCTTTAACCCAACAGTGCAGAGATTCCTCAATTACTTTTATTTTATTTTCTTATCTAAACTCCGTTTACAGTGTCTTTACAGGCTTTATTTCTGTGTAGATCTCCGACTTGAAGCATTCCTTAAAGAGCCACCAATGCACAATTAAAAGCTAATAGACTTTTTCACTGTTAGTTGTCTTGTGTTAAATTAGAAGTGGTGTTAACACGGGTTAAATAAAGGTGAAACACTCACAGCAGAGCAGATGAACTGACTGATTTGTGTCAGAGGGTTAGTTAAAGTGGAAGCTGTGTTTTGTTCAGAGAGAAACTTTGTTTAATGGAGTCGGAGGTTGGGCTTAATGTCCTGCAGCAATCAGCCGGTGACCGCAGGCCTCTGGAAAAGCCAATCGCTGCAGTTAATGAAGCCTGTTGTTGTGCAGCTGTAATGGTCCCAACTTCACACAGACTCATTACGCCTGTCTGGATCCACTCTCATTTGGTCTCGTTTGGGAAATGGGTTTTGTCTTACTCATCAATTAACAACCCTGGGAGACTCTGGAGGAAATCAGGGAGTATAAACTTGTACATTAGAGACTTTTATTCTTTCACTTTAGTTTCCCAAAGTCAGTGAAGCCTAACCAATAATATCAGCCATTTAGTGCAGGATTTTATTCAAAGTAGCCTACAACATTTAAAATAAAGAATAAAACCAAAGATTGAAAACATATTATCATAAAGGAGTAGTTTGATATTTTGGGAAATGTACTGACTGAGTGAGAGAGAGATGAGAATATCGTTATAAGTCAGGCTGTCAGTGGTGGAAAGTAACTAAGTACATTTACTCACGTACTGTACTTAAGTACAATTTTGAGATACTTGTACTCAACCTCAGTATTTCCATTTTATGCTACTTTATACTTCTACTTTACTACATTTTGGTAGCCAATATTGAGCTTTTTACTTCACTACATTTATTTGATAACTTAGTTACTTTTTAGATTTGGATTAATAATACAAATATTATCAACAAATAAATTATGATGTATTATTATAGATTAAGATAAAACTTTATTCATCCCTTGGTTAAATTCACAAACTACCCAGCAGTATATAAAGTAATAAAAAATTAGCTCCATCTTTACCAGCTGCAACATTAAAGTGATATTAATCGATAAATAATTATAATCCAGTAATTCAGTTATTATTCTGAAATGGACCATTCTGCACAATGAATACTTTTACTTTTGGTATCGAAGGCAGCTTCCACCTTTCCTACTCTACTTAATTTAATTAAATTTAAATTCATTTTATTTTAATTAATTTTATTTTATTCTGATGATTTATATTTGATGAGCAGAAGAAGTCTGTAACAGATTTATTGACATTAGAGTCATGTCATCAGCAGCCGATGGAGCCGTTAACAAAGTGTGTGAGGAGCATTTTAATACTGCAGCTGTGTCAACACACACACGCACGCATGCGCACACACACACACACACACACACACACACACACACACAAGCTTTGCCTTTAGATATACACTATCATTTTTATTACAGATTCTTAGTCAGTGTCTAAATTCAGTTTAGTCGTATGAGTCTTAAAGGATAATTCAGTTTTCTATTCAAGTTGGGTTTCACTTTTGTAGTTTTTTTCCCATCATTTATTTCAATAATAATAAGACTATACTGAATACAACTTAACTACTGTACAATACTATTATCACTGATAGAAATGATAGTAAAAAACTATGAAAATACGACCTAAGTAGTAAATAAATTGATTGATTTATCCAGTTTACACCTTCATATATGAACATACCGTAGGCTATATTAAATGATGGACTACAAACTACATATATGCACAAATGTTATTTATACTGTGCAAATTAAACCCACAATATAATACAATGAGGTAGCCTACAAGGATGTTGGAGCGTCACAAAGTGTTTCAGTCTGTTTTGCAAAATAAAATTCAAATGATCAAAAATATGTTTTCTACAACACAAAGGTAAAGAGGAAAATGTTCTTAAATGTTAACTTATTACAAGGAATAAAACTTATACATAATTCATATCAGAATTTATCCTATGAAAATATACATGCTATATATGCATAATATATATGAAAACAGCCATATTTGCCATTTTCATATTTTTCTATGCCAATTCATGAGGTATTTTTGTAAATACAGTATATGCGACTAGTATGTTTATTGACATAAACACAAAGTATAGTATATATATGGCTTTACTTTGATTTTTGTGTGGGTTCATAATTTTGTTTTTTGCCATCCAACTAGATAAATCCAACTAGATCAGATCAGACAGAAGAAATCAGAGTAAACTCCAGTAACATCAGTAGAGTCTGCATGCAGAGGTCTGTATTCTGTTTGGTTACAGGGAGGAAAAGTGACTCCGTCCTTATTGATATTCACCCAACATTTAAGCCACACTTGATGAGCCATTTGCAGACATAAAATGTCCCATTTAACCTGCGGCTCATTAAAAGTTCATGAGTTCCCTTCACAGCCTGCAGGAGTGAGCGTTAAATATTCATGACACACTCACCTCCACCAGACCAGACTCTGTTAGACTCTGTCCTTGTTTGGCCTCACTTTTCTCCTCCTCGTCTGCTTATTTTTTCTTTTCAGTTCTCTCTGTGTGTCTGTCTGTCTGTCCGTTCGTCTATCTGTCTGTCCGTCCGTCTGTCTGGGTCACAGCAGAGGTCAGAACATTGTGTTGTGCAGATTGATGGCTGGTGAAGTTTTCAATGTTCCAAGACTTTGTCACGATCTTGATCTCTCGTTCATTTTCGTTGCTCTCAGTCTGGGAAAACAAACAAACAAAAAAAGCTTCTAGGGGTCAAACACAAAGTGGACATTCAGACTAAAATTGGGGCTGTGATAAAAACAACAACAACAACAACAACAACAGACAAACAAACAAAAGACAATAACACACGGGGCTGTGTTGATGTTCGCATGTCGCTGTGTGAAGATGAAATACGATACAGGAAGTCTAGTTTGAGTGACAGATCTGTGACTTTGAAGGTTTATCAAATACCAAAACACTGCACACAGGTTTCTGAATTTTCCTGCTGGGATTAAGTAGTAGTCTATCTATCTAACACTATCAGTTGTAGTTTTCTACAACAAGTCCTTTGTATTAAAGGACAAAATAGCCAACTTCATTTGTCCATGCTCTTTAAACCGCCACAGACACGTTAACTGATCTGACTCCACTATTGGAAGGACATCATCATTTGTCTGTGTCTTGCCACCGCTATGGTTAACGTTTAGTTTGGTTTAGGCACAAAAACAACTTGGTTAGGTTTAGGAAAACATGTTTTTTGTGAAAATTACAACACCTTCATTGCCATGGTTACAATAATAAACACTTGGTTAAGTTTATGGAAATATTGTGGTGACGCTTTAAAAAAACAACTGTAAACACATCGCTGAGTTTCCTCTGTGGATTTTGTCGCCCTATAATGTGTATATACATGTTTACTTCCTCCTTTGATGCTGTACTAGCACTATTTATCATATATTTCTAAATACTATTAGAGAAATATGACAAAATATGAGAAGAGTCTGTAAATAATAATGTTTGTTGATTTTAACGGCAGAGAACAGTTAAAAATAAGTCAGGAACAAAATATAAGTTGCTTGATGTACAGTAAGTCGGCTGCAGCTCCTCGCTGCCTCTGCAGGGGGCGCTGTGGCTCCAGGCAGCAGACCGCCGTCCCAGCATCCTCTCTGTCTGTCTGGGACACAGGAGTGAAGTCTCTGACATCACATCTCAGGGGAGTCTCTCAGGAAAAACACCGTTTACACTGAGAGGAAGTGACCTCTAAAACTCAGTCATCAGGAACAGGCTCATCTCAGTTTTACATTTTAACATTTTAAAATTTTTACATCTACGTGACGTCTCAGGTGTTAAACTGCAGCTCATATTCAGAGCTCAAGTTAAAAAGTCTTAAAGCAAAATACTTGGTAGCCTACTAGAAGCTAAGTGACGTAGTGACTATACTTACAAGGTTAGTTGTAAAAGACATATCTGTATCGTCGACTCGTCTCATAACTGTCTTCAAACCACTTCTCTTTTGTGGAGCAGTTTAAACTCAGACAGAGGTGCAACACAGCTAATAAGATATACGCAGACATGAATTTGCCCACCTACGTGCAAAGATATCAATACATTCAAACAAACACTGGACTTTTAACCAGGAGACCGGTGTTCATGTCCCAATGTTGTTGAGTTATTTTGAAGATAGTTTAGGGATGTTTGTGATGTGTTTTCTGTACTTATGTTATGTTGTTTACGTACGTATTTTACTTAGTTAACATACTTATTTTAAGCCCAACCATTATGTTTTAATTAATTATTAATATTTCTTTTAACCGTTTAACCGATAGCGTTAATCGGTTATAATTCTTAATGTCGGTTAATGGTTAAACGGTTAATTATTAACATCCTAGTCGCCTAAAAATGTCTTGATTCAGCGTTCTGTTGTTCTTAGCTCCACCCTCTCGTGTCACTTTCGGTTGCAAATAACCAAGATGGCGACGGCCAAAATGACAAATTTGAGGCTTCGAAACCGTAGTCCTCAACCAATGGGTGACGTCACGGTGACTACGTCCACTTTTTATATGCAGTCTATGGATTTGACTCCAGCTTCCACAATGTTGAACTATTCCTTTATGGCTCTCAGAACAGTTAAATCATCAGTGTGTGTTTATAAGATTATTGCTGCATTCACGGCACTTCACAATCTGAGGAATGCATGCAGAAATATAATAACAACCTACATTATATTTTATAATGTAATATTTCGTGTGGGGAAATTCTCAGATGATGAAAGTCTTTGTCCTCTTTTCCTCTCTCTCTCCGTTTCCTGTTTACATGGCCGAGAGCTGACCAGCGCCCAGCGAGAGGGAAACTGTGATGATGCAATCTGACCTCCATGACTCTCTCTCTCTCTGTGACATACTCACTCTCTGATTCACTCTGTTTTTCCACACACCCCTCCTTCCTGTTGATGCTCTGAATTCAACAACAGCATCAAGAGAGATAGAGAGAAACAGGGAGGTTTCATGTTTTCTGCTTCCTCTTTTATTGTCGATGTCAGCTTTGTTGTTTGACTCTGAGGTCACGCACGCACGCACGCACGCACGCACGCACACACACACACACACACACACACACACACACACACACACACACACACACACACACACACACACAGAGAAAGTGGAAGTGATGCTGTGCAGTCGGATGTGTTTGGAAGTGGGTCTTCTGCTGCTGCAGCTGGTCGTAAATCTAATGCGGTTCCTGAGGAATCTGAGTGCATCATCCAAATCCTCCGTCATCCAACATGTCTGCTGCGAGAGGCTTCACCTCTTAACCAACTACATGTGTCATCACATTTGTCATCATCACTACTCGCTTCATCACGGCTCAACTGAAGGCAGGAAATTCCCCAACAAATACAAACCAGGCTGTCAAACAAGCCACCCGATTCTACTGTTACTGTATCAGGCCATTAAATAGGCGATATCAGTCGCTATAAGCACCGTAGATGTGGGTCATTAGGGGCCTACTACGCCTACTGAAAGTTGTAAAAGTGAAAGTGAAACTTAAAAGCAACACGTTCTAACACGTTGTAAAACTGAATGAAACATCACGTTTTGAACACACACAAAAAGGATTCTTTAGGTTTAGCCAAAAAAAACATTTAGTTAAGTTTAGGAAAAAACATTGTTTTTTGGGTTCAAATAACTACAAACACAAAGACAACTTGGTTTCACATGAGATGCGAACCCCAGTCTCCTGGGTGAAAACCCTGTGTTTCTCACTGTCTATACTACAGCACTTGACTTCCACTTCTGCTCCTGTCATAATTATTAAGGTCACTAGAGGTTGCTGTTGTGTTCTTTTAATCCTTCTTTCGGTGATCTACCATGTGATTAGATGATAAAACCTACTAGTGGGTGTAGTAGGCCCCTGTTGACCCACATCTATGTTGCTTATAGCGACTGATAACGCCTATATAATACCCTGACAACAGTCTAATCGGCTACCTGTAAAGTTTCGTGACTTCATCTTGCACGGTTGCAACGCTATCACGATCACAAAATCTGTCCACAGACATAAACATCTTGCAAAGTACTCAAGACCGCTTCTGTGGTAGTTGCCGATACAGTCGGTGTCTCCAGGACCGCATTTTGCCATGATGTCACACACACAGACTCGCAAGCTGAGAATCTCACGGTTCAGACACAATTCAAAGCGTGTCTCTATCATAAACAGTTCCAAAGTTGTTTAATATTTTGTAGAAACTTGTCTGAAACTCCCAAGGACCGAGTTTGTATTGATAAAAGTCTCTATTTATTTACTGTACTCTGTTACTTATTAGTCAAATTTATTATATCTGGATAAATCTGAAATTTACAAGCGCTGACGAACACGTCAACACAATCAGCAGCTGTGATGGTGTGTTTATTTTCCAAAAAGCATCGTCGCAGCGAAGACGAGAAGAGGCTTCATCTGAAAGACTCCGTTTGATGTCTTTATCTGAGACGTCACGCCGAGCTTTGAAGTTTCCCTCCGACTGCAGCCATGTTTGCTTTACAAATGAGCCAGCAGAACCTCTTCACCCTGCAGCTACAGACCTCTTCTCCTCCTCTTCCTCTCCATGTTTTACACATTCTCTACAGAAAGGAAGCGTCGTCTTGCATCGTCCTAACAGCACAGATAGCTTAGTGTTATACTGAGACCTGTTTCTATTATTTAGTCCGCCACATTAATATCACAGAGGGAAGACTAAATATTAAAACACCACATTACAATTCAACAGAACCACAAACTGCAGCCTCCATATTGCTCGTACAGTTGAATCAACACAAACTGAACATTATAACCTTCATGAAGGAGGATTTATTGCAGGACTGTTGTATTAGTTTTAGCTAGGTGTACCTAATAAACTGGCAACTGACTGTATGTGATCAAGTCTACATCAGACGTAATAATGAAAGGATGTTATTCCATCATGCATTTATTAATTGGTGGTGGTGATGGGATGTAGCATGAAATCTACTGCAGTCAATATCCTAAATATAGTAGAAGACAAACTGTACATGAGTAATATTTGACTAAGAGTTATAACTAAATCTCTACTCTTATTTATTACACGGCTGCGTTGAATACTCGATTCTGATTGGTCAATCACGGCGTTCTGTGGTTGCTACGGACCGTTGCTACGGGCGCAGTTCTGATGTCGGACTCTGGCGTACCGTTTTTCTGTCAAATTATTGATTTCTTCAGTAAGTAGCCGTGTAATAAGCGGGATAATGTACAGCTAGCGGGTCATTGTTGTGAAATAAACCCCCTCAGGGCGATGAGAGACCCCTCGGCTCCGCGTCAGGGTGCAGCATCGCCCTGTCGGGGTTTCTTTCACAACAATGACCAGCTCGCCGTACATTATCCCTTACATGGACCATGTCTTCCCCTTGGATATAAAAAATGTGCTTGGTGATCCCCAAAGGCACTTGTGCACATAATCCAAGTCCCCAGGAAGAGTGCCGGGCTTTGAAGCAAATTTTCGTAGTGGCCAAACGGCGGTACTACAACTTCCGGGTCCGTCACGTGATGCCATTGGGCCCAAATAGACTTTTTCCCATAGACTTACATTAGGAATGAGACGTCTGTAACTCAGCGGATAATTTTTTTTTAGGTAAATCAACTTCCCAGTACGAACACTTGAATAGCTCTTATTTAAATCATTAGGTCCTAAAAATTGTAAAACGCACTAATAACTGAATCCAGAGTTATTTCCCTTCCTCTGTTCATGTGAATGAGACCCAGACCGAGGGCTGGGAGGCGGAGTTAAAGGAAACGCTACTGTGCCTACTCTACGGGCCCAATGGATGCGGAAGATCACCGGATGATCCGGGTACTTTATCACTCGGCAGTCGAGCCATTTTGGCTTCATGCGCCACTGAGCAACTCTCATAGGAATGAACGGGAGCCCACCTACAACGCTGTATCCGGTTCTCTTTATACATCATTTAAGTTTTGCTGGTCTTCTCCCTCACAGATTATTCAATGGCTGAACTGATCAGGGATCAGATAAATGCAACATTATACTTGAGATGGCAAGTGTTGAAATCACTGAGCTGCTTTGTCTCAAACAGAGCAGACTCACACGTTGACTCATGAGGTGTGAAAAGGAGGATCACGGTACAAACAGAAACCAAAACACACAGGTGACATATGAGGCAGAAATGTGCAGAAACAAGAGAACAGCAGAAGACTGAGCTCTACATATACTGAGGGTGATAATTGACAAATGGGAAACAGGTGAGACAGGCAGGTGATCAGGAAGGTGATCACTAAACTCACTGAGGACGACTAGAGGACAGACGAGGAGAGCAGCTCCAGTTCAGAGCTTAAACTGCAGCATGTGAAGACTTTTTATTCTAAGTCTGGACAGCAGCTCTCACAGATACAGCGTGTTGTGATCTGTTTACTCTCTGGGGGAAGAAACTCACCCACTGGTCCTTGAATGCGTCGCTCCAACATGATGTTTGATGTTCTGCAGCTGATGTAACCTGCGGCAGACTGTGGACATGAACACAAACAGACCTCCTCCACCCTGCTGGATCTCCTCCACTCTGCTGGATCTCCTCCACCCTGCTGGACCTCCTCCATCCTGCTGGATCTCCTCCACCCTGCTGGATCTCCTCCACTCTGCTGGATCTCCTCCACCCTGCTGGACCTCCTCCTCTGTTTGTCCCCACAGTTTGATGTGTTGTTAGGTGGGACCTCAGACTTCTATGTTTCTCTCTGTTTCCCTCTGATTTATGAGGAGTGATAATTAACTCTGACACCACAGTTTCATTATTTTTGTTATTGGACTGGAAGAACAAACTCACGAGAAAATCTGATGGAACAAATCCCTTCTTTATTATAACGTTCTGTTCCTGTTTTATTTTATTGTCTTGTAGTATTGTGTTGCATTATATTGCTTGGATGTTCCTGTTATAAAGTCCCCTTTTAAAGGGAAAAAGTCAAGTTAAAATTAACAATGGAGTATTTCAGTATAAGCTACTGTGAAGGAAAAATTAATCTTGAGAATAAAGTCAAAATATAAATTATATATATATATATATATATATATATATATATTAGTAATTTTACAGGAAAGGGGTAGTTATATTTTGAGAAAAAGTTTCAATTTTGCAAGAAAAGTGTGATGATTTGAGGAAAAACTCATTTTACAAGGAAAAGTCTTTATATTTCAAGAAAATGTTAAACTTTTATATACAAAGTTGTAACATCATGAGAAAAAAGCAAGAACAAAAAGCTATAATATGAGGAGGAAAGTCAGAAGTGAGCCTGAAAAACTAATATTTGAGCATTTTTTTTTAAAATTTTACAAAAAAAGGTTCTAATATTTTGTGAGAATTCATACCTCTACAAGAAAAATCTAAATATCCCAAGACTAAGTTTTGTTCTATTGACAAAAAACTGTAATTTTAAAAGAAAATCCCGTATTTACTTTGAGAAAACTGAATATTTTGAGTAAAAGGTTGTAATTTAAAAGCAATAATAACTACACTCATATTTCGAGTGTAATTCATTTGACAAAAAAAAAAAAAAGACACAAAATACACAATACACAAAGTTAAAGATGAATTTCTAGACATCATGATAATATCGTTACCGTGAAGTCTTTGGCCACAATTATCCCAAATCTGATATCGTGACAGTCTTAGTCTGGGGTAAGAAAGCTAAAATGTCAGCATGTTGATGTATCATGAGGTGTAGTTTACGTTGTGGGCTCTAGGGGGCGCTAGTGAGAATATTCTGCTTTGTTTTCATGAGTAGATTTATTGCAGCTTGAAAGAGAAACTTTAAGAAGCAGTCGTTAGTGAACATGAGCGCTGAAAAGAATCCCTCTGGTTGTGCTGGTTTGATGGGTTTTGAGAAACCAGTTCAGTGTGACAGAAAAACTGCAGGTCTTTAGAGCGCACCACGCCTGGTTGGTTCCAGTGTCACACTGTGTTCACATCACGTCAGGCATACTGTACATAACATCCTGTTCGCTGGGAACAAACCTGACAGCGTTAAGTGGTAATTACATGCAGGAAGTGGGATCAGCCCCAAAATAACACGCATTAAATAAACATTCAAACTTATTCAGTCATGACAAGTAACTAATACCTGCTGCGGTTTGATTCTGATAGATATCAAATGCATAAAGACGTCCCGAAACGCAGCGTCCAACATTCCCGTGAGGTCAAACTGTTCTCAACTGCTTTGACCTTTAGCTTCCAGCTGACACAACAAGCAGCGACTCATGTGATTTCGTGTTTTCTTTACAGATGCCTGCAGGCGCTCTGACAGACTACACCCACGATGATCTCACAGTTTACACACCGCGGCGGCGTGTGACGGACGGTTTGAGTCTTTGTGTCGAGGAGTTCAGGGGGAGTTCTCCGCTGCTGAGTCACTGCTGCTTCAGCCACATTTCACTGTTGGCAAACAAAAAGCAGAACCTGCTCAGGCTGATGATGTCGCAACACCACGATACTTCCTGTCAGCAGCTTTTCACACACAGGCATGTTCAGCATGTATGCAAATAATGTTCAGCGCTCCACTGCCCTCGGCCTCTACAAGCACTGGTGGAAAGCAACTCGAGTACTATAGCTACTCAGTGCAAATTTGATGTACTTGTACTTTACTTGAGTCTTTTCTTTTCATGCCACTTTCTACTTCTAATCCACTATATTAGTTACTTATTTATAAGTTACTTTTCAAATTAAGATTTTACACATTTTATGATTTAATTTAATGATTTTAAAAACATATTCACAACTGATGTTTTGTTATAAATCAAACTACCCAACAGTTAATGCAAGTGCAGCTGAAAGGATTGGTCGATTAATCAATTATTTGATTGACAGAAAATTAATTGGCAACTATTTTGATGGTTTAAGTAATTTTTCATGTAAAAACAACCTCTTCTCACACCCATCTCCTCAAATACGATGCTTGGTCAGTGCGCCCGTTAGCGTCTATATGAGACGCACCAGGCTTTCAACTAACTGTAAACACATTTGCATCAGTATTAAACGGAGAAACTGATGTAGTATGAAGAACATACACTGTATATAAGAAGTGGACGTAGTCACCGTGACGTCACCTGTTGGTTTGTGGACTGCCGTTTTGAATCCTCTAGGTCAACATTTTCGACGTCATTTTTCTAATAAGTTTGGTTTTAATTAGTTATTTGATGCTATAAAAAGGGAGCGGGATGTCATGATTGACAGCTGTGAGTCTCTCTCGCTGACCAGCTGCTGCCGCGCTCGGCTCGCAACTGGTTCGGGCGAGTGACCTCAATACCGCGGCTCCACCGCCCGCTCACAACTGCGCAGGCGCTGGCTCCAAAATTACGTCAAAATCTCAAGATGGCAGCTCCTGTATCCGTGATATTCTGGCTTCACTTCGGTACAGTGTGAGGAAGTGGAGACGCGTCATCCATCTTTATTACACAGTCTGTGGTCACGTACGGTACAGAGGACACGTCCACACTGCAGCTCTAAATCTGCCGTTAAACTCACCTGTCGAACCAAAACACACCTGCCTGTCCTTTTCCTCCACCTGCCCTTTCACTGATTCACTAATCGTAATGCTCCTCTATTAGCATTCAGTTGTGAGCGCGTCACACACACACACACACACACGCACACGCACACACACACACACACACACACACACACACACACTCTGGTCATTGTGCAGCTCGCTCACTCGGTCGCTTTAGGAAGAGCAGCGATCTGATTCCAGGCACGTCGGCCTGCGTGGCAGATGAATGGCCGGCCTTGTTTGAGAGAGCCGCAGGAGAGGGATAATGGAGTCATTTTGTGTGTGTGTGTGTGTGTGTGTGTGTGTGTGTGTGTGTGTGTGTGTGTGTGTGGCTATGAGAGTCGGAGGATAAAATAGTAAAATGTGCGTTGGCCTTTTCGAATGAGTGACGACTCAGGAGGGAGGATGTGGAGGCTGCGTGACCTCTCTCTCCCCCACATGGACTGCTGGTACGCCAAGGACGAGTGTGTGTGCGTGTGTGTGTGTGTTTGTGTGAACGTGTTTGTGACTTGCATGTAATTAAGTTTGAGCGTGGGTGAGGATGCCTCTGTGTGTGTGTTGTTTTTCTTGTATCTCTGTGAGAACCAGTTTTCAGGCCTCATTCACACAAATTAAGTGAGTGTTTATCTGAGGTGGAGTTCCCCTTTAAAACAAACTCCCACTCTAGACAAACCTACTTGGGATAGAGAACAAAGACAAACTGTACTGTAATTACTGCCACTGGTGGAATGTAACTAAGTACATTCACTCAAAGACTGTACTTGTACTGTACTATTTGTACTATTTTGTACAAATTCGAGGTACTTGTACTTTACTTTCCATTTTCTACTACTCTATACTTCTACTTCACTACATCTCAGATATTAATATTGCATTTTTTACTCCACCACATTTGTCTGACAGCTTTAGTTACTTTTTTCAGATTACAGTTTTTCCTGTCCAGTGAAAACCAGGATGGTTTGTCCGCAGAATGAGCAGTTTCAGAGATGTTGGTAGCTGCAGGCAATCAGGAGACACTCGTAAGCAATACCAATATTGGTATGGACACGTCCCTACCGTCCATATGCAAACCTACGCCCTTGTTGCTGTAGATTAAACTAGCCAACAGAATATAAAGGGGCTAAAATTAGCACAACCTTAAACATCTACAGCAGTAAAATGCAACATACACATTAATGCAGCAGTAATATTATTCCAGAAACATCAGATATAATAGTAAAACACTGACAGAGAACATTTTACTGCACAATGAGTACTTCTACTTTTCATACTTTAAGTACATTTAGCTGACAATACTTACATATTTTTACTAAAGTAAGGTTTGAACGCAGGACTTTTACTTGTAGTGGAGTATTTTCACAGTGTGGTATTAGTACTTTTACTTCAGTAAAGAATCTGGATACTTCTTCCACCATTTCTTACTGCTTGTGTTTCACACCTGTCTGACTAGAAAGAAAAGAAGGACAAAACCTTAAAAATAAGACCAAAGTTGTGTTAAACCAGAATGATCCTTTAATTGGTGGAAGCGACTAATAAGTAAACCTCCCTTAGGGCTTCACAATTAATTGAAATTTTATCGAAATCGTAATTTGGCCTACTGCAATTTGCAAATTGCAGTATTTCTTAAAAGCACATCACATTCTACAGACTTAAGAAAACATCTTGGTTTGGTACAGATCACCGCAATAATCACACCATAATTGTTTTAAAATGATTTTCAATGAAAATGAGAATAACGATGTGAAAATCATCACTCCCTCTAATATCGCAAATCATAACGTAATTGCAAGATCAGTCAAAGTAATCGCAAGTAGATATTTTTTTCAAAATCGTGCAGCCCTACCTTAAACTACAGAAACCACTTTTATTTATGTATTTCTTGTATATGTAACATTCATTACATTATTTATAGCCACATTTGATTGCACAATTAAAACAGATTCATGTGATTCTTGACACAGCAGCTTGCATGAGAGCCTTTCAGCTGATTAGTCGCCTTCAGAACTGAAATCTGAAGTCTCATTTGAGTGACATAAAGTGTGATTACACAATCCAGATGTGGGTTATTACATTGATTAAATCTCTCTGAATCACCAGGCTGCTGCATGATAACCACAGAGCTCTTTGCTCCTGTTGAACCTGTTGCATTATTCCGCTCACTGTGTTACAGTAGAAACCATCAGCCGTGCTGTTCAGTCACAGTTCACTTCTCCATCATTAAGAGGAGGTGTATTAATTGTCTTATGTCACTGAAGCCCCTCAGGACCATCTGTTCCCACCAATCCTCAATCCTTAACAGCTGGTTACCGGGGCAACGGCTGCGAGCGTCATCCCGTCTGGCCGGAGACATCTCTGTATAATGATATATTTGTATTCTATGTGTTATGGACCACGTACATGATCACTAAAGGAACTGTCTGTTTATGTGACAAACACACAGAGAATCAGCAGCAGCGCTTCGGAGATTTGTAGCGTCTTTTAGCTCCTAGTTTTGGTTTGGCTGTCTGGTTCATTCTCTAATGAACCCACTGTACATCACCTGCTCTGCAGCAAACAGCAGACAGACACAGTTAGAGACTAGCTGGTGAACAAAGTGGAGCATTTAGCAGCTAAAGAGACAGATATTTCCTTCAGGAGTTGGTGGAGACCAAAAACAGAGCTAGAGCATTGGACTCATCAGGTGGACACAAACACAAAGTCTCCTAATGAATCATCGTGTTGCTCTGTAACTGCTCAGGCTGTTCTCATACACTGTTCCTAGCTATACCTACGAAAATTAATGCACTATAATTCGTATAAAACCCACGTAATCAATTTGTATGTACTCTACGTACAGTAATCGTTAACCAGGACAGGCAACATAGTATAAACTAGGGATGTAACGAAACCAGAAATTTAGTAGTCGGTACCAATACCAGTCAAATCCACGATTCTCGACACCCGATTTGATACCACGGTAAAAATCAAAAACAAAACAATCTTTCATCGTTTGCATACTATTTTTTGCAAATTCATTATTAATCCCTCATGATCTGAACGCATCATAATATAAGTCAATGCAACCGTCTGAGCGTTAGCTCCGTTATTTAGCCCACCAGCTGCTAACAGCTAACTTCAACTAGCTCTCCTCCTGCTGATTTCAACACGGATTTGTAGTTCACGATGTAGCATTATGAGGGAAATTTTCTATTGTGAACGACGGGGCGACGGGACAATGCTAGTCTCGAGCCCTGATCTCCGGTACCCGTGGTACTGTAGAAAAACAAGTACCGTCACATTTTCAGAATTTTGGCATCGACTTGGTACCGAAGTATCGGTTCTCGTGACATCCCTATTATAAAGAGCGATAAAGTCCTCGTAGGGAGGACCACGAGGACCTATCACATCTAAGGCTGTCAAAGTTAACGTGATAATAACGCCTTAACGCAAATTCGTTTTAACACCACTCATTTTTTTTTAACTCATTAACGCAACTTGCGATCTTTCGGAGGTTGTAGTGGGCATCATATGAAACTAGAAAACCTAAGGAATCCATTGGTAACAACCATGTCATACTAGCTTGTCAGGAAGGAGGACAAAAAACAAAAAACAAAAAAGATATGAGAATGAAAATGGGTTCAATGGGTACCCACGAGTCTCCCCTTTACAGACATGCCCACTTTATGATAATCACATGCAGTTTGGGGCAAGTCATAGTCAAGTCAGCGCACTGATACACTAACATCTGTTGTTGCCTGTTGGGCTTCATTTTACCAGGTTATGATTTGAGCATATTTTTTATGGTAAATGCAGAACCTGTGAGGGTTTCTGGACAATATTTGTCATTATTTTGTGTTGTTAATTGATTTCCAATAATAAATATATACATACATTTGCATAAAGCAGCATATTTGCCCACTCCCATGTTGATAAAGAGTATTAAATATTTGACAAAGCTCCCTTTAAGGTACATTTTGAACAGATAAAAAAAAAGTGTGATTAATTTGCGATTATTCACGATTAAATATTTAATCGATCTACTAGCCCTTACTTTATTTTGTCTTTATTTGTCCGACCGTAGTCTCCAATTGTTTTTCATTTCATGTGATTTATTTTGCTGATTTTAGCATCAGACCATTCAGTATTAGTAACTGTGTGTGCAGTGAGATAAAGTTCCTCTGTGTAGTACTCCCATTTATAAACAAGTTTAGAATTAGAGTCAGACGTGGTCAGAGAGGGTCCTCTCAAGTAGAGTAATACATCTGTGTGCGTGTGTGTGTGAGTTGCAGATTAAGATGAGACGTGTGGAAAGGACAGCTCTTTGGCTTGCACAGCCACGCTCTCATTGGAATGCAAGTGCATATCTCGCTCTGCAGCTCGCCCTGCATTAATAACCCCCCCTCCCCTCTCACTGACACACACACACACACACACACACGCAAATTCATACACGTCCTCCCTCCTCTGGGAGTCGTGACAGAAATAGCTCTGCGGCTACAAGTTGTTCTCAGGCCTCTCAGGAACATCCCCCCCCCCCCCCCCCCTCTCGCTCAGCGTTGATGATGTAACGTCCTCGCCATCAGCCCGTCAGCTCGGTCGCTGAAATTTGATGCTCTTTGTTAAGCAGGAAAGAAAACGCAGCTTACTAGAGGAACAAAAAGATTACATCTCTAATGTGAAAAAGGTCTCAGTAGTGGAGGCAGATCCTTTACTTCAGTAAAAGTACTAATACTACACTTTAAAAATACTCTGTTACAAGTAAAAGTCCTGCATTGAAAATGTGACTTCAGTAAACGTATATGTAAGTATAATCAGGGAAATGTACTTAAAGGGGACCTATAATGCTTTTGTACTATTTTCCATTCCTTTATTGTGTTATATAGTTAAATGAAGAGACAAGTACCTCTAATTTGTACTTAAGTGCAGTACTTGAATAAATGTACTTAGTTACAATCCACCATGGGAAAAAGGTAGACAGGTTGTCCGTTCTAGGCCACCGTAGTCTGCGCCTGTTGATTGTGATTTCCTTTATTTCCCCCCTGAAGCAAACATAAAGCTTTAATCTCTCTCACATTTCCTCCCTCCATCTTTTTTTCCGTTCTCTCTGTCGTCCCCTCAGGCTGCTGCTGGTTTTCATTACTGCTGATGACAGAGTGTGTGTGTGTGTGTGTGTGTGTTTATACAGTAAAGTACAGTACGGTAAGTGTGTGTGTGCAAGCTGCCCCAGCCCTATCAACACACACATAACACACCCACTTCAAAACATAAAACAAACCGACTTTTCCTGCTCATCACGCCCTGCAGGCGGGAAATAACAGAAAGAAGATGTTGTGTGTGTTTAGGTGTGGACGCTCTCCACCTTTCAAACAGGTTAGTGCAACGTATCATGCTTCAAAGCTGATAATGAGACGGCACAAGTATACACAGTAAAACGACTCGAGATTGCAAATATATATTAAAACCAAAACAATAATTAAAAGCGAAATAAAAAAAACTTAAAATAGATAAAAAAAAACACAAAAAATATTTAAAAAAGAGAGATTGAAATCAAATAATAGACAAATCATTTAAAGCAAAAGCCAGGCGGAAAAGGTAAAATTGGGAAATATCGTGCGACTGCATCAACAACCTGATCTCATGGGAAGGTGTATAAATAACATGACATGACAAGGACGTTCCACGTGTCACGATAACGCATTTTAGGCTTTTCATGTGTCATTTCACTCCGCGTTGTTGCCATGAAATGTTCGTGGTTATGTTTAGGCAAAAAAAAACAACTTAGTTATGTTTAGGATAAACATCACGGACGTTTGTAAACAACAATAACATAAGTAAGGAAAACACGTCACAGACGTCACAAACATTACTAACATCACTAACGTAACTAACGTAACTTAAAATAAAGGCCGTAATGCACCGTCAGCGTTTTTTTCGTCCGATTAATTTGCACGTCAATACACTTTTTGGAACTGTTGTTTTTGTCATGAGCACTTTCGGAGCTTTCGCACCGTGAATAAAGGCGTCAACCAATCACGTTGAGCTGAACGGGTTGAGTTGCGCCGATATTTGAGAAACAACAACACGGAGGCTCCGTAGTCCGAACAAGGACGGCAAATTTTATTAATCCTTTCAAACTTGACAAAGGCAGCGTAGACCAGATGCACTCCTTCCGTTCTTACCTTTAACAATAAAAGCCCTATATATATAATATCCACAGGCGAATATTAAGCATTTTCGTGTTGTTTATTCATCACGCCCCCCGTTTGAAAGTCCTGTGTTGTTTGACCCATCCACCCACCGTAAACAGTCTTTCTCACTTTTTATTCTACGTCACTAGCTCTGAGCGTAGCATATTCACACGGATGTGTTTACATTGCAGTCAGTAGAATACATGCCGTGAAATGACACACCAAAAGCAAGAACGGCATTGCAGGCGAAATGCATTACAAATTGCCGTGTCATTCGTACGCCATTTGGTGAGACTGGGCTGCATCACAAGCAGATACAAACAGACATCCAGCAGTTACAGAGCAACATGATCATTCATTGGGAATTTGCCTTTGTGTCCACTGGATGAATGTAAGTCCAATATTCTCACTCTTTTAGCTCTGTTTTTGGTCTCCACCATCTCCTGAGGGAAATATATTTAGGAAAGGTAAATAAAGGAAAACTCTTTAGCTGATAAATGCAGTTTTTATTCTCATATGTTGGTGGTTTTGACACCCTGTCTGGGTTTAGGTTTCCTCTTTGGTCATGATTAACTTAATCTGAGCATGTGCAGGAATAAACAACAACAACAAAAGTAACTCTGCTCTATTTGGTCGTGGTTTTCCATCCAGATGTAAAACTTGTTCTTAAGTTAAGTGATGGTGTTCCCTCACTGAACTGACTGAATACAAAACAAACTGAATGAAATGATCCTCCGGGATCAAAGTGTTTATATTTGGCGGATTTAAAACTTTGTGGTCTTCTTCTTCATGTATATTTCCAACATGGCTGCCACAGAGTTAATGGTTCATGTAAACACGCAGCCTCCTCTCCCAGTTTCACGCTCTCCGCTCTATATTTAGAGAGGTCAGCCGCGCCCGTGGTTTCTCTGCAGTTCCCATCATGCCTCAGTCACGGTCTGCCCTGCGGTTGTTTTGGTCGGCGCGCCCAGCGGACACGCCCTCCTGTTACGGCCTGTTTTATGAGCCGAGCTTCACGGACACAAGTGGGTCAGAACTGGGCAGGACAAACACAAGACGTCAGCAGCAAACACATGGTTGTGTGTGTGTGTGTGTGTGTTTGTGGTCTGCATGCATGTACTCTAAACCGGTGGGTGTGTACGTGTATACAAACACTGCGTCTGCAGGTTCAGAGCCTGAAGCTTTTAGTCTTTAAAGGTCGACTCCACCTGCGTTCTTTTCCAGGATTTTCAAATGGAAACGCCCACTGGGGTTGTATGTATACTCCCGCGTTCTGCGAAGTAAAATTACTGTTTTTGTCAATGGAGTCTGGTGGCTAAAAAAAGGGGGATTTAACGGCTCCTTGTCAGAAAGGGCTGTCTGACGGCGAGGTAGTGGCTCTGGACGGGAGCAGCAGAATTTTTTTTTTCCTCACCTCAAAAAAATCAATATCAATTTAAGCGTGCATTATATTTAGAATATTTTCACCGCTTTACCTCGCTTTCAGACAGCCCTTTCCGACTGAGAACTGAATCCGTTATATGCTCTCTTCAAAGCCACCAGACTCCATTCACAAAAACAGTAATTTTACGTCGCAGAACACAGGAGTTGTTGGTCAACTGCTGCATCGATTGGTTTTGCCGAATTCACACCAGGCAGCGACGAAGTGTGGCTCGCTGCAGTAATTATATTTTTCTGCGGCCGGGAGGCGTGTTCATTTGTTTCAGGCAGGAAGAAATTCTTTGTAACATAGGTCAACATGTAAGAGGGGAACATAGGGCCATGTGACCCGACACACTCTGCTGGTTGATTTTCATAGAAGTTAAGAGATCCCAGTGGCTGCCTGGACAGAAGGAAACCGCACATTTTGTAAAAAGCTCTGCATGTAATTTATGTAAAATATACAGTGTTAGAAGTTCATCAGCTAAAACATGCAAAACTGTCTGTATGGATCTTTAAATCTCTCCATTGGGCTCCATTTTGCATCAGCGGCTGACTGGTTGAATAATGCATTGTGGGTAATAGGAGCTCTGTGGTACTTCCACTCAAGCAGAAAGTTCCCATATTCCCCACGCAGGTCTAACAACTCTCCTGGCACTCTGCCGGCGGATAATCAGAGGAGAAGCGGCGGCCGACTGTGTGAGGTTCACTGACATCAGGGGATGAATTTTAAAACTCTGAGTCTCTTCATGGAGAGGAACGCTTCGGTTTGGAGGGAGAGTGTTAAATCTCACTGTGTTTGAAGAGCAAAGAGGAACTACGTGTCTCTAACGGAACAAAGAAAAATGTCTGATTACCATGTGATCACTTTCTTACACTTACATATTAATGCTGTCAGGTAAAATTGTTCGGATATCTTCTGAAATTAAAAAACTAGACGCCTTCCCAGGTCAAATTCTGAATCATTTGGAAAATGGTAAATTGTCTTTGTTTTATATATACAGTATGCTATACTATACTACACGTCTGTGGCGGCGGATAAAAATAAATGTGGTGGTGGTGGTGTTTCACACAACTGAATGCTTCCTGTCACATAATGGGTATCAAATGAAGTACTCTGTTGATATGGGTATCACTTTAAGAGTACTGATATTGGTACTGGTATCGTCATTTTTTAAATGATACCTAGCCCTAATCCCTATCATTGATTTCTTTTAACCACAAATCCACCATAAAACCTTATTTATCTGTTGCCTGAACTTAATTGAACATTAGAGTCAGAAAAAAACGCTCTGTGAGTCATTTTTGGATCAAACTCCAGCTGATTGTAGGCCTATTGCTGTTGTTTCAGTTGGAGACTGGAGTTTAAGCTGTTTGATTCCAGGGAAAAATGATGAACGCATGCAGGAAAGAGTGATGTGGTTCATATTTTTCCTCCGTTTAACCAAAGACGAGGTTCAACCAGTCAGCAGGACTCAGTGGAAACTGCAGCTTTATTCCTCTACGCCGGCCAAGTGGGTCACACGTGGAGCGTTTTTAAGACACTTTAGTTTCCATTCCTTTAATTTTTCTGCAGATTTGGCCAAAACTCTCACACTCATTCACTCACAGTCTAACACCAAAGAAAAGCTGCGACCAGCAGAAAGAAATTCATTGAAATATTTGTGCAGTCAGGTGCATTTTTTCCATCAAAATCTTTCCGTCCTTCTCATTAAGTCTGTGTGTGTTGGCAAAAAGATGAGGAAGATTCTCATGAATTTTTGTTTTATTTTATTCGGATTTCCTTGCTTAGTGTTAGAGTTAGTTAGAGTTTATTATCATTGTTTTATTGGTATGATTTTTGAAGTTTAGAGGGTTCTGTGTGGGTAAGGGGGGCTCTATGGGTGCTGGGTGGGTGTTTGGTGGGACATATGTGGGTTGTGTTGTTGAGTGTTCATGTTTGTTATATATTTGTGTTGCGTTTTTATGTGTGGACCCCGGGAAAAATAGTTACTACCCCGGTAGCAACTAATGGGGATCCAAACTAATAAATAAATAAACAAAGAGGCAAAGTAAAACTTAGTGTCAAGTTGAACTTTGGTGAACTTTGACGGGAGCGTATTTTTGTTCTCAGGCTCAATAGGAGACCTTTCAAAGGGTTTTATGTTCTCAGCAATGTTTTCTCTATATGTCAAACGTTTAATGTATGTTTCCCCGGGTCAGCATGTTGAACTCACCCACACAGCTTACAATGTCAGTCTATACAGAGCCGAAGTCCCGCCCCTTCCGCTGGACCACCATGGGACCTTATTTCAGAAGAAATATGAATGGTAGTCAACGGCAAGAGACAAATATTTTTTTGATACTGTTTGAGTTGCGCCATGAATCACACATATGATGTTTGTCAATTTAAAAGATACTTTTGCAAGTCAAGAAAGTCTCAGTTTGTCGTGGTATCATTTAGTTTTGGGTGAAAGCGTAGTGAACTACATCTCTCGTCTCGCACAATATACGTCTCTGACTTTTTTTCCTTTTCGTTATCTTAGCCTGTTTCTGGAACTGAACAGTGTCTATAATCCCTACTGTTCCCACCCGGACAACAACAGAGCTACACCAACTGTCGTTCCCCGGCGGATAAGAGCAGTCTATGCTCGCGACACAATAATAACGGGGTTCAGAGTGCAGTGGTGGCGTTGTCACGTTGTGTCTGAAAGGACCTTCAGTGAGTGAGAGAAGGAGAGAGATATGGAGAGAACTAAGAGAAAGAAATAGTCAAGCAGGGGCAAAATATGTACAAGTATGCACACAGCACACCTGGGGCTTTAGTCCAGTAAAGAAATACTGTACAAACTGCACAGAGAGGAGGGGGTTAATTCTTGCCTCGGGGCCTCTAACCAGGTCAATCTGGACCTGCAGGGAACCAACTGATGAAGAGTGCTGACTCACCTCCACATTTTTAGGACTGTAAACTGTAGACAAACTCTCTCCTGCTTTAATTGTGTTTATACTGAGGCAGGAACTGTTGCAGCTGACTGGTTACAGTCTGAATGAGTTGTTTTCTGCACCATTTGAGGAATGGAAGTACAGTAATGGCCCCGAGAGGTTTGGAAGAACAATTTAAATTCTTTAGTCATCTTCAGCACAACATAGGGATGTGAAATGAAGAGTAAAACTCTTTCGGAATCATGTTGTAAACAGTCTGTCGGGTCCATTATCTCACATTGTTTCCTCCTCCTCTCTTCCCTCACCCCTTCCTCTCCTCCAAATCTGCTGACAATGTCCTATCTCTCTCTTTCTGATGCTGAGGTGGATGTGAGCTCCACGTATTTTTATTTTTTATTTTTGGCTAAGCAACCAGATCCCTCTGAGAGAAGCCGAGCCGTCGCTTCACATGGTGTCGGGTCTCGGCCATATTGAATCCGAATGGGAACGGCAGTGTTGGTTTACGCTCCTTCCTTCAATAGCGCAGGGACAATGGGAGCGGGACAGGCGAGAGGCCCGGTCCTCCCTGGACACACAGAGGCGAGACAGACAGAGCATTGAAGAGGATGAGGATGCATCAGAAACCAGCACCGGCTAATGTGAAAGTCTCAGGTTGTGTGTCTGGAGAAAAGGCTGCTGGTTGGTAACAGTAGACAGGAAGCTTTGTGGAACCTGCAGCGTCTTTATGCAGCAGAACAAACTGCTGCAGTGTAGCGCTCCGCTCACATCTCACCGCACTAAAAGAAGGTCGGCGGCATCGTGGGACGTCAAACCGACTTCTGACTGACCTGATTCTGACAAGTTCACTGATGTGAATGTTAGAAGTAGTGCGATGTCTTATTAGAGTGGTGCAGGGATGAGTCCTAAAACCCAGAAATGAGTTAGCATTTTAGCACTTCTGGTTCCCTCGTCTTTAAAATTCATGTGTGGGGTATTTATTGATGTATTTTATGTTGTAGAACAAAATGTTAAAATCTCTTTCAGCTTGTGTTAACGACAGATCTTATTTCAGGCATCTAACTAAAAACCCATTACGTTACTAAATGAACATCACGCTGTTTTGAAGAAGACTTGAAACTAGTGATTGAGACCATAAACTCATGTTTACAATGTTTACTGAGGTAATAAATCAAGTGAGAAGTAGGGTCATTTTCTCATAGATTTCTATAAAATCAGACTTCTTTTTGCAACCAGAGGAGTCGCCCCCTGCTGGCTGTTAGAAAGAATGCAAGTTTAAGGCACTTCAGCATTGGCTTCACTTTTCAGACCTCGGAGTCGTCCACTGGCCTACGTCCACTTCTTGTATAGTCTATGGTAAAAAACAGCAGTTTGATTGCACACGAGTCCTAACATGCAATATGTGTCTAATGTTTTCTGTGTTTGCTGTGAACACAGAGGGCCTGAGCTCAGATAAACATCAGCATTGGGAGGACGGAAACAAGCAGCGAGGTGGTGACGACCTCTTCTTCTGCTGCCTTTTCCTGTAATTGTCCTTCATTGTTTAAAGACAGAAACTTCTGAGTGAACAAATGAAGGTTTGGAGGAGCAGCTGGTCACCTGCTGTCAGTGTGGCAATGGCAGGAAATCCACCATAAACACTCGCTCTGTGTTCAGCGGCGGCTCTGCTTAATGTTTCATATCCCAGAGGACTTCTGACTGATTGGAAAAGCTTTTTTCCAGATGCTTTTTTTTGTTTCAAACAAACCATTCATCCTGACAACAATGAGGTCATCCACTATTCTGGCTCTCCAAACAGGAATCCCTAAACAAAGTTCAGCTCGTTCATGTTTGGCTGCAGCGTTGTGCGTGTTCACTGGTGTGTGAACTATTATGGAAGGACATGAATGGTGGTTTGTAAATTGGACGGTGGCGGCCAAGTGACATCAGCTGAGAGCAGGAAGGCTTTGAAACAGTCGCACCGCCTGGAAACTACCAGGAGGATGTTTAGATGTCTGAGTATTAACAACAACGTATTACTGCAGTTTGGGTATTTTTTTTAGTGATCATTAGGCCTTCGAAACCTATTCACAAATTATTCCACGTCTTTTTGAAAGAAAAACTCTTAATGTCATTTTTTAAAATTAAGTTACTAGCTGATGTTTTAGAAGATGAAACATCTGTACATGCCCTCTGTGAAGACACCCACTGCATAGATTATTATAAATGTATTTATCAAATGAACAGGGACAATTCACGATGATAAATGTGACTGTAAACATATCAGACTTGTTATCATCTGTAAGTTTTTGCTTAATGTTTTACCGGCTACACAAATCAATTCAATGATGTTTAGTTTTTTCTCCTGGTTTTTGTTTTTTGTCTGTTATCTAGTGAGATATTTCAACGTGTCGTCAGCAGATTTCAATGAAATTTTCTGTAAAGTTAGGCCTCAGGGTCAAGGAACAAAAGTCACGCTAGTGGCACAGTGGTGCTTTTAGCTAATGCTAACATGCTCACAGTGACAATATAACATGCTGATGTTTTTTGATGATGTTCCATCAGGCAAAGTTGAACTTGTTTTCTTTAAGACAAGAGTTTTTTAACCTACACACCTGTCACTAAGACTTTTGGTGTGCAAGAACTTTTTTAAAAGTGCAGGTAATGTTAATCATGGTCACTATTCTAGATTATTACACGGCTGTGTTGAATACTCGATTCAGATTGGTTAATCACGGCGTTCTGCGGTCTGTCATTTCTTTATAACAGACCGTTGCTATGGACGCAGTTCTGAACTCGGACTCTGGCGAACCATTTTTGTGTCAAATTATTGATTTTTTAAGTAAGAAGTCGTGAAATAAGCAGGATAATGTACAGTGAGCGGGTCATTGTTGTGAAATTATCCCCGACAGGGCGATGCAAGACCCCTCCGCTTCAAGTTGGGGTGCGGCATCACTCTGTCGGGGTTTATTTTATAACAATTACCGGTTTGCTGCATATTATCCCTTACTTAGCGTTAGCAGGCTAACATTTGCTCATTAGAGTAGGAAATAAAACGTTCAGCTCAGGTTGATACAGTTTATCCTCTGGGGACCGTGAATATTGTATGAAATTGTGTATCAATCCATCAAATAGCTGTTGAGACATTTCAGTTTGGACCAAAGTGGTGGACCAGTGACAATCGTGACCATCTCTGGAGCCTCGCCGATGGCCAATATAGTTTTTGGTGTAGATCCAAGAATTTAAAAATGATTTTTTAACATTTTAGGATAGAGCATTTTTATAAACATTTCTGTTATTTTCTCATGAACTGCTGTTTGTTTGTTGTGGTTTCTCAAATGATGAAATTGGTGTTATTGTAAACAGGTCTTACAGTGGTTGAGATGATTGGGTGCCTCTATCAGTGTTTCTCCCAATTAAGATATTTCCCTTCAGCCCTTTTGCTCTCAGTCTCTGTCAATGTTGCCCCTGAAGAGGATGAACATTTTATAAGTTTCTGCCTTTCACTTCTTTTAGCATCTTCCAACAGCTTTACCTCAGTTTGCTGGGATGAACGGCGCCCTTTGTGCTGTGAAGCGATTTAAACATCTGACCTGCCAGATTGCAACGTTACTTGATTACATATTTATCTAAACTTGATTTGTAATCATTTATTGCTTCACGTATTGCACCTAAAGTGCCCTCAGTGTCCTCATTGTCTCACCACCTCTGTCCTATTAATAGCTCACTGCCGAGTCCAGTTCAACAGTTAAAGGTTAACTCCTGCAGGAAAACAGTGACTAACATGTAGCCGCCCGCCCAGCTCTCTGGAAATCTGGTGACACATTAAAACCTTTCCTGGAGCGGGCATTTACCCATAACCCCATGCTGTTGCCCTTTGGATTGGTGCGATAACAGTGTTTACCGCTGATGTCATGTAATGGGGAGACTGGTCGTTCATCACCGTGGTTGGTGGCCTGAGAGGCTGCATGATGACAGTTACAATCATGTCAAGAGTTCTTTAACCAAACGTCTAGTAACAGAAGGAAGGAAAAAAAGTCTCTTTTATAAATATAAAGCTAGAAATTCTTCCTGTTATCACTGAAAAACATGCCTGTATAGAAAGGGAAAAGTGCGGGTTTCTCTGAATGACTGATCTGTCTTTGCTGCTTTAGCTAAAGTTAAGCAATCCTGTGAACCTGTGGAGATTTTAGAGAGTTTAGACACAAGATTTTCATGGGTTTCTTTCATATATATAAAAATATAGTTTTGCCCCGCATACAATGAGGTGATGACCTTTGCTAAGGTGACATTTTTCTAAAGTGGCACCATTACGTCAAAATTGCAATTTTTCTTGACAGAAATAATAAAACCTAATGGGCAGGCTGCTATTAAACGTCTTGATCACATTGCTTCTCCCCAGAGGCTGAGCTTTTTAGAACAAACTTCACATTTGTAGCTCCACAACAAGACTATGAATAGCTAAATCATCAGGATTGTCAGTCCAACTGTTTGATTTTATTGGGTGCTATGAATACTGTAGTGTTTACGTGGAGCTATAGGGGCTTTAGACTCTGACTGTTTTCCAGTTTGTATGTTTTTTGTCTTCTACTTTCTTCGCCACCTCTCCCTAGAATAGAAAATATTGTTAACATTTTTTTTTAAGATACAGTATGAGCTATGTTGTTGCCATGCTTAAATTTGAGCGGCCACAACTTGTTAACCTGACCCGCCAGATGGTTTGTTACACTGAACCATCTGAGAAGCCGTCATTGGAGAGGGCAGGCACTTTCAAAAAATACTTGGCAGGTGATTTGATGAAGTATCCGTCAATCAAACTCTTGCCGAAGCCAGTCGGGAGAAGAGCGAAAACATCTTTTCCATCGAGAAAAGCTTTCAGTGCCGTTCTTTGCTCTTCTTGCATTGAAGAAATACTCTCCAGTTCTGATATAACTGATGCTATTGCAGCATCTAAGCCAACCTCTTCAGGAGCCGCCATTGTTGTTTAGAGCGAACGGTCGCCTCTCCATGTCGCCTCACACACACCTAAGCCACACCCACAGCTGCAGTAGCTGCAGTGCAAGGCACTTTTAAGGCATGTGGCGTTCCCCAGGGTTCGGTTCTGGAGCCTCTACTATTCAAGCAAATCATGCAATACTATAAGATTGCTTATTATTTGCCACTGCGTGTTATTAAATGAAGTTTGGGACTATTTACTCATATCTTGCAGATGCAGTACGTTGTTTTATCCAAAACTAATGACTATCCCAATAGCCCCAGCCGTACTTTTATTGCTAATTAGCAAGTGTTAGCATGCTGACACACTAAAGTAAGTTGGCGAACAGGCTAAACATTATACCTGTTCAAATCAGCATGGTAGCATTCTCATTGTGATCATGCATATTAGCATGCTAATGTTAGCATTTAGCTAGGACAGCCTCACAGAGCTGCTAGCATGGCTGTAGACTCTCAGTCTTGTTCAGATGAGTCTTCCACCAGTTTTACGGCTCAGTGAGCAGTTAGTTGTTGTTTCAGCCCTGACTCACAGAGGCTTTTTGTTGTTATCTGCTGCCCTTCAAGGAACAGATCATTCATATTTGTTCTTGGCTCTGCGCCCTCATTGTAGTGTAGGCGGGGCAGGTTTATCTTGGCACAGCGAACTGAATGCTGGCAGGACGATTCAAACATTCAGCCGAGCAGCTCTCACCTCAGCTGCTGTGCTCCAATCAACTGAATCTGTGCTGAAGGAAACAGGAAGTCAGACAGAGATCAGGACCAAGGTCACCCACAACTCCCACCTACAAGCCTTCCTCAGTTTATAAAGCACTCTGTTCCAAAAGGACACATGATTAACCATTTCAAATCACCAGATTACAAAATAAAAGTTTGAAATTAAAAACAAATCGTAGGTATTTTTTGAAGAATCTAAAACAATAGTAGGCCATCCTCCCACTACACTGGCATGCAGTAAACTTCTGCACATTTTGATGTGTAATAATTGTTTTGTTTGCAGTGGCACAGTCATGGTGGTGTGTAAAGGCTCAATAAAAACTGGTTTGGACCGAAAAGCATGACTCTGAGACCAGGCCGGTTTCCACAAGGTCAAAGCCAGGCAGGCGCGAAAGATGAGGCAGATTTATCTAATAGGGGATCAGACTAGAGAGCAGGTGTCCAAAAGGAATGAATGGAAGTAGACCAGTATATACTGTATATGCTACTGGGCTGATGGGGAAGTGGGAGCAGGTGTGCAGGTGGGCGGGGGAGGTCAGGTGATGGGGAATAGCAGGAACACAGGGGTTACTGCAGGGCAGGTGGGAGTGTCAGGGCCTAAAAGGACGGTGGAAGTTCATGGCAGCGAAAGAGCAGACAAGGAAAATGTGAGATTAGGAATTGGCTGACATTGTGACATGTGAGTAGAGGCCGGCCCCTAGTCAGTCCCCCTGCTAGTTCTAGCTGTTTTTATTTTATCACCATTGGACTATTTTAACCTTTAACTTATTTGTAATAAAACGTTTTTTTATGTTTGCTATTAACAGTGTTTATCATTCTTATGTACATGTAAAAATAAACGTATTGTTTTGGACTTAAAGTCACAGTGAATCAGCAGTTAGAGCATCTTTAGCTTCTGTAATGTACAATAAATATTTGTTTATCTTTTACAGGAAAAGAGAAGAGAGGGATTTTGTTATACTTAAAAATATGTTTGACATATTTAGCAACAAGAGATAAATTAACAATGAACCATAGGCTGTACAGTATATAAGAGGTGGACGTAGTCACCGGGACGTCACCGATTGGTTTGTGGACTGCCGTCTTGAAGCCTCGAGTTCTGCATTTTGGCTGTTTCCATCTTGTTTTTTTGCAACCAGAAGTGACACGAGAGGGTGGAGCTAAGTACAACTGAACGCTGAATAAGACATTTTCAGGCTACCAAAAAGGTTATAATTAACTTTCATGAACTGAAAACACACTGTGAAAGGGTTAAAGTTGTGAGATGACATCGCGGACAACTCCCAGACTGGACAACGCCGTGGTAGCGACCTGTCAATCACAAGGTAGCCCCGCCCTAAAGCATACCCTGCTTTATGGTCTATTTGACTCTAAATGGGACCATTATTTACTAAATAAACATCATGCTGTATTGAAGAACAAGGAACATATAAATAAACCTTTGTGAAGCAAATATTTATTTTTGCTGTCCTAACCTTTTAATTGTCTTGCGACTCCTCAGATTTATCTTGCAACCCTTTTAGGAGGTCCAGACCTCCAGTTCGGGAACCACTGGTGTACACAAAAGCACTTAACATTGTGTTTTCTTTACTTTAGGCCCATTCAGCAACATTACATAGTAGATTAGTGGGACACTTCCTGGTTTAAAGTCGGGTCTCTGAGCAGGTTGAGAGCAGCTTTCCTGTCTGGATGTTTCACTGTCAGCCGCTGATGAATTAGCAGCATGTTTTGGAAAGTAACTCTTCATGTGCAGTGAGGTCATGTGGTTCCTCTGCCAAGTCAGCAGTCAGACGGGTGTTTCTGCCTCGTCCTCGCCGTGAAACGCAGCTCGGCGATGAGATCAGAGGTTACATAACCCAATCATCACTTGATCTCCTCCGCGAAGTGAGGTGACACGACGGCTCGCCGCCAGCGCTGTGACAATACAGAGCAGTGTGTGCTGACAGGGAGAGGAAAACCTCCCTCCTCCTTCTCCTCTTTATCTGAAGCTGTAAACACTAATCCTCTCTGTCTCTCCATTCAGCTCCCCGCCTCGCTGGCCTGCTTTCTTTCTATTTTTATAACCAGGATTCAACCGGTGCTGTTTTATCAAGGGCCAACACCCTGCTGACGAACCCAGTGTTCCCTTTTTATTTCATCTTTAAGGTTGTCCTGTCCTATTTCAGTGCGCCATCACACAGACTGTTTATCTACATGATTATTACCTTTCAGCTTGACATATTTCGTGTCTTTGGAAACTTTAGGATCAGGATAATAAATAAATATGTTACTTATGTATGAGTCAAATATGATGATGCAACAACTCAACCAGAGTACAGTTTCTCATAAAACTTTTTCATGCAACTTCTGTGTGACTGAATCTCATCAGTCTCCTGCAATTAGCCTGTAACATAAATGCATCAGAGCTGCATTAACTGTTTGGACGGTGTGGATCCTAGAAAGAGAGACACACAATGAGAAGGGCCTGATATT